>VWZF01004427.1:28120-303886 GCA_013396755.1 Sclerurus mexicanus | reverse complement strand
CCCCGCTCCCCGGAGGCCCGTATGTCGCGATAGGCGCGGGGGGCGGGGAGCTGTCGCGACCGGGTGCCGTGGGCGGGGTGCAGGTGCCCGGCGGGGCTGCCGGGGCACGGAGCTGCCGGGACGGGCTGTGCTCGCTGCTCGCCAGCGCCAGGGCTGGCGGCGGCGTTGTGCTTCGGCTCGGTTTGTTTTAATCGTTATTTTTTTAAATTTCCCACCTCGGAGGAAAGGCAGCACTGCTGTACTTTCCCAGGACCTCTCTGTGTGGACGGAGAGGAGCGGCGAGAGCCGCCCCGCCGCTCTCCCCGCCGGGCCGGGGGTGCGGAGCCGGCGCCGGGCAGCCCCTCTCGGGCGGGCCGGGGGGCTTTGGCCCCTTCCCGGCGGGAAACCGGAGCACGGGCTGATATAGAGGCGGAAAAACGTAGCGAGAAAATAACAGACTTTTTTTTTGAGTGATGTTCGCCGCGTGGAGCGTGGCCGGAGGGGAGTCCTGCAGGTGTCATCGGCCTGGGCGGGGGCCGGGGCGGGCAGGCGGCAGTAACGCTTGTCCGCGTGATGGGCAGCCCGGGTGGGTCTGGTGATGATGCATTAGTGTACAGATTAGCTGTTAATTGTTGCGCCGGAGGGAGGATGCCGCCAGGAAGTTTTTGGTAAGCTCACGTACTCATACAATAGCCTGTGTCAATGTGTTTGCAAAGTACATCTTGATGTAGAAGATGCGGAATAAACTCCTCCGGTCTGAACATACTTTCCTAATGTTTGTGGGGTTTTTATTTTTTTTTCTAGTCGTCTTAGATCTAGTGGATCACTTAGTTTTGTTAGGGCAACTTCATCTCAGAAAAAGGTGCAAGCAAGCATCCTTTAGTGGAAACAGATTAAAATCTTGTTATGATCCGATTAATGAGATGTGTCTCTGCCGGAATTACAGTGCAAAGGAGACCATATGCTAAAGTCAATAATATGGCTTTCATTTAACAGTAAATGTGAGGTAGAGAGATAGAAAGAAATAGAAAAGAGGGGGTGGGGAGAGAGAGAATGAGAGAGACAGGGGTCAAGCAGAACATAGTCACCACCTGTGCATGCAATGGCATCCCGTTGGTCCTTCTTCACCCCGGGCTTCTTGGTGGTGGGGGTCCCATAGTTGTTTTTCTGGGGGTACCTCCTTTATACAGTCCAAGTTCCAAGTATCCATGGGGTGGTCACAGATGTTGTTCCTGTAGTTTGGAGTGGTATGTGTATGAGCGGTTACTTCCTTTCCCACAGTTTCTTGACAGAATTTTTTTCCGGATATGTCACCCAGGATGTGCTAACCAGATCTCTCCTCCACTAGGCTTGGAATGAGTGCCCTCCTGTTGTAATTTCTCCTTTTTGTGCTTGTCCCAAATTCCTGCAGTCATTTTCTCTTATGGCAAGTCTCTTCTGTGGTCTTCAGTGTTTGAGACAGGCAACTGTACCCTTAAAGTTCTTACAGATGTTGGAGAAACTTGAATAGAAAAGAGGAAGTGCAATGGAAATTGAGCTGCTCTATGAGTATTAGCGGAGGTTGTGCTTATTGGGATGTGTAGTGGGTGCTCAAGTGAAAAGTAATAACTTTAGGCTGACCATTCTTGTTCTTTCAGTGCATTGAGGAAAACTTCACCGTCCTGCCAGCAGTTCTGACAAAGATTACAGCTTAAATATGCAAAGTGTTTGCAGCAATTTGTAAAGGAATACATTCTTGAGAGACAGGAATATTTAGGACAATTGGAGAGACTTGTTTCAGAATATCTAGGAAAATCCTGAGTACGTTATTAACAGGATGTGCTGAGCCTCTTCATGTATGTGGATGTCTGTGTTAGTATATTTGTTCAGTCTTCCGTTTTAGGATGTAATGTATGTAGTAGTTAGACTGCCTAGTTAGAATTTACAGCATGGGAAAAGATGTGAGACCCAAAACCCATATACTTAAGCTTAGTTGATCCAGGAGACATTATTGTTCATATGTGTACGAGTAGAACTGTGAAGTTCTGCATGGCAGGAACAGAAAAAGCACAAGCTTTGGCATATAATGATATGTTTCAAGACAAGACCCTTGGAAATAGAAAAGAGGGCAGTGATACAGCAAGCCCAGAGGTTGCAGCATAGTTTGAGAGACAATATCCTCATCATATTCTGAGTTTTGAGGTCATGAGCAGCATAGCTCCATTCCCAGATGTTCTATTTAAATATAGCAGAAATTGGGGTCTGTAGTTGAGTGAGAAATGAGATGAATCCTAAGAATTAAACGATTAGTGCTGTTCAAAAATCTGCTTGAGATGACAAATGATAGATGAAATAATGGAAAGCAGTAAACTTCTAGCTCTGTGTCCCTCCTTTTATTTGTGAGTTGGTTCTGTGTGTCTGAATTTTACAGTACATATTCCTCATTCTACACATTTGCAGACATACTAGATTTTGGTGACAATTATTTTTACCCTCTTGACTTTTCTCTCAATCTACTTTCATGCTTCCACACTACCATTCTTTGTTCAGTGGGAAGAAGAAACTTGTATAGATCTCACACTCTCCTTGAGGTATTCTATACATCTTTTTTTGTCATGTTTTTGGCCTGGGTAAAATGACAAGGGCTGTATATGAGCTAGCTATGCCTAAATTCGATGATGTGCATTTTCTGTTTTCCAACTGGTACAAAAAAGCTGCGAACTTGAAGCTAGGATTGGAAAAAAAAACCCCATCAGTGTCCAAAACTGATTATATTGAGGAAATTTGTTACAGCTGGAGGAGTTCTTAAATTCTCAGAAGGAAGAAAGGACAAAACAGTGCAAAGCTGTCACCTCTTCTGGTAATCTGTTGTGCAAAATGCTGATGAGCAATGTCATGAAGAAATAAACTGAGGAGTATAAGCTTAGAAAGCTGGATAATAAATGCCTCTCATGATGTAAATTATGAAATTACTGTGACTAAACTGAAGAAATAAACAGCAAGGAAGCTGTTTGTGCTGGAAGGAATGTCCTAAGTAAGGAATACAATAGAAATGCAAACTATGAGAAGCTCGTGAAAGATAAGCAGACTGCTTATGCTTGTGTGCTGAGCACTAAGATGCTGCACAAAAAGAAGTCCGAAGAAAGATTGTTAGAATGGAGTTTGTCCTGAACAAAGGAGAGGATGTGATTTGGAAAGAGCTTCACCAAACCAGCCTTGAGATGAAGTGTTGTACCAATATCCAAATTAGTTGAGGAACAGATAGCTAAAGAGGTACAGAGTTTCAAGTAAAATCTGGAGCTACCTTTTGTCTTCAGCAAACTGTTTCTAAGCAGAAACAGTCCTTTACAGTACTGGAATGAAGTGTAGCCTTCAATTTCCAACATATAGACAAGTTTACTTGGGAGAATGTTGGCTATCTCTTTGTAGAGATTCTAACAACTACTTAAGGAGCTGTGGAATAAAAAAATCGAACTTGAGGATCTAGATTAAATTAAGAATTCTAGAGTTGCTCACTTGAATACAAGATTCAACATGGATAATAGCAGACAAGTGACAAGACCATGCCAAGGAGCTTGATGTGGTGGATGTTAATCCTGCAAAGGTAGGCTGGTGGCAAGGCCAGTTGGCATGGATGTACTCTATACTGCCACATGCATTCGGTTTTGAAGTAAATTTTGGTAGAAAAGAAACCTGGAATTTCAGATTTCTGTACCATTCCTGAAATTTCAGGTGTGCAAAATCATCTGTGTGTCAGATACCAGTGGTCTTAGCACTGGAGATCTCACTGCTTGCTTTTTGAATGTCCAGTGACAGCTTATTTGATGTAGGTAATATTTTTGGTTTTGCATTGCCCAAAAATGTGTTGCCTGACACATGTTATGAACTGCAGGGAGTGCTGCAGGGGTGGGTCTGTAAATGCGATACTCGCTTGTGAGCAAGTGTCTACAGACACCATTGCTATCTTGGCTAACTTCATGTGAGGTTCTCTTCTGTTTCTCAATGACCAATCTTTACTGTTCGATTGTGTGAGTTTTAACTGGTGCATACAAAAAGGCTGTTACTAGAAATCTGCTATTTGCCCAAATTTTGTGCTGGGTGGCGCTTCAATGACTAGTTGAGTAGTAACCTATACTTACAGGACAGTGTTTGTAATGTGGAGAACCTCATAGTATCTTCTGGAATTTTTAAATGTGAAACAGACATGAAAACTGCGAAGTTATAGATTGAGGTACTATTCCTTTTCAAAACTATGTTGTGAGTAGCCTTGTTTTTTCTTTGTCTTCAGTCTGTACGTGAAATAAATTGGGAACTGGTGTGAAGAAAAACTTGTGAATGGAAAGGCATAGCAAAGTTTTATGCAGGTATCATGATGAAATCTTACTAGTGTCAATGCCAAAAATAGTAGAGAGAAACTTTTGTTCTGTAATTTATCTGTAGACAAACCTGCTAGCAACCAAATCTGTATGAGGCTGTTAGAAGCAAATAATGTTTGGACAATGCCAGGATATAAATTCTTGTGGGGTGTCCAGACTAAGCACTCAAGTATATTTCATACTTGCTCTTAATTGAGGAATAAATCCTTCAGAGTTACTAAACAAGGATTTCAGGGATGTTCATGTTTCATATTTCAGATTATTAATGCCCAGAAATACTTGTTTAGCAATACAGTTTAAAGTTCTCTAAGCTATGAACCTTACCCTTGATATCCCCTCAAGTATGTGCATGGCATCTGCTGTTTTATTTTGTCCCACAGTCAGTCCTTATACAGATAGTTTAAAATTCTTTCAGATTCTTATTGATATCTGGACTTTGCAATGTCATCACTTCATTTGACCTTGAAAAATACTGCTTTTGACATCCACTTAAATTTTGCTATTTGTCTGAATGTAACATGTTTTTTTCCTCTTTTGGTTTGATAATGACTAGGATGCTCCTCAGTGTGAGAGGTACAATAGCTTCATTTGAAGTTTCTTATGGTGAAGTTCAATTTTCTTTCCTTGTCTTGGTAGCCTAAGAAGGCTTAAGAGTCTTCTTTTAAATCTACCTGCTACACATGCTTATTTCCATTTCATCTTTCATATTGCCACTTGCTTAAAGTGAATTCTCTCCGTCTTCGCCATTACAAAGATTCCATATTTTAGTGGTGTGGCTAACACGCTTTCACAAACTTTGTTGCATTTATGCATCCTTTTAAAAGTCTTATTTGTGTGGTGGTGCATTAAGAATTGAATTATTTAACCTCTAACTTAGGGAGATTTTGGAGTGCTAATGTTTGGAATTAGTGTATATTATGGGAATATATATAGGAAAGACATATCTAATTTTCGTACTGTTTTTGGTTTGTGCTTATTTTGAATTGAAAACATCCAGAGCCCCAGAGATTGCATATGTGAAAAGCATTTAGCATTGTTACAGGTGAAATATAATACTACTGTTTTGATAGCCTTTAATGGACAAACCTCTGGTTAAAAATTTATGAAACTAGTAAAAGCTTAAAATATTAATCAATTAACTATCTAGAGAAGATTCTTATTTTTCTAGTTATAATACCCTTCATTTAGAAAAAGGTATGTTTTCAATATATATATGATAGGATATGATACTTATTGTACAAGTATAATTTAAAGTAAGGATATCTTTGCCAAAAATTACTGCATTCTTTTCTACCAGGAATTCCACAAAAATTTGTAGACATTCCTGTGCAGCCTTTATTAAGGTAGACAACCACATGATGCAGAAAGAAGCTTTAATCATGCTTGCTTTAATATATGATTAATATAAGTATGTAATAGATGTTTATTATCTGATGTATATCTGCAGAATAGTATTTCTAGGATAGGTTGGGTGCATTTACGTTCTTGCTTCTTTCACCCATGTGAAGTGGGAGATTGAAAAGCTGAAGCCATCAGGACTGTCAGATGAGTGTTAAAACAACTGCAGTGATGTAGCCAGATTCATTCCAATTGGAAGCCTTACAGAAGTTAGGCTGTAGAAGCTATCAAAATATCAGTATCGTTGTGTGAAACTTTTTTCCAAAGCAAGATTTATAACCTCAGAGGACAGCCTAACTGTTTCGATTAAAAAATCTACTTATAATGTCTCTGGTAAGCAATTAGTATTTTTAACAGTGGAAAGAAATCCTAGATTATAAAGGGACAGGAAAGAAAATATATACTAACATATTAAAAATTCTAAGATGTATGTCTAGTTGAAAGTGCATTAGGTTGTTTTAACGCTTATAATAGACATATCTCTTAGGAAAATACCTTAGAAAAGCAAGGGAAAATACCTGTGCCATGTGCTCATGAAGAGGCAAGTGGAAGGATGAGTGTTTTTTGTGGGCTAGCTCATTCCTAGGAGAAACATCCTGAGGACCGAGTAAGTTATGCATCAGGCTTTTAGATTGACCTGCTGACTTCCACGAGTACTACAAAGTGACCATCTATCAACTTTTCCCAGTTAAATTGAGAATTAAATTCAAGAAAAAAATTTGTTGAATGTAGTGGTTTTAAAGAAACTGGTCTTTTGTACAGGAAAGCTTTATGCCAGTGTTGTCTGTTCAGATGCTGTAGGTGGAATTTCCATATTATTTAGTGGAATTTCCCAGTAACAGTAAACTTGTAAAACTGGTATTTTTCCTGTTATATCTAATCTAAAAACAAAACAGGGGAAAACCAAGAAGAACCTAAAGTGAATTTTAAATGTGACTCTATTTCAGGATGAATAACTGACTTTATTTCAGAAATTGGAAATTCAGACTTTTAAAAGATTTGTGCAATAAAATTAAATAAAACAGAAGTGTGGTGGTTTGACCTTGGATGGATGCCAGAGGCCCACCAAGGCTGCCCTATCACTCCCCTCCACAACTGGATAAGGGAGAGAAAATAAAAGAAAAGGCTCATGAGTCAATATAACGACAGGAAGGGATCACTCAGCAATTACCATCACAGGCAAAACAAACTCAACTTGGGGAAATTAACTGAATTTATGACCAATCAGATCAGAGTAGGATAATGGGAAGTAAAAGCAAATTCTAAAAAATCTTTCCCCACACCCCTGCCTCATTCCCAGGCATAACTTTATGCCCGATTCTCTACGTCCCCTCTCGTGGCAGCACAGGAGAAGGGGAATGGGGGTTGTGGTCAGTTCATCACATGATGTTTCTGTCCCTGCTTATTCCTCAGGGGAAGGACTGCTTCCCCTGCTCCTGTGTTTGGTCTCTCCCCTGGGAGACAGTCCTCCATGAACTTTTCCAAGATGAATCATTTGCATGGGCTGCAGTTCTTCATGAACTGCTTCCAGTGTGGGTCCCTTCCATGGGGTGTAGTCCTTCAGGAACAGACTGCTCTAGCCTGGGTCCCCATGGGGGTTACAAGTCCTGCTAAGAAACCTGCTCCAGCACAGGCTCCTCTCTCTACAGACCCACAGGTCCTGGCAGGAGCCTGCTCCAGGGCACGGGTTTCCCACAGGGTCACAGCTTCCCTTGGGCATTGACCTGCTCCAGCACAGGGCCCTCCATGGGCTGCAGATGGGTATCTGTTCCACATGGGCCTTCATAATATGGTGGTCAGGCAGGGTTCTTCAGGTGAATATGGCCCTGAAGTGTGCATTGTGGACCTCTGCAGATGATCTGATTGAACTGTGAATAGTATCAAAGTCTTCTGTGGGACTTAACTGTTATTTAACTTTTATGTGCTGTAACACTTTAATGATGCATTAAGTTTTCTTTGGCTAAATTAAAGGCCACAGAAAAATTGTTTTCATAGAAAAATTCTAGTGATGCTTTTAAAATTTACCTCAGCACTGAGGTAGCTGTGGAATTGTGTACTGTCTGAACTATGTACTTGCAGCTCAAATGTGCTTTTAAGACATCAGTGTCATAGTTGGATTGGCTAAATTATCTGCTTTTTTACTTACTGGCCAGAGAGTATGTGTAAAAGCATAAATCATCAAAGAAAGCATGAAACAGTTGTGTGAAGTAACTAAGAAAATTACATTACTTTTAACAAGAAACGGTCTTGTAAAGTCAGCTATGAAACTAAAGGTTGAGCAAAAGAATGTTCCTAATTACTTGATTCTGTCTCTCCAGTGCTTCAAGTAAATGCTTATTTGAAGCTTTTATGTGGGAGAAAATTGTGTATTACCTTGCATACATTACAAACCTATGATAGATGACTGATGTTAAACAAGCTTTCTAGTTATTTTTGAAGTTTATCAGTGGGCTATGGGGAAAAGGATGACAGTAAGCAAGGCTCGTCTCTTTGAACTGTACTTGTGGGTTTTGAGGGGCCTCGTTTGTAATGTGGATTTGGGTCATGGAGACATCCTCGTTTCGAAAAAGAAATCTGCAACTCCAGTGCTAAACCCTCTGTAATTGGGAGTACATGGACAGGAGAGCTGAGCCATTTGCTTTCTGACTAGAAGATTTCTGCTTCTGATTAATAACTAAGTTGCCACAGGCAACTTTTTATTGAATTGGAGAGTTCCCCTTTCAACTGTAGTCCCTCAAGTGAATATAGTGCAATTTGAATAAAACAAGACTGTAGCACAAATACCCTTTGAACTAAAATGATTGCCTAATTTGAAAAGTAAGTGTATAATTTTCCCAGTGAGCTGACACATCTGTCTGTACTTTAGATTGCAAAAAAGAAACAGGACTATTTCTACCTAAATGTTGACTTGGAAAATCCCCATGTATTTTCTAGGTTGTCTACTTGAGTTCAGAAAGCATTTAATAAAATTTACTTAATCTGCTTCATTCTTTTCTAGGCATGCCCTATAGAGTCTGAGCATTTTTAAGGATGTGCGGAGCTGAAGTTTGTTTGAACTAATGCTATAAAATCCAGCCTAACCCAAGTTCACATTGCCTTTAGGCTGCTGCTGAACCTGCTATGTCAGGGTACTTGTAACACTGATGCTCTTAGGGAAGGGAATGGTGGCAGCTGTGCAGGTGGGAAGAAAGAGGTACAGAGCTATAGGACTCTGCTGGGGCTGGAGAAGAAGGCAAGGTTCTAATTTTAAATGCAAGTTACAGTGCCATGATAAAACAGCCCAGCATCAGGTCTGTTACTAGAAATGAGCAGTACGCAAAATTGTCCTGAACAGCAAAAGTGGGAATTGAAACATATATATATATATTTCCAATATGGAGTCTGCTTTAAAATGAGTAAACTACTTGCTGAAATAATGTAGTAGTGTAAATTACACGCCCTTGTAGTCAGTTGGCTTAAAAAGAAGTGGTTTGCAGCTTTGAATCATCTTTGCCTTTTGAAAAACTTGTGTGACTTGTAACTTCTTTCAACAGTTTTCAAGTAAAAGTTGAAATTCATAGCATTACCCAGCCCTCAAGTGATAAATTAGGACAGCAGTCACTTAGAAACTGAGATAAAGACATTTCTATTTACCAGACAAGCTGCTTTGAATGAGTGTAGAGCTACATAATGATGGATAGTGTTTGATAGCAGGATCTATGGCTAAATGTCTGGGAACTTTGAGACTGGGGGGTAGGATACTTCTGGATTAGATTTATCTCTTTTGAGTGTTTACAGATTTCTACCTATTCTTGTTTAAGAGTTGCTTTTCAGCACTCAGTAATTTTGTTCCATATTTGCTTTTGTCTTTGTTTGTGGGCCTTTTATCACACATTAGCAGCTATTGTTCTCAGTTGTTTCAGCCTATGGACTGTTTGTCCAGTTTACCAACTACAGACTACTTGGCCTTCAACAATCAGTTTTCCTGTTTCCAATAGAGAGAGAGGACTATTAAGGTATAACACACTGGCTAGCATGTCTTGGAAACCGCCGAATCAAGAGTGCTCAGATTGTTGAGATTAATCAATGGTTAAAGGAACTTGATCTCCTCTGAGAAGTTCTAAACTTCTCCTCAGTCCCTTCTCTGTGCAAGAAACTCAAGTGTGCTTCATGAGTTCGCGTGTTAAATGTTGCCTAAGTAAGTATTATCTCAGACACATAGAATTCTTTTCTGGGATAAACACAGGTGTTGTTTGCCTCCCACAGTCATATCTGAATGTGAGTCGAGAGATACTAGCAGCCTTTCTTCAAATATTGCACTCCAAGTTGTTAAACAGAATATTTATTTTCTGCTTCATAGGAAAGGCAGAGTCCAATGTTGTGCAAGAATGTTTAGAAGTGAACTCCATTTCTAGGATGGAATATGTGGGAAGGTCTGTGGTCTTCCCACATCTAACAGGGATGTTTAAAAGAGAAAAAAACACAAGAACAAACCCTAGCTTTGTTTTGAATTTAGCTTAACTTCTACCTGTATCATAAGAACAACCTGCAAGCATTGCTTTTATCACTTAAGAAATATTTGTTGTATAGACTGTTGGTACTGGCAGCATCAGTAAAATTATGTGCATCTTAATGGATTGAGTAGGTTCACCTGCAGATGGGGAGACACTCCTCTATTACCTTTTTCTTTTTAGAAATGGCCTTGTAACTGGACCATATACAAGTTAGAAGCAAAGCCATGGTTTATGGTATTTCATGTGTCTTCTAGATTATTATCACAGCCATTGAAACTCAACAGAGGCAAAGATCTCTCATCAAAATAATGATTCTAGAAGCTGTTTTGGCAAAATGAAGATGACTTTATACATGGGCTATCCCAAATGGATTTAACCAACAGTCTTCTTTGCTGCATTCCACCCTTTGTGCAAGTGCTGAATGTAGTCTGGATTCTTTAAGAAGCTACATGGTAATCTTGCATCCTTTAAAAGTCCATTTAACAACAGTGTTACTGTATTGTGTTCCAATCTGATTGTATTTATTGTGTGGGGTTTTTTCCTTTTCCCTCTGTTCCCAGTTCCACTGAGATGAGATCAGATTTAATGTGGTTTCTTTGGCTGCCTTTTGACTGATTTAAATTTTTGAGAATATAGTGTAGGTGCTGTGATCTGCAGGATGTCTAACTTGTAACTTTTGCCAGAATAGCTGTTGTTCTGCCTGAAAGTTGTGGTTGGTTGTTTTTGCTTTTTCATTTGTCATTATGCCAGCCAAATAGACTAAGAACCACAATGCCTTGGTGGAACCCTTTTGAATATTCCTTTAAACTGAAGTAGGAATAGAAGTATAATCCTAGTTCATTCCCAAACTGGTATTGGATGCTAAGTGTAATGTTGCCAGAACTTCGTGAGGCAGTATGGTGCAGGAAGGTGGAAATAGATCAAGTGGCTCTACAGGACAGGTAAATAAATGGCACTTATCAAGATCAGTTTTGGCAGAAGATTAATTTTTTTTGAACTTCATTCTTAATACCAAGAGTGTCATGCTGGGAAGGCACCTTTGAAGGAGCTCTTCTTTGGTTTTGGGAAAAGGGAGGAAACTATAGGAAGAGTAGATTTCTTCAGTGGATGTTGGCGTTCACATCAGCCAACAGGTTCTGGCTCATGCTTCAGTTACCTACTGCAGACTGTAGCAACAGAATGAGATATGCTATGGGAACATAAGTAGTATCACTGCTGCATCTGTAACCTGCTGTTTTCTGAAAGCTGTAGGGCAGCTGTTAGAAATCCCTATTGTTCTTACTTGATCAGTCAGTGCATCTCTTCAACCCAGAAGGAACATGTTTTATTAGTTACATTCAGTAATTTTCATATTAATGCAATGTCAGAGGAGAAGATAATACTGCTTAATTAATACTGGTTCTTGGAGCCTGTATAGTCTATGTGGATCTCACAAGTGTATAATGCTCTAGTTTGGTAGCCTTTGTGGAAACTGGAAAAAGCTGATCACATTGCTTTTTGAATGCTTATAGTAGTACTGAGGGATCCTGGGCACATGTAAGAGAGGAATATAAAGTGAGCTGGCTTTTTATTCCTGTATATCTGCACCCAAAAGTGCAATGCTTGTAACTTGCAGGTAAGTTACAGGTAACTTGGAGGATATTCTCCTCTTTGATTGCTAGGTTTAGAATATTGGAGGGATACTTGCAATTGAACTGGATGCCCAATAGTGGATAAGAGTATTAGTGTAGTTACTGGAAAGAAGTGGATGTTTTTAAGGTATTATTCATCTGACCTAGTGTAGACAACTGTTCAACAATAAGACCACTTATGACTTCACTGTATTACCTAGGTCTTCAAAGACTGTGAAGGGAACTTCTTGTAACACTTAGATGAATCCCACTGAAGGGATTAAAACCTGACAGCACGGCAAAGAAACTTTATCTGTCTTTCAGGTGCAAAGTTTAACTCTGTGGAGTCACTTCAGCATCATAAATCAATATTTGTTTTGTACTGCCATTAAGAGGTACTTTTTCATAGATGCAAAAATTCTGCATGTGACAAGCTTTATTCTTAAGCAGCTTTTAAATACAATAGATAATCAGAATAGACTGGATTTGGGGTTGTTTCACTTCAATAAATTAAATGGCTTGGATCTTTACTTTTGTATTCCATTAATAATGTTTTGCAGAGCACTCAGACCTATCTGATGGAAACTGCAGGAAATAAGAAGTATCTTTATTGTCTTCTCCTATTGACTACATATGTTAGAGTGGGATTTCTCATCAAATTTTTTTTGTACATTTCATTGTATCTGTCAACAGCAAGCTTTAAAAAAATTAAATCTAGAAATCCTTAAAATATTGCCAGATTAAAGTATTTGCTATATAACATTTAATTGCAACACAGATTAAAAATGTATTCAGAATTTATTGATAAATACATATTAAATTCTTCTTTCTGACTGTTGGGGATCTAAGTCCTGGGCATTTTGTTTGTGTAGGAAATGTGCTATTACCATATTGTCATTGAAGAATATATTGAAGAGACACTAATTAGTAAAAAAACCTAATTTTTAGTTACAGCCCTTTCTTTTTCTTCTCTCCACCTTCTCACAAAACAAAATGGCCTAAACAAAGGCAGAACCTATTATTCTAAATCAGCATATTATTTCTCTATATTTTTGAACATCCATTTCTTGCACATACATTTTACGGAAAAAGTTGATGGAGTCTTTCATTATATGTTGCATCACTGTAATCTGTATTTTGAGATAGTTTGAAGAAACATAACAGATATTGATGACTTTGGAACTCTTAAGTCTGTCTTCAAGGAGAATTTCAAACTAGATGTCCATATAGCTGAATAAGAACAGATGTGGTAAACTCTGCAGGCAACAAGTTGGTGGCTCTGAATATTGACACTTTGGTGATTTTAACCAACTTTTCCTTTGGAGCTAAAGACTGCAGTTTGTTTTGGGTGCACAGATCTTCTCTGTGCTTGAATTGTGTTTTCCATCAGAAATTTAAAATTACAATAGCAAAGATACATGGCATAGATAGGCAGGTAAGCTGAGATTCAGCTGGCCAAACTAGACTTATCTTCTGCCAGTTCTGAATTTCTGGGATGCCTGTGATATTTAAAAAGGGTCTGGTAGCTGTACTGCACGATCCACAGGAGCACTATTTTCTTGTAGAATAATAGCTGGAAGCCAGGCAGGATACCACCCTCAAATTTGGTATGTCTGTTTAGGCACCTAAATTGCTCCCCTGAGGCTAGGGACTTGAAAAATGAAGACCAGGAGGCTAGTTTGCCAAGTCTGGTAAGCAGTTTCCAGTTAGTGAGTAGTGATCATATTGAAAATGAGCGGGGAATTGTGAAAGAACAGATTGCAAAGGTGCATCTGAGCACTTGAAGAAGAGGAGTAAAATGAGCTAGCCAATAGCCTTGAATTGCATTATCATTCCTGTTTTGGATGACATCTGTACTGAAATTCTCTGACTAAAGCCTGTCATGTACTGTTGTTCCCACTACTGCTTCTAACTTGCTTCCCTTAGTATGATCCAGTTTCTTAGAAGTTATTTTTTTGAGACTTTTTTTGCCTTCACAACTGCTTGGTGTTGATGGGAACATTATGGTGGCTGGGGCTAAACAGAGGAAGTGGGTGAAACAGTCGAGTGTCCCATGTTGAAATGTAGTTTTTCTTCTTTCAACATAGGATGGAAAAGAACCGACTCTTTCAGTGCCTTCCAGAAAGGCTTGGTTTTTTTTGGGTTGTGACTGACTCAAACTGTCTAAATGATATTCTGTTTACCCGCCTTTTTTATCATGATCATTTCTGTTAATAGATGCATTGTACTGCAACTATTGAACTATCAGCTGGTGGTGGATGAGAACTTGAAAAGCTGAAGACCAGAGTATGAAATTTCTTGTTACAAAGAAATTACTATTAGCTGTGTTGTGCTTGTAACTCTAAGGTGGGAGTCCATCTCCTTACCAGAAATTCTGGCAACAAAACTTTTTATCCCCATCATCTTTTAAATTAATAATAACATGATAACATGCTGCTATTCAGAAAGAAAAGTACGAATTTCCTTGTTCCAGAAGCAGATGGATACAATGGACTTGAGCACTGTTGGCAAGATCCTAGAGCATCTGCAAAATGGTATTTCAGTAGAACGTATAAATCTAGAGAGCATTAAATTCACTTTCAAAATGTTATTTCAAAATTAAATACGTGGCTGCTCAGAGAAAACGATGGTAGAATATCGCAGAATCTTAAAAATCCTTGCACGTTGTATGCCTGAATTCATTGCATACCATTTGGAAATAGTTGACAATTTCAGGACTTGAAAGAACGTATTTTAATCTTGATGAAAGAAATGCTCATCACAGTCAGCAGTGACAGTTGGCTTAATTGTTGGCAGCTTCTGCATCATCATTCAAGCACGTTCATTGCAAGACAGTGAGACTTTTTGTTCATCATCTTGTACTTAAACGTTGTCTATCTCACAATAGCGGTGTTTCCTTTTGTTACCATTATGACACTTCTTATAATTGTATTGTTGAAGCAAATGCATTGGACAGCTCTGGATGTGAACATAAACTCCCATTAGAATTTCTTAAGGTATTCAGAAGTGGCTGGAGAGTCAGCCCTTACAAAATTTACAATTTATGAAGTCTAATATGCAATATCTGAAATGTTTGAAGATTGGGCAAGTAGAACAAAAACAATGAACCATTTCACAGAGCATCTGAAATATTTTAATTCAGCTCTGCAGTGCTTTCCAAGAAAGTCAATGCACTGCAGTGTAAAAACTGGCCTGTAACACTCTTCCAGAGGGGGGATTACAGCTAATAGTCTTTGTCTGGCTTTCATTTATTTACATTTTAAAGGATTTAAAATAATTTTAATTAAAAAGTAGTGAGTTATAATTTTAATGAACTTTTTGCTAGATTGGTGGTTGGTTTGGATGTTTATATTTTGGCAGTAGGTGCCAGTTTTCCCTTAAGATGTGCCTGCTTGTTGGTTTAACCTATCTCCCCTCCGCTAGCAGCAGCAGGCTGTCACAACTAGATGGGAGCAGCTTTTTCTGGAACAAACTGGTTTGAAGAAGTTGCCAATTTTGCAGCACCAGTAGTGGCTTAATGAGAAACAAGAGGAAAGCAGTAATTATTTTAAAAATTGATTCAGATGTTATTGCATGTGATATTGTCTCTCAAATTAAGTTTTGTAGGTGTTTCTTTTTAACTGGAAAGCATGACCTGTATAAATATAACCAGCTTACCCTCAACCCCCTGCATTTTAATGAAAAACCTTGCAAGTATTAATGGTGTCTGTAGACACAGCAAGAGGAAAAATGATTCTGTAGGTCACAGTTGAAATGCTCTAATTTTTTCTGTAGGTAAGTTAAAAATCTTACAGCTGGCACTGCCTTCAGTCTCAGATGTATCTTTTATTAATGTAAACGAGCCTGTCCGTTTTTTAAAACATTTTAACTGCATGTGACTCGTTAATATTTTTTGGTCTGAAATCTGTATAGTTAGAATGTCAAACAAAACATCTGTAAAGCCAAGAAAAATGGCTGTACAAAACCCTAATTATTGATTCTGTAATGACTGTGTCGTTACAGGTAAAATTGCCAGTTGCTTCCAAGCGCTCAATTTAATTAAGAGATCTCTCTTTCAGAAAACTAGTGGGGGTTTTGACTGATTTATACTGAAGAAAGGGAACCATTAAGTCCTCCTTTTTTAGTAAAGCACTTTGCATCTACAAACAAAAATACCCTCTTGGATCTACAAATGACCATCCAGTGGCTCTATTAAATTGGCTCTGAAACCTGTTCGCTACAGCGAAGACACAAATGAGCCAAAACTAGCGCAAACCAGAGCAGTCTCGTCCTATTGTCTCAGGATGCTTCAGTAGTCTGGAATGTACTCCCAGGAAACTGAAAGCCGAGTTGGAAATAATACCGTATATGCCATAAATCTGTTCTGTGGAATGGCTTGAGATGCCCTTGCTGTGGATGCAGCATGTAACTTGTAAAGACTAAGAATGGGCCATAATTTTCCCTACCTGCCTAAAATGCAGGCTAGCATTCCTTGAAAGAGGCACACATCGTGGGAGCTGTTATGGGGGGAAACTCTTCTCTCCTGTCACAGCCCCATTTAATTCAAATCACAGTCCCTAATCCAGCTCACTGCATGGCAGCATAATTCTTTGTGTTGGCGTGGGGTGGAAATGAATAGGCAAGGGAGCCAGCACTCTTTTGGTAGCAATGCGGTGACCTGGCCTGGTTCAAGGAAAGTCTGAATATAAGATTTCACAGCTGCTTGGGTTTTTATATGGGTAGGTGCTGCTAAGAAGGGTGGAGGTTTTCCCCTTTATTCCTTCTACTCAAGAGCCCTGCGCAGTACAGCTACATAAGCAACTCTCCTGGTGTGAAGATCTGATTATTGAGAGATGCCCCTGTCCAGATTAAGGTGCAAATGAGACCGTATACCAAAGTCAATTAAGTGTTTTATTTAATGTTAAGTATAAGGTATAGCAGTAGAAAGAAATAGAAAAGAGAGGCAGGGAGAGAGAGATACCAAACAGAAGATAGTCACCACCCATGGATCTAGTGGTGTGCCGTTGGTCGTTCTTCACCCTGGGCTTCTTGGTGGTGGGGGTGCCAACATAATTCAAAAATTTTCACTATACATTTTATCAAACAAAGGAATTAATGCTCATTGGCTACATAATTCTCTTATTCTGTTGGTTAAATGATTCCCTCACTTCTAATGCTGATTAGTCCACATGCTCAGTCTTTCTCTTTTGAGTTGGTGGGTTTCTTGGGTCTGTGATCATGATCTCCCCCTGCTGGAATTACCTTTAACCCAGCTGAAGCTGGTTTCAGCACAGTTGGGTTTCCTTGTGGCCTGTAAATTCTGCATTCTTTGTGTTCATATCTTTGTGATACATTCTTCTCCCCAAGCTTTGTTTAGCTCCCCCTAGGTCTGAGGTGACAGCTGGACAATAGTACCACATTTATATCTTATCTCAGGTTCCTGCTGTGGTGGCTTGTCTTGCAGACCAAGTTCCAGGTATCTATGGAGGCATTTCACGGGTGCTTCTGTGGTCATTTGTGGTTTAAGATGTCATCTGTCCCATAACTCGGGGGTGATCTTTGTTTGACTAGTGATATGTGTGTGAGCAGCTGCTTCTTTACACAGTTTGCCACAATGGGAATTTTTGTTCAGATATGTTAACCAGGATCTTGCCTCCAACAAGCCTGGACTTAGTGCCATCCTGTCAATCCATTCTGTGCTTATCTCATGTAAAAGTCCTTCTGTGGCCTTAACAGTGTATGAGACAGGCAACTGTGCTCTTTAATTCCTTACACCTGGCACAAAGGAGCAGAAGAAAATCTGGGATCTGATCTAGTCTCTAGATTGAGACTTACTAGTCTCAATCGTGATGGTGATTATGAAACTCCTCCTAAGTTAAAAAGTTATCTAAATATTGTATGAAGCACTTCCAGTTGTTGCCTAAAATCGAGGAAGAACTTTTCAAGACAACATTAGTATAGGTAGAGAGCAGTTCTTTAATGAATGTTCTCTGGTGCATGGTGTCTATAGATGCATGGTGTATGTAGATGCAGACAGTATATAGGTATATAAGTGTGCCAGCTAGCACCTCTACTGAAAGCTTTGGTGTGTGCAGAGTATATAGATGCGTGCTCAGTATAGGGATTTTACAAATTTATAACACTATGTATTTACCATAACTAAAGGTTACATCCAACCCAAGAACTATCCACCCTGGTGCCACCCTGAGAACCTCCCTCAGGTCTGCCCCTTGGCACTCTCCCCTGGAATTGAGTCAGAGGTTTCAAGACCCCTTGCTTCTTCACCATCATGATCTTCACACCACATCCCTTCTTTGGAGCTTCTCCAAGGTCTCTGAGCTTTCTATTGCTTTGACTAAAAAGGTATCTTATTATTCTAGTCCTGGTACATGTGCCCCAAACATGATGTTCTGGCTGTTATGTCAACCTTGAGACAGAAATTCAGGAATGTGGCACAAAGTTAAAACAGTTAATTGCTACTTTAAATGTGAGAAGCTATACAGCTATATAAAAATCTGCAAATATATAAAATCTTAAGGCATCACAGTTAGGAATTAAGTTCTTTTGCAGAAAGTGAAATATTGTTTCTGTACTTCTACATTTTATTGTAAAAGTGAAACAGGAACAGAATTAAGCTCATGCTGGTTTAGTTAAATATGCAAGTGGTGCATTACATACTGGTGTTAAATTCTTTGGGTTAAACAGTGCCTGTGATTATCTGTAAGGTCCTGAATCCATGCCTCCTCTCAAATGGCAGCTGTAATTCTAGAATCTGTCTCAGTGTGGACTTGCATGACTGTTCTACTGTAGACTTTTTACATGATGACTTCCATGTTCTAAGTGATTATTTGAACCTTAGTTTCAATTACTTTCTTTTTTTTGGTTGTAATGACTGTGGTGATTTTCT
This sequence comes from Sclerurus mexicanus, assembly GCA_013396755.1. Classification (NCBI taxonomy): domain Eukaryota; kingdom Metazoa; phylum Chordata; class Aves; order Passeriformes; family Furnariidae; genus Sclerurus; species Sclerurus mexicanus. The sequence continues at coordinate 285,165 of VWZF01004427.1, read as the reverse complement.
TAAAGCAAGATGTTAATGCCTAGCATTTTAGAGATTTTTCTTGGATGATAAAAGCAAGCCTCAGTGTTAATAAGACATTCATTTTCTGCAGCTAAGAAAAGTATCTCCTTTAAGTTGTTTATATAGATCCTTTCCATTTCAACCTGGTCTACTCACTGCTGAACCCCAAGTTTTGAATTTGACTTGGTCCTTTTCATTCTCTTGAAAATTAATTGTTAAACTCTTTGTCTTCCTGGTTCTCAGCTCTTTCTACAACCTGCAGCCTAAGTATGTTATTGGCTTAAAATTGTACCTCTGCAAGAGGAGAGGAGGGAGAGGGCTTTGCTTATTTATTCCTGTGTTTTTCTTGCTTGCTTTCCTTTGCTTAGTGTGAAGGTAGTTGTGATCTTAATATGGGTCTGTCCTTCTTCTCTACAACTTGCCTCCTTAATTTTGAATGTATTACATTTCTGGTTTTTGTATGATATGTTTGAAGGTCAGTTCTGTCACACTGCTGGCATGTATGTGTGTGTAATACCACTCAGTGTCACTAATTATTATTCCACACTAATAAGTGTTTACTTTAATCCGTTCTATAACAAGTCATCAATGGGAATACATTTCCTTTTGAGTAAAGGAATTAATTTTTTATAAGATTAAGACTAATTCTTTATGGGATTGAAATAAAAAGGTGTTTGACCTTGGCTGAAAAAATACATCATCAGGGAAGAACAGGTAAAGGTTACTTCAGTGATAAAGGAGAATTAGCTTCTTTTTGCTCACACCTTATTGACAGGAAAGTATTAAAACATCCTCTCAAAAGTATTTATCCTTGTAAGTTGTCTTTAAAGTTGTTTAATATATCTTAGTTTGTGCAAACATAATCAGATATTTTCTTTTCCCCCCCCAGTCGGTGTTATCCGCTGTCCAATTTGTGGTCAGGAATGTGCAGAGAGACACATCATAGATAACTTTTTTGTGAAGGATACCACAGAGGTTCCCAGTAGCACAGTAGAGAAATCAAATCAGGTAAGTGCATTAACATGTAATCAAGTTAACACCTTTTGGATGCGTATGCATATCCTTGGCTTCTTGCTGTGTGGCCTTTTTGCTGTTCATATGCAGACAGAACTTCAAGTACTTAGATGTCACATGGGGTAGTTACTCTAGAAGATCAGTTAAAATCTATGAAAGCACTTGTAAAGAAGTTTATTATCTTATTGTAAACTTATAATTGTTGATATGAAATTGCATCATGATAGCAAAAGATAAAAGTAAGGAATAGGCATTAGAATGGGAATTTCTATACTTTGAAGCACTCTTTTAAGCAGAGTGTTGTCCAACACTACATCAGGAGATCTCAGTGTAAAACTGAATCCTCTAGTGATGTTAGCTTTATTTTTCTTATCTCAGTACTAACAAAGCATGGTACTAAATAGCTGGAGTCAAGTTGCCAAGGAAGAGGATCAAAAATCTATTTGGGGAAGATGGTATGTTCAAGGGGTTTCTTGTTTGTTGTTAAAATTTTAATGTAGACTGCCTCTTCTTCCTTTTGCAGTCAAGTAGTAGCCAACTCATAAAAGCTGCTTATCCAGAAGAATAATAATATTCGTGTGTTTTTTTTCTCATGATGATTTTCAGGAGGCAAATACTAGTATGAAAGCTGTACCAAATGAATAATTAAGTCTGTGTAGGACCATAGTTTAATAATCTCTGTTATCAAAATATTGCATGTCTTCATTTTTAGCTAGTAAGAAATATCTCAAGTATCTCTTTACTCATAAAGTTTTTATTAAACTCCAGGACTTATTGTAAATAATTCAGCCTCTTTGTATGTTGCTGCATTCTTCATAATACAAAAAGGTTGCTATGTCAGCTTGGCTTGCATTTCAACTCATCCCCTAATGTTTGGATGGTGGTCTCCTTTTCTTTTGAAAATGCTTCATTTTTTGCTTTCCTGTTTCAGGGGCCTGTATCATTGCCTCTTGATTTGTTTGTTTTGGGGGCAATGTTTTAGGGGTCCTTCATTGTGTATTCTGCTTGTTTCAAAGCTTAGCTGAAATTTGTGCTCCCGTATGTGAACAGGCACATCTCTTGGGAACAGATGAAATTCCCCAGTCAGGGTTGTGATACCAGCTCACTGACTGCTGAAGGCATGAGTGTTGTTATCTCTGCGGAAGAAAACTTACGTCTGGAAAATGTTAAACTGTGTTCAGCTTATAAGGAATTTTGATACTGGATTTCTGAGAAATGATAGACTTTACGAGAAACTGAAATTGAGTTGTGAGTCTCTGGAAGTACTAATAGTGTTCTTGCAATGTAGGACTATTTGACCTTTACTTTTTTGTGTGTTTGGGAAGGGGGAGGTGTTGCTTTGTTTTTTTGTTTTTCCCAAGTGTTGCAGGAAAATATCTGACTTTTGCAGATGGGTATGAGATTTACATGAACTCTTTCAATACTGTACCATTAAGATTGATAAAATGCATAGTCTTGGTTGAAAATTTGATAATAACTTTTTATAGTGACTTTAAAATTAAGAAGAGAAGCAAAATAAAAAATAAGTTTGTTATACAGAAGCAGTCCTGAATTTTTGGGGGGAGGGAGGAGGTGGGGGGGCTATCCTCTGCTCAGTTATACAACAAGTCATCTAAGATACTGCTCTGTGGAGTGGTGATAGAACTGGAATTATTTTTTCTTCTTGGGGGTGGTGACACATTTTGATGTCTCTGTGCTCCCTACCCTGCTTCCCCTTTACCCTCTCAGTTTTCTTTCTTTTCTGTGAAAGTTAAGTGGGGAATTCCATCCACTGAGTGGTGTGAGCAGACGTCAGGGAGCTTCTTGAAGGCCTTTGTGTTTCCTTAGGATTCCTTCTCAGACTTTGGTCTTACTCTTCCATTCCATATTTGTTTCTCCCTCTCCCTAACACAAATCAGCAGTCTTGCATTTAGAAAGCAAGTCTGTTCTTCAGCTAAGTTCCCTGGCTGAACTCAGCACACTTTCTGCAGCAGTTGAAAGCAAACCAGCAGACTTTTGCTGAATCAAGAGAATAGGACATTCATGTGCTCTTCTGCTGACTTTTTAAAAAGAAAGTGGAACTAGATGTTTTGTTAGATGCCTGCTAAGTGAGCATGTACCTTAAGTCTTGGAAATGAACGATCTGCAGTTCTCTTTGTTTGAATAGATTTATTTTGGTATGATAATGACATTTTTTGTACATTCCTTTGTATGTTGACATAAAAAAGCTACACCTTTCTATAAACCTCTCTGCTTAGGAACAGCAAAGTTAAATCAATAATAGTTAAACAGATTAGTGTCCTGTTCAAGGGGGAATATTATGAGGTTTAAGGATGATACAGCCTTCTAATCAGCCTGTCTTGTTTTGCCTTTGAAGGAGCAAAGAGAAAAAGAAAATTTGCCATTAGCAAGATAGGCAACGGTTAAGAGGAATTAAAGTGAAAAAGATACTGACACTTGCAGGAAATACTGGATCAGAGATTCTGTCAAAAACTTTGTCTCTTTTGTAGAATTTTTCTTCTGAGATGGTTGCCTTTGATAGTTTGGCAGCTTTATCAGGATACTTAGAAAATTAAAATTGGAGGCAGGCCATGGGTTCTGTGAAAATAATGTAGCTTAGAACCCCTGGTCTGTATTGATGACTAGCCTGTATATGTGTGTTGTCAGGTAGGACTAGTTTGTTTCAATTCAAGAGAGACTGAAAAAGACCTCTTTGAAATTAAATGTTTGGTTGTTTCAGATTTAAAATTGTATTGATGCTAAAATATTGAATTAAAACTCTAGGAATGAATGGCACATCATGCATCCTGGTATTGTGAGATGAGAAAAATAATTGGAACCCATTAAAGTGCTATCTTTTTATCTAAAATTATGTTTATCTTATCTGAGCCTGATTTGGGCAGTTCAGTACTCTACTTACATAGCTGTGCTTTATAGCAATTAGTGCTGAAAACATCAGGAGAGAAAGAAGTGAGCATAAAGTAAAACTCCCCATTATATATTGCACAAGGGCTTTCCTGGCTAATACTAAAGATTTTGTGCTGGCTGTTAGCATAGGAAGCTTTCCAGAAGCAAAGAAACAAACAGGCAATGCAGTAGTGATACTCCTGAAAGTAATCATTGTAGGCTGTGGGCAACTAGGACATAAATACTTCATATGAGCAGATGCTTTATAATTTTTTTCACATTGTGATTTATTGAAAGACTCGGGAAAATTATCGGCTTCTAAAGAGAAGTTTGAAAATAAAAACTAATTACACTTCATTTGTAAGAGTGGGCAGAAAGGAGCAGACCCAAGAGATGTTACTGCAGCAAGTGCTAGATTTGAGTAAGACTAAAGGGTAGGCAAGTGAGGGAAATTTAGGAACTCTAAAAGAAGAAAAGTGTTTAATGTGTGTGCAAAGCCATGAAAAGTAAAAATGACAAGTGTGAGATTGATGCAGCAGAGAAGATCATAGTGATAACATGGATGTTGGTGCAGCACACTGAGCCTCTAGTGCATTTTAGTCTAGGTCCTAATTCTCAGAGCTTCTGTGTCCAAAAGAGAACATGTGTAAAAATATTTTTTAACTTTCTGTATCTTTACCTGTTACAGACCTGAGAGTTTTAACTATTGTAGTAGGAATGAAGAACAGATAGGCTTTATGGGAGACAGTGGGAATGTAGTGACAAAACAAGGTATGAGCTCAGATCTGATGCTGCCTCTGGACACTAGTGCAGCAAGTCTAACTGGCATAATGAGGTGATTAATGAGGACAATTTAGAGCAATGTTTTTCTAGATTTGTGTGGTGCTAGAGAAGCCACTATGTATTTTTCCAAACAAGAACTAGTATGTTTAAACAGCTTGTAAAAAGGCTGTACCTGTGCCCAAAATATCTTTGAAAGGCAGTGGTTTAGGGCCGTGGGTAATAGACTCAAGAAGAGTCACAATGCGGTGTTGTGTGCTTTGGAGAGATGTGGCTGTGGATGGGATGTTGGGATAAGAAGAATATATTGATCAGTGTTCATGCATTTTGAGCTAGCAATACATGGTTCATATTTAGAGTTACATATGGGCAGGAATGCCCCAAAAGACAGTCACTGTCTTTGGTGGTTTCGTGTCTGCCAAGAGATAGTTATAAAACTATTAGCACTGATGGTTTTTGGATCCAGTAGGGGAGAGCATTGCATCTAATTTACACTGGTAAAGTTTGGAGCGTTAGTTCACTGAATATTCATCTGGACTTACTTTGCTCTCTTCCTTTGAAACTTTTGCTTGATTATTTTAATTTCTTTAATACTCGAAGAGTATTTAATTGGAAGAGTGGTTAGTTAGTACAGTAGCTGAGAAGGCAAGTCTATTACCTACACACTTCTGCATGCAAATCTGTTTTTTTTTCTGTTGCAAAAGCTTGTATATTTACTTAAAATAGTACTTACCTGCAACATGCTGAGTAATTTCTACTTTCATTAAATTTGACTGAAGGATGAGTGAACACTTCCCGGGATTATAAATACTAGAACTAGTAACTGAATTAAATGTAATTACAAGGAAAACTCAATTAAAAATAAATGTCTGTCTAACCAGAATAAAGGCTTACAGATTAACTAGGGAAATTTTTCTTTAAAATCACTGAAATGCTGCTTGTAGGACTCACAAAAATAAGAATGAAATAAGTTTTAGGCCTTTTAAGAATATAACAAATATTTGCAGTAATTGTACTTCCATATACTTCAGCTGTATGACTTATTCTAATAAGTAGGAATTATAGCAAAATCCAACCTACGTCTGAAAATGTGTGTTTCAAGTCAGAAGTGGATAGAAGCAAATCTAGTTTCTACCTAGACGGCATAGCTATTTTGACAGCTTGTGTAATGATGTCTATGAAAAGCTTTAGAAATCTGTTTCACGTCAACTTGGCGGCTTTGAAGGGTATAAAGTTGGAATATTTTTGGGCCTATAAGGGAGGAGTTTTGATTAATTTGGCAGTACCTGATTATTGGTTATTGAATCATAATCTTCATCTCATTCCATATATAGCAGGTCAAACCAGTTGAAAAAAACAATAAAGTATATTAAAAAAAGGAAATAGTCAAAACTCTTGGAATCTAGGAGATATAAATATCTAAAGAAATTCTTTGAACTTATTTAAATGCCATGGCATGTAGCAAGTTCATCTGCCTAATTTTGCCAAAGGTGACCTGGAAAGGCTGTTGTGGGGGATTTGTTTGTTTGCTTGTTTGTTTTTGAATTGGGTTCCTGCCTTTTTCTTTTTTTCTCCTTTTATTGTTTTGTTCTGTGTTTTGTTTCTTTGGCTTAAAGAATGCCTGAAAGATTTTTTTTCTTTCTTAAACTGTTCTTATTTTATTTTCACTGTTGGTTTTTCTTACACTAGAAGCCCAAATATCCAGTCTGTTATTCTCCACTCTGACTTGCACCTCTGGTTATCTGGGGACATTACATAATCCTACCTCTCTGGCAACAAGAGTGATTTGAAAACAGTTCACTGCCCAGTCAGCAGAGCTGATGTAACCAAGCCTTGAGCTCCAGTGATGTAATCAATCTGGTTTTACACCACAGTCTTGCAGAGGGTTGCATTGGCACACCTAAGGCAAAAGGATGGAATTTCTTTTATGGGAGTTTCTGCCAAACATAATGTATTGTTTAAGTAATGCCTCAGTGATACTTGCTGTTCTAAGGAGTTTTTCCCGAGTAGCTAAGTCCTTAAGAATACTTTTCTTTTCCCCCAAAATGTCATTGAATTTATGGGTTAATAGCAAGTGTTATGGTTTAACCCTAGCTGGCAACCAAGTACCATGCAGCCTCTCACTTTACTTCCCCCTCTTGGTTTTACTTCCCACTCCCTGCCTCCAGTGGGATGGGTAGGAGAATTGGGGGAAAAAATGGTAAAACTGTGGGTTGAGGTAAGAACAGTTTAATAATTGAAGTAAAATAATGTTAAATAATTATAATAATAGTCCTAGTAATACGAAGGGCAAAGAGAGGAATAAAGCCCAAGACAAACTGGTGCCCGTAGGATTGTTCACCACCCCCTGACCAATGCCCAGCCAACTCCCCACAGTTTATATACTGAGCATGATGTTTTATGGTATAGAATATCCCTTTGGCAAGTTCAGCTCAGCTGTCCTGACCATGCTCCCTCCTTGTGCATGTCCTGACTGGCAGAACATGGGAATCTGGAAAGTCCTTGACTTCAGATAAGCACTACTTAACACACTGATGTTCTAGTTGTAGCTATCAAAATTATTCTCATAATAAATCCAAAAACACAGCACTGTGTGAGCTACTGAGAGAAAAGAAAACACTCTATCCCAGTTGAAATCAGGACAGCAAGTCAAAATTTTCAATTTCCTGATTACAATTCACTTCCTTTAATTGCTTTATTTCCATTTTCTAGACCTTTTCTTTGTTATGTCCTGACCTTGGTATTTCTCCCTAGTCTAGTACTCAGAATGGGACTAAGAATTTTTATTGCTAAGAGAAGAGGGAGAGGAAAAAGAAAAAAAATGAGAAGACAAAAAAAATGGAGATTATTTTGGATAGTAAAACTTTCAGACCTCATTTTTGTAAAGAAACGGGAAAAGGGGCACAAGCCCAATTTTTTCTCCTTTGCAGGTCACCTTTAATGAAAAGAAACTGCTTCAAACTCCTAGTGACAATAAAAGGGGTCAACAACCCTTGTGTTGTAACTTCATTTCTCAGAAGATACTTGCTTTGAGAGGCAATATGATCCAGAAGAATAAACACAACATTGGGAATCTGGAACTCCTATGTTCAAATTCCAGTTCTTTCAGTAACTTGCTATGTGGCCTAAGGCAAGTTTTATGCTAATTTTCCTCTTTTTCTTGAAGGGGAAACTGGGGCATAGTTCCACATATGTATTTTCTATCTGATAGGATGTAAATATTTACTTCCTCTTTAACTTAATCTGTATTTACCTTGTGTGGGTGCAGATGTTGTTTCGTTGGGTTTTTTTAATCAAACTGAAACCGAAACTAAAATCTAAAATTTTCTTCTTGTTGCACCTGCAAGCAGAACTCTGTCACTGTGATGTGTAGGATATTGCAGTCTTCAGATACCTGGAGGCTTTGGTTTGCAGCGCTGCTAAATGTTGACAGAAAGGGATGGTAGTTACCTGAACAAGTACCTGCGTAAGCATGTTCACTGTTTTTTACCACTAAAACCCCCTTGAAGGTGGGACTGCTACAGAGGCATTGTAAAGGAGGAGTGAAAAATGAAATAATGTTATGAACATGTGAAATGATGTTGTCTATCATGCAAAATTTTCAATGTGTTGTTCGAATTGTGGTTTCTTAGCAATTTTTTCTTGTATGTGTATTGACTCTGGGCAGAGAGGTCTTGGTCTGCTATCACGTTTGTTTTCCTTAATTAATGTTTTTTTCTACATCTCTTGGATATAGTCCACAGAGCCCCAGGAATTAACAGGTCATAGTTTAAAATTATTATGCATTGGTTGCAAATCTGTATTAAGGTAGCTTTTCTGATAAACTTAACTGGAATACCGTCTTTAAGTGGTGATGCAGAGATTCTTGAGAGGAACCCTGCTGCGTGTGCTTCCTGAAACTCTTAAGCAGGGGACCAGAAACTAAAATGAAAGCTGCTGTCGGAACTGAGGGAGGCTTCTAAAATCAGAGCAGTGCTGATCATGTTCTCTCATTAGTAAATATTTCACAGCAGCATCTTGTATATAGTAAACATTGTATGGCTTCTAAGGGTGCAATGACTGGCAGAAGGTAATGGTTTGACTTTTATAATGTGAGGTAAAGATTTTAGAGTAACACTGACAAAATGACCTCTTTCTTTGAAAAGTCACATTCAATTACTTTTATGCAGTTATTTATAGCGTTCCTGTACCTCAGGCAGCTTTCCATTCTCGTTTCACTGTTTTCAGAAAACTGTAAAAGTGCATGGCTGATGTATGAACAATGGCTTGTATGTATATTCCAAATTTATTTTAACAGTTACCTTTTCCTCTTTTTGTCAGGTCTGCACAAGCTGTGAAGACAATGCAGAAGCTCATGGGTTTTGCGTGGAATGTGTAGAATGGTTGTGCAAGACCTGCATCAGAGCTCACCAGAGAGTTAAATTCACAAAGGATCATACTGTGAGGCAGAAAGAGGAAGTATCTCCAGGTAACACACTTGATTTATAATTTCCCAAAGAATATGTGTCTCCACTGGAAAACTGTATTGGACCACCAGATTTCTTTTTATTTTTTTTTTTAAAATGATACACTTCAAAACTTGTATTTCTGAAGTATAGTAAATGTAAAAGGAAAGATTCATTGGGATATAACCCTTTGGTGCGTATGAATTAGTGGAACCATGTTATTTTTCTGGCTGATAGTGGATGTGTGGAAATTATTTTCATAGTGTCCTGCCTTCCAGTCACTTGAATTTTTGTTGCTAAAGGCTGCAATCATTTGAACAAATTTTGGTTGTTTCTTTGACTCTCCATTTAAGTGGATCTCTTAACTGATGCAGCTAACAAAAGAGAAACTATTTTAAACATTAGATGCATTAGAACATAGCTACTGAATAGGGAGACTTCGCCATGGCTGGGGCTATGAAAGCTATTTTTCTGTCAGGTAGGCTGTATAGTGGTAAGAAAAACCTGCAGGTTGGTTTGTTCTTAGGGAGGTGTTTTGTTTTGTTGGTTTGTTTTGTTTGGTTTTTTTTGTAAAGTGTCTTAAAGCAAAAAATATAGATCGATTTTATCTCTCACCTGGACTGATTGCAAATTGTTGTCTAGACTTCAGAGATCAGCTGCAGAAAATACTTCTTTAGGCATTTGGCTCCTCTAGTTTGTCTGGAGGTCTACTAGATGTTTCATATGAGCTTTATTGTTCTATTCCACAGCAAAAGGAGCACTAATAGATTGTACTTTCCCAGCATTCTGATAATAAGGTATAAAGTGTGCTAGAATTCGTGTTTTAGCTAAGTATCTTTTGAGTTTGAAATGTTTTGCCTTAGAAATGAAAGAGGAGTATGTTATGAATTGGGATGCTTTACCTCAGTGGGATCTAGCATAATTCAGGCTGGAAACGACCTCAGAAGATACCGCGTCCAGCCTCCTGCTTCAAGCATTCAGCTCAGAACAGATCCAGTTGCTCTGGGCTTTATCCATTTGGGCCTTGGGAACCAACAGTAGTGAATGTGGTGTACAGTACAGGCTCCCTGAGAAATCTTGGCTATTCTGTGGTAGGAAAGGTTGTACTTCTATTCATTGAGTAACTCTTCTGTTTCAGGTTTTATCGCATTGTTTCTTGCCTTTTATTTACATTGTAGGACAATAATAAACGTAATAGGATGCTGACAAACATTTTACCAGTTCTAATGCATCCACTGGACTTGCATACTTTTTCTTGTAAATATACACATTTTTATAATATTTATAAATTACTATATATTATTTTAAATATATGCATTATAATAGAATTGTATTGTCATTCCACCCTATCTAGTCCTGTGAATTTTACATACAATGTAGGATTTAGCTTTTATAATCTGTTATTCAGAGTATCTTCCACCATGATGCTTTGAAGACATACACTGTATTCTGTATCCCACTTTCACATGTGGTTAGTCAAAAGTGAGTACTGAGTGTGCTTTCAGGAAAGGACAAAATTAGTGGGTAAAAGTGGGTAAGGACTATTAGGCAGAATATGACTTGGTGGTAGGAATGGTCTCGGTTCATTCAGGCCTCCTTGAAGGATACAGATCTGAAAATAACTTCTTCCAGATTTCCTGCAAAGAAGTAGGGGAATGGGTACAGAAAAGAGACCTTACTGATCTGCAGTGAAGGATGGGCTACCGTGTGAAGCCAGTTTTCATTACAGGCCATGTAACCCACATGAACTCATTGGTCCAACCTAACTCTCAGAAAATTATGCTTTGTTGGTTAAGTTGTTTAAAGAACAGATTTCATGTGTTTCCTATGCTCTTTAATATTTACTCACTAGGAGCTGAAGTGAGACCTCTCACCCATTTAGAATGGGGTCCCAAAGCAAGATTATTACATTCTGTATATTTTGCTCTTCAGCATACCTGTGTCTTCATATCCTCAATGGTCCTTTCACCAATTCAGCTGAGTAAGAACACAAGCACAAATTTAGCCAACCATCTCCTCGTCTCCATTTAAGAAAGGAACTTGCTGGTTGTGCAGTGTTTTGCAGCTGCAGCAGTACTGTCTACTCCTTTTGTAAATAGTTTTGTGGGGCCATAGTAGATTACGGTAAAATAGTTCTAGACATTTTCCATGATAGCTCCATGCTTGAGCAAGAGTGAGACATTGCAGTTTAAGCTTATGGCTGTTACATTCTCAGTTAGGTGGCCTGATACACACTTGTAGCATCTAGGGGAGGAATATGGTAAGGAAAAACAGGGGAATGCACATCTTTAATTAAAGTTCAGGAGACTGACTAACATCTTCCTTTTCTCAACAGAGGCAGTTGGTGTGACCAATCAGCGACCTGTGTTTTGCCCTTATCACAAAAAGGAGCAGCTGAAGTTGTATTGTGAAACTTGTGACAAGCTGACCTGCCGAGACTGTCAGTTGTTAGAGCACAAAGAGCACAGGTATCAAAGCAAAGCATCTGTTTTATGCACCTAACTTGTAGGAAGAGCGTTTGAAGAAGATTGTAGGTCTAACAGTGTGGAATAGTCAGGTGAAAAAAATGCAAAATAAAATTTTCTGCTTGGAAATGAAGGTCACAAGTAAACAGAGATTGTGTCCAAAAGAATGTGACTGATGAATGTGTGTTAGTTAAGAATAAAACCTAATTTTTCCAGTTGTTAATCTGATGACTTTAACACAAGACTTTTCTTTTACTGTCAAGTTATTTGGATAGAATTTGTTGCTATGCAGCTCTTCAAGGAGTCCTTAGAAAGCACAGGGGCTGTGTTATGCAACTATACACTTATGTGTAATATCTCCATTTGTCCTTCAACAAGATGATTATATAACAGAACATTACCAAACAGTTTCAGAATGGAGCAAATTGGGATTTTTTTCTGTGAAGAGCCCTTCCAAAGGAAGAGTAAACCTACATTTTTACTATACTGTACTTTGACAATACTGTTTATAACACACAAATCTTTGTTGCTGTACTTTGGTCATCTCTTACTGGCCACAGAAGCTGAAAAGCAGAATGATATACAACAGCTGGGTACAAGACAAAAATCTTGCTGGTTAACATGTACAGTGGTGGTATGGGACAGATGCACTCTGGTTAAATATTTATATGCTCACTATACCTGATGCAAGCATCCAAAAAGCTTGCTTGCCTGACTAGGTGAACATCAGTAGGTGGAGAAGTGTGGGTCACTGTGGCTCCTTGCAACAGGCTAAATGTTGCTCTTGCAGAGTTGCAGTCTTCCTCTTGAATTCTCCTCTTCTTAGGATTTATATCGCTCTTAGAATGTGCCACCTCTTTTTTTTTCTTCAAATTGTCGATGATTTTAGTTCCTTGATTTAAAATGTTTCATTTAAATTTAAAACTTTTATTGACTCAGCAATCTCTCTTCCATTTCTATATCCTTGTCTTACACAAAGTAATAGCTTGCATGCTTTTTCACGTTTAAAGTGATAACTGCATCAAAACATTAATGTTTCTTTTACTAAAATTAGGCTGTGGTCACACAATATCCTTTCATATTTATGAAAATCATAAATTCTCCCCCCAGTATTACAGGAAATAGCCTATAAAATCAGATATACTGTAAATAAAATGTATCAGCATTTGCTGACATGTGCTTCCATGATGACTTGAGCACACCTTCCTTCAGTTAAAGAAGTATTTTGTAAGGAACTCTGCTTTTTAGCAAGTATATCACACCTTTTGCATGTGTAAACACTCAATGCTTTTGACTACAGGTACCAGTTTATAGAAGAAGCTTTTCAGAACCAGAAAGTGATCATTGAGACACTAATCACCAAATTGATGGAGAAGACTAAATACATAAAATATACAGGGAAACAGATCCAAAACAGGTATGTATCAGATTTCAAGGTTATCAGATTTCAAGTTGGCAGGGGGCAACTTTACATACATTATAATTTCTTGAAATGTTTAAATTAGTGTATTTTGTACCTCTGTCCTTTTATTCTTCCAGAAAGAGAAATTCTAAAGTCTTCAGTTCACTGTAGTGACTGTTCCCTGTTCAATGTTCTTGGCTGGGTTAGGTAACTCTGCTCAGCCTGTGTACTTAATGGGCAATAGCTGCTTGGGTGCAACAAAACAACTTACGCAATAAAGACTACGGAAGGCAATCTCCAATGCTTGCCCACCATCAGCACACTTAGTTTCTTAGTGTAGATCCCCCTTAGAAAGTGAAAGGTTATGACTCACGCTTTCATAATGCTTGTGACACATATTTGAAGATTTATGTAATACTTTCATGCTTGGGGCTTTATTCATTCGGTACTACAAACCTAGGAGAAAAATAAGTCTGTAAAATGCAGTCTGCAGTGGGCCTTTGTGACTGCTCCTTCAGCACAGTTCAGAGGCAGCAGTACCCAGGGAGATTCAACACAGTACAGGATGCCGAGTGCAACTTGAACTCTTCCCTCATCTTGGCAGTAGAGGTTTTCACAATATGAGATTGTGAAATATAAGATTAAGCTTTACTGTTACGAGTTTGAGCACTGTTGTAATAGCTAAAGTAGAAAACTACTGGTTTTGTAGAAATGGAATGCCATTCTACATTGGATGGAAATTAGACTTAAACAGGTTTGATTGCCATGGACCATTTCAGAAATGTGCTGGAGAACTGAAAATCAAGAATTTCAACTACAGTGAGCATTTAATTTTTTTTAGTGACAGATGTCAGTAATTTTGCAGACTTATGGCATTAGAATTTGCAACCAGTTAATTAATTTTAACGTAGGTTACTCTTATTTGCTCTGTTTCTCCCAGTAATTTTCCTAAGTATCTGATGATATATATATATGAATTGGTGCATGTGGCCAAGAAATATTGTAGTCTCAGAAACAGATTTTTTTTCAATACTCTGTAGAAGGTGCATTTGTGAGCTAAAGAACATTATTTTCTATTCTCTTTAACTTACAGAATTCTTGAAGTGAATCAGAATCAAAAGCAGGTGGAACAGGATATTAAAGTTGCCATATTTACACTGATGGTAGAAATAAATAAAAAGGGAAAAGCTCTGCTACATCAGTTGGAGGTAATTTAATTCCTAAGAAACAAAAATGTCAGTCTTAATATTTTTTTTCTATGTATTCAGATTAAAGTAAAAAACACTTTTAGTGTTAATCCCACATGCATGTCCTATCACAGTTCCGAAGTGGAGACATATCCTGTACAAGCAACTTGAGCAAGTGGTGTTTTGGTGGAGGAGAGTTTGGGTTTTATGGGGTGGTTGCTGTTTTGTTTGTAATTATTATCTGTGTTCTCTGCTTTGGGCTGTCTCTGAGCCCAGTTTCTTTCTCCATGCTTCTGCAAGCCATAGTTCTGTGCATCATCTGTGAAAAGTGCTCCCATCAGAAGTTTTCATAAATTCAGCAGTCTAATAGCAAAGCACCAGATACAGTTGTCTAGAATGGACACTTAAAATGTGTGTATAAAGAGGCACACACACACAAAGATATATATGTGTGTGTGTGTGTACCTCTTTATGTATGGACACACACACATATATGTGTGTGTGTGTATATATATATATGAATATGTGTTGTAATATGTGTTGTAAGAGAGAATGGGAATTAGCATGGAAAGTCCTGATCTCTTGAATGAATGTGTGAACTACAAATATGAAATCTAATGCCTTTTAACGGTAAGTTGAAACCTTTGGCTGAAACTGCTTTTCTACTTGCAGACTCTGGCAAAAGAGCATCAGATGAAACTTCTGCAGCAACAACATGAAGTGGCAGGTCTCTCTAAACAGCTGGAGCATGTCATGAATTTTTCCAAATGGGCAGTTTCCAGTGGGAGCAGCACAGCCCTCTTGTACAGCAAACGCTTGGTAAGGTTAGGAAGATAGCTCTCTCCCTTTATTTAGAGACTATAGTTTAGACAGATACACACACACACACACACACGCTTGTCAGTAGTACTAGTTTATTAGAATTTTTAATGACTTCCTACTAATTAGAGTACCTATATGTAGTTTTTCATGGTTTTCTCTTAAACATAAACACAGAATATTTCTAATAATGTATCTCTCTGGTCATGATTTTCTCCTGTTAGACTGCCATAGAATTGTTGTAGGCCTGCAGAAGTAGGAGCAGCTCCTTTGCACTGGGTTAAAAACTATGGAGCCCTGAAACACTGGGGAAAAAAGGTTGTGTGTCCTACATCATGACTGCCCTTCTTTTCAGTAATTGCTACAGCTTCTGAGTTAATGAAAGATGTCACAGTGTCTCATATCTAGCATTTTAATGCAAAAATTACTGTGTTTCTTTGTTCTATCAGAACTGTCTCCTACTAAAAATCTTCCACAATTGATAAAAATGAAACTGAGGATTTTGTTTGTCAACATAAACAGTTGCGAAGCTAAATATTTCATTGTTATAATGACACTTGGAATCTGAGTGCGTGTGCTCTCACAAAGCTGACTCCCACAGATCCTAGAAGATTTGAAATAAGAAACAAACCAAAAGCTGACCATGATTTGTCCAAAGGTTTCTAGATTGTACTGGCCTGATAATAGAAATCAATGGCTGTGAGGAAAGATGCTAGGTCTCTTTTTCATATTCCTGTAACTGGTTCACAAAGTTTTTTTATTTTCTCATTGCTTAGTTGTGAACCTGCCAGGGGATATTATGGGTTTTGTTTGTTTTATTTTGGATTTGTTGTTGGGTTTGGTGGTGGTTTATTCTTTTTTTTTTCCCAATACCCATTATTGATACTGCAGGCTATAACAGATAGTGGAATATTACTTGATTTTATCAACTCCAAGTAGTTAAATTCATTTGGCCTGCCTTATATTGCCTCAGCAAGCCATATTTTTAATTGAATAGAGAAAAAAGACATCAAACTGAGTCATGTTGATATAATTGCTTAGTGTTGCCACAAAGACTGTGCTATGTGAATAAGAAAACAAGTTGTGTTGCAGGCATGTTAATCATAAACATTATGCAATTGAAGAAAAGGGCTATCTAGCCCATAAAGCCTCACCAAATGAGAAATATTTTTCAAAGGAACAGATTGAGCTTTAGAAAGTTGGTGTTACTTGGGAATTGGGTTGCTCATCTGTCTGTGGGCATCTGGAAAAATCTATTCCTGAACTGTGGTGCATAATGGAGCATGTGAGACTTCTGCTTCAGCATATCCAGCCACTTCAAACCAGGAGGGACGAATGCACATCATCCTTAAGTGCAGTGTTGCAGCTCAGAGGCTGCACTTCAGGGAAAGAGCACACTAAACAGATCGCAGGAAGACAGTTTCCCAGCCTAGTTCTCCAGCACAAACTAAATGCTATTAGCTACCACTGCTGCTAACAGGAGGTAACTTGTCTAGTCATGAGTTTATCTACAGTATATCCGTGTGCACAGTAACAGGTAAATAATGGTGCAATGTGTGACTAGTATTGGTAAGAGGACAAAGACTAGAATCTTGATTCTGGTAGTACACACAGAAATCGTAAGAATTCTATAGTCAACAGCTAAACTTTTCCATGGTCATTAATAAAACTGAAGTCTTGCTAATTTGTTTTTTTATCTAGTCTTAAACTGTCCTGCCTAAAATTGAAAGAAGAACTTGTAAACTGGAAGGTCTTATAAAATTCCACTGTAAAAAAACCCCAAACCTATAGACTAGTATCATTTGAAACAGTTAAGATAGTTTTGACAAGTATGTCTCTTGAACTTATGCAGGAAATAATCTACCATTCAAGAAAAACACGTTAACTTCCTCAGGGTTTTTTTCTCTATCTGCTCTGTGTGCTTCTAGAATCAGTGCCCTGTATATCAGTGCCTGATATAACTACAAGAAAACATTTTCTTTCTAGGAACTAGATAAATACTGCACATTTGAAAGAGTATTCTCTTGTGTAATCATAGTCCAGTCCTTTGGAACCAAGGCATTGGAAGAATCTGAAAATATCTGTGAATCTGAGAGTTTTCCAAGACAGACTTTTAAAAAATCTGTTCTTTGGCTGTCTGAGAAAAGCTTAAATTTAGTACAAAGAAAAATTCCCTGTTAGGATACTTGTTGCCAAATGGATGGCATACTTTTCTTTGAAAGAAAAATGAATGGGCTAACATAGGTTTGGGGGTGAAAAAACAAAACAATGGTTATGTGAATCTGTGTTTCACTTGCAAGTAGTTAAAGACAATGAATGTAACGGCCAAGTTAGTGGAAGGATATGTATTTCTACAGGGAAAAGGTTGTTTTTTTTTTTTTAGCTGTAGTTGATTTCTTTTTAAAACTATATTGGAAATAAGAGAAAGCTATTAAAAATATCTCTTTATTTGTAGCTTGGACGAGTGTCTCTGTCTTTAACTTCAATCCTCTAGTGGCTTGTGGAGGGGAGTTTTTCTGGTTGATTGGGTTTTTGTGTGTTTGTGTGTGTGTGTGTGTGTTTGGGTTTTTTATGCTGTTCAGATACATGGCTCTGGCCCCAGAGGCAAAAAAGTCTTGGTTTTGTTCCTGTTCTAGATTACATATCGACTACGGTATCTACTGCGAGCAAGGTGTGATCCTTCACCAGTGACTAACAATACCATCCAGTTTCACTGTGATCCTAGCTTCTGGGCTCAAAATATTTTCAATCTAGGTATGATAAATTTTTATTAGCCCTTTGGTGTCTTGATCCTATTTTGAAAGCAGCTTTCTTTTTGTGAAGATGACCTCTGCATTATTCATGTCTTGATTTACTATGTTAAATTTATTTCCTTACCTGTAGAAAACATATAAAGTGCATTGCATAGCAAAAATTGTTAGTTATGAATGCTTATGATAAAGTTTAGCAACCTTATCTTGCTTGAATGGTACATGTGATGGTGAAAATAGCAGCTTTCAGTTTTCTGGTCAATACACATAATTTCTAGCTTCTGAAACAAGGTACACAGTCACTAACCCTATTTCATATCCTAAGAAAGGGTTCCAGAAGTCAGTCTCATTCTGCATCTTTCAGCCCTTCTACTTCAATCTCATCTTCTCAAACTGAAACCCGTAGCAGCAGCATAATATAGAATCATAGAATATCTCAGGTTGGAAGGGGTCCATAAGGATCGTCAAGTCCAACTCCCTGCTCCTTGCAGGTCTATCTAAAACTAAACCGTATGACTAAGAGGATCATTCAGACACTGCCTGAACTCTGGTGGGCTTGGTCCCACAACTGCGTCCTTGGGAAACCTGTTCCAGTGGCCCCACCCTCAGTGAAAAACCTTTTCCTAATGTCCAGTATTCCAGAATGCCCACTTGCTCCCTTGTTATGCTGAACAATAAGTCTTGGAAAACTGAGATGAAGAGAAGGGGAAAATGCCAAAGGAAAAAAGGACAAAGAACATTACTTTCTGATAGTTGTCTGGCTTTTATGTTGTCTTTCCTGAAGTTGTGGGGGAGAATTAAGGAGGAAGCATGTTCTTAATAGTGTTGCAAATGTCCTTATTAACCTAATAGATTTTGATCTAGTCTCCAAACTCAACGTGTGGCCTGGTCAGTGCTGAGTAAGGGGAGATGATCACTCCCCTAAACCTGCTGGCCACACTATTTCTGATACAGGCCAGGATGCCACTGGCCTTCTTGGCCACCGGGGCACGCTGCTGGCTCACGTTCAGCTGCTGTCGACCAGCACCCCCAGGCCACCATGGGGCAGCTTTCCAGCCAAGAAGATAAAGCACCCTAGAAACTCAACTGCTTAGAAGCAGGAATTAAAGATCTTAGAGGTCTTCTAGGAATTTGACTGTTGTTATGGTTCCTTTCTCTCTCTGTTGTTAGCTTGATGGGCATTTTTCTTTTTCTGTCATGTTCAGAAGGCTTTGCGAGATACCTGTGGGACCTTTTCTGTCTTTCATCAGAAAGTCCTCTACCGATGTACAGAGGTTCAAGTGTATGTTTCTCTACTAAGTCAGAAAGTGTTATGGCAGTACTTTAAGGCAAACAAGCTCCTTTTCCCAGACATAAGGACACTGGATGGCAGAAGGGAAAGTCTCCAAGTTCCTTCTTTTTAAATAATTATCTTTGAGAAAGGAATTGAAAGTGAAACTTTTTTTCCAGAAACACACTGTCTAGTTGTGTGGTGCTAACTGAAATGCCGCTTAGCTGAGATGATGTTTGTCAGGAGTTGACTTTTTCTTCTGTTTGGTTTGGGAGCTCTTTTCTTGTGTATGTGTATTTAATGAACTGCTGAAATATGGTCCCTTACAGTGTGAAAAGTGCTATAATAGAAATGGCACTTGTATAGATCAGCATCCGAGTTCTTGTAAGAGTTTAAGTGATAAATAAAACCAGATCATGTTTATCTTTCTAGTTTCAGAAGTCACTTTGTTTATGACCAGACACATTCAATTTCTGTAGATAAACTAGATTTAACAACCACTGAAGGAAAAATTAAAAGTCTGAGTAAAGAAGCAAATTACTTTAGAAATGTTAAAATTCTAGTCAGGCTGCACGTTGCTGATGGTGTGATAGCATCTGTAATAGGGATAGCTCACTTAGAGATTTCAGAATGTATTTAGGAAAAACCCCAAAGAAACAACATTTAAAGTGTTTTATTTCTACAAATTTTATGGTAAGCCATGGTCTTCTAGAATAATGAAAGTGAGTCATTCTCTGTAGTACCTTTGAGTAAGTAGCTATACCACAGACAGTAATTCTGGAAAGACGTTTGAGGTTGTAATTAGTCTTGGAGAGAACAGAAGTGCAGTATGCTTTTGACAGTTGATTGTAGTACAGTCAATGCCATTATTTGTCAAGGTATATCTTTTTTCTAGAGAAAAAAAATAAAACAGATCTATTTTGATTGTAGTGAAATATTTCATACAGTCATATATGGGAAAAAGTATTAGTTTCCATTTTTCCCTGCTCACTTTAACATTGACTAGAAACATTGACTAGACATGTTCCAGACTTAATAAACCGTACTAGGCAATAGGTTGGTGGGGGTTTTCCATTTTGTTTAGCATAGTTAATATTTTTGTTAATGACTGATGTGGTACAATCATAATTAAAATGCATGCAACACCAAAATTGCCAAGTTTCAATATGAAAATAGGGTTCTTGACATTGGCTTGCTGCCCTGCTCTGTACTACAGTCTGTTGGCTAGCCTAGACTCCCTCTGTGCTTATGCCTGGATGAGGAGCTAGAATGATGCTACGTGCATGGCTTCTCAGCTTTTGTGATGAAAAAGACGAATATAAAATGCAAGGTTTTTCCTCCTCCTTTAGATAATCTATCCCCAAATGAGTCAGGCCAGACTGCATGTATCCAGAGATGAGGACTCATGGATATGAGGAGTGGCAAAGAGTGATTTCACGTTGTTATGTAACAAGGATTGTCCAACTGTCATGTGATGCACCACCTCATGAGATGAGCTCTCTTGGAATGCAGCTCCAAATAGGAGCATGAGATATCTATCTCCCACTTGTATTGAAAAGCTGTTGTGCAGCCTTCCTCACGTCATTGGAATTTTTAAAATCTCAGTCTTGGACCATAATTTTACCTATTTCACTCATACTTTTAAAGAAAGTGTCATTTTCTTTTCGTCTACAAGCATGGGGCTATTTCCTTGAATCAAACAAACTCTTTTTTTAGTTAGAATTCACGTTTCTTGGATGAGGTAGCCAGAATTTTGCATGAGTTTATATATATATCTTCAGATAACATCTCTCACCCCACCATTAATCTCTAAAACTTACTTGTGTAGTCAAATTTCCTTCCAAGTTAGTGGAGACAGATGAAACGCCTCCTGGAGAGTGCCCATTGCATCCTGGAATTGGTGCTGTGTACCATTTGAGAATGTCCTTTGAGTATTTGGGTATCCTTTCAATATCATTGATATTGACTCAGAAGCCAGAAAAGATTACAATAGGTTTTATGATACAGTTAAATCTTTTTATCAGATGACTAGATCAGGATACCCTTTCTCACTGAAACTTTGCTCCCTTGCTCTTCTGGAGAGGCCAGGACACTTTCCCGGGAGAAACCACTGTATAGAGGAGGCTGCAGCAAAAGACTTTTATGGCAAAAGTTTGCCATAAAATGCAAATAAATAATTGCATAAAATAGTTGCATAAAATGCAATCCCTTTTCTTCAGGAGAGCAAACAAAATAAATGGAGTCCCTTATCTCATGTTTATGTATTCTTTGCATTACAATAATAAACAGTGACTGCATGGTATAAAAGGAACTAATGATGAAAAATAGCATTTCTGCTAACTGCCATACTTTGGTACTGATTTTATTTCTTGTGTTTAAAATAGGTTCTTTGGTAATTGAAGATAAAGAAACCCCACCACATATGCCTAAGAGCCCTGTGGTGGAACCAAACCTACAACCACCAGGCAGCTTACCTTCAAACCAGCTATCTAAGTTCCCAACACAGATAAGCCTAGCTCAGCTCCGACTCCAGCACATGCAGCAACAGGTCATGGCTCAGAGACAGCAAGCTCAACGCAGAGCAGGTCCAGTCGTTCTACCAAATCCAAGAATGCCAGGAGCCATGCAGCAACCTCCCGCTTCTCATCAGGTAAATTGCAACTATTTCCAGAGAAGAGTCTCTTTTTCTGTGTCACTGAAGGAGAAAGTAAAGTAAGGTAGGAAAAAAAAAGGAATTAAATCTAGATACGTAACTTCAGAGAGCTTCATCTTCAGCACTTGGCTGTTTAGATGGGTTGGAAAACATTTCCTTTAGTGAGAATTGAATGGGTGTTTTAAACCTGCCTGGAAAAGTGCATGGTAGTGCTCAGCCTGCATTTATTCATTGAAAAAAATAAAATCATAGTGTATCCAGCCATATATAGTGCTGAGCTACCTTTATGCATTTTGGTCAAATGATCAAAAAGTGAATATATAATTAATTTTTTTCCACATCTATTTTGCATAATACTCAGTGATTCTCCCACATAGCTTTCAAAGCTGGAAACACTGTCACTGGCTCTTGTGATGTATCTGTCTTTATTATATCAGAGTAATTCAAAACTATCTACTAGGGTTTGGGTTTAACATTGGAAATCAATGTGTTCTGTGATCATTCAGACGAATGGTGTGATACTATTTGCTTGCATATAATTTGTGAAGAGCTTCAGAAGTTCAGAAGGACCACTTAGTAAAAAATCTCTGGAATACTGAGTAGATATCAGCTAACTTGCAGAACTGGTTTCTTGTTTTTATGCAGGCACCTCCGCGCCTGATTCATTTTCAGAATCAAAGCCCCAAGCCCAATGGTTCAGTTCTTCCTGCACAACAGATGAGATTTCCCCAAAATCAGAACCTACCAAGGCAAGCAATAAAGCCCAGCCCACTGCAAATGGCATTCTTGGCGCAGCAAGCTATAAAACAGGTAGAGTTTCCTTCCCTTTTTACTTTCCATGTAGAAATAAAACATCAAATGTGCTTTATATCATCTTTTATAGTATGCTTCTAGAGTGCTTTTCAGTTAGAACAGACTGCATTTTTTCCTCTATAACAAGACACCTGCAGTTTTCTTAATGAGGTAACTGTCAAGTTTCTTTCATTTTGACAGTTCTAAGCAGCTGAAGCATTATGGAAGTGATCCACTGTGTGTGCTGTGTAGGTGTTTCATTCTCTTGTTTGCTATTACTGTGGTTTCTGACCACTTAAGCAAAACTTAGTATGGCCATGGTATGCACACTACAATCAGTGAATAGATAAAACAGAAAATCCCAGCTGAGCTCCATGTTAGTGACTTCACCAGGAACCAAACAAAACCCTTGACTAAAAGTCTAAAGCTGCCACAAGTATGGCAAATCTGAACTTCTACAGGTGAGGAGAGAAAAGAAAGACCACAGTTGTGTAAGCTTTGCTAAGACTGATCAATGCCCAGCTAATCAGCAGTTGAAATGGGGCAGAAGTAAAAAAACATGTTTTCTGGATGTTCAGGAAGGCTCATCTGTATTAAAAGGCACATTAACACAAGAGTTTTCAGTGCATGGAAGGAAAGAGAAGATCATGTCACTAGAGGTAAGCAGGGGAAGGATCAGACAAATCTCTGACCTGAAAAATGGTGTAATAGCATTCACGTTTGCAATGCATATGATGTCAGAGAACTAATTCCAACTACATTGAAAAAAGCTGTACAATATCTAAGAGAACCTGTAGGAACAAAAACTAAGTCATTCTGTGCCTCTGAAAGGAAGATTGGCCTGTCTGCAAGCATTTAAAGAATTCTCATTATCTAGTAATGCCTTTCTGAAGATAGAGACCAGTAAATAGAATGACTGACTAAAAAGGAATTGAGCAGAGTCAAATTTTGCCTACAGTTGCCATGAAATTCCATTAAAGTCATCAAAAACTGTGTACATCCAAATGAGAGAGAGACTTTGACTGGACTGTGCACTTCGTATCATGATGTTAAATGTAGACGTGGGTAGAGATCCAGTCAGCATTTCAAATTCTTAATCACTGACACGGTAGCTATTTACTTAGTAAAGCACTGGAGCAGTTGTGCATTCAGCCTACTACCTGCAATGCTTTTATTTCATAAAAATGCATTTTTCCCACAACACTGTCAATGCAATATGAAATATTAATAGATACTTAGCATTGAGGTATGACTTTGAATTTAAGAATTTGCATTCATTTCTTCTATTCATAGTTTTCAACTACTTGTCATCTTCCCTTGTCTTATAAGATTGGTTTTTGAAATGAGGTAACTTCAGAGTATATCAGGATTTGCTGTTTGAATTTAGCTTCCTGAACTAAACTGCTTGTTTTATCAGTATATTCAGTAGATGTGACCTGTTGCAAAGAAAATAATGCTGAATTGTGGATTTTTGTCTTTTTAGTGGCAGATCAGTAGTGGACAAACTGCCCTTTCAACTGCAAGCAGCACAACGTCGACCCCATCAAGTCCCACCGTCACCAGTGCTGTTGGATCTGATGGAAAGACATACGGTCCCCCTGTGATAGATTTGAGTTCCCCAGTGGGTAGCTCATATAATCTACCATCTCTCCCTGATGTAAGTGTAACATAGAAGCCATGTTTTATGGACTCTATAAAGTAGGTCTTAATGTTTGTGAGAAGTAGAAACCTTATAGATGGAAATTCTTGCTCTGTTTGTCAAAATGAGGCAGGTCCAGAAAAAAACAGTGCAGAGTTGCCTCCGTGTTGCTGGAAATATTCAGAGCTGTTCTGGGAGACAGCTAAGAAAAATAACATTAGGGTTTGTAATTGTAATTGGACTTGTTTATTTGCATGCTGCATAATTTTTCCCACCCCCTGTAATGATGCTAACAAAAATTAGCTTTCATTTGCCAGTGTCCAGAGATAGCACCAGTTTGCTGATGGTATTTCTGGTAAATTTTCAGCATTTTTAGAGTATATTTTTAACTCATGGAAAGATCTATCTTGGGTAAGTATTAATGGTTGGCACACTGGATATAGTCCTTTTATCTTTTCTTTTTGGTACTACTTTATATATTCTCTAACATGCCTGTGATCTGGTCATAGAAGTAGCATCGTAAGATCATCTTTTCTTAAACTTCTGTCATAGTTTTTTCTGAATGGTATGTTTCTGTCAGAGGTCCATGTTGGAATTGTTGATTTTTATTCTTTCAAATTATTGCCAAGCCTGCTTTTTGTGGTCTAAGGTTTACAGATATCTGAAATGGCATAGTTTTCAGTCATAACTTGCTATTACTTCCTGTTCTCCCCCCTGTGCTTTGTCCTCCCCAATAATTGTGTGTTCTATTTATTAAAATGGAGTACATGGAGTAGAGAACTACAGTATCTGTCAAGCTTAAAAGGTGAACTATGCAACATTGTCTTAAAACTACTGAGTCTGTGAGACATTTTATTATACTTATTTCTGTCCAAAGGTTGTGTTTATGCTCCTAAAATACATTGCCCAAATCAAGTAAATATGTTGACTTTGCCAAGGCTTCTGCATCCACTTTGGATACATTAGCTCACAAACAAAAATTTCAGTGGTCAGTGTGTTTGATATCAGTAGATTTGTGAGGTGTCCACTGAGAAAACCTCACCAAGGTTTTCAACCAAACATTTCAGAAAGTCATTCCTCTTTATCAAACCAGAACATGTAATTTTTACAGAAAGTTAAAATGGTAAATTGGGAGTCCCTAAAATAAAGTTCAGTTATCTGGCCTGAGCCATGGGTAGAAAGAACAAGTGTTGATTTGCTGTTTGCATTTTGAGTCAATATGCATGGCTTCTGTCCAAAAGGTATGAGATGGGACAGATGAGATCGAGCGTCCTTGTGAGATTCTTCCAAATCCTGTTAAATGCTAGTAGATTAATGGGTAGTTTGTGTATAGCTTATTATGTTTTTTAGAGTATGTAATGTGAGCGTGTCCAAAGAAGGTGTGGAGGTAAAAACTGATCTCTTACTTCACTGTGTGAAAGCTACATGTCTGGTTTAAAGCCTTCTCTGAAGCCAGTGTAGAAAAATAGGCACTTACGGAATCGTCTGATCTTAAAATGAAGCACTGTCTGGATTTGGCTATTTCATTTTGTTTTTCCGAGAAAACAAGATGCCCTGTTTTTAAATAACCATCTCGCTTTTGGATGGTTAAAGTCAGATGAAATACATATTGGTCTTTGCCTTCAAAATAACACTATGGCAGAGGCATGGCTTTTTGTTGCTCTCAGAGGTTTTTTCCCCCCCCACCTCCCAACACTAACTGCCTCCCCTTGCTTCCCTACCTTTTAGATTGATTGTTCAGGAAACATCACACTGGACAATGCTGTAAGGAAGGATGGCACTGCAGAGCAGAATCAGCCAAAACCTCCTTCAAACAGGACTGTGCAGTCACCAAATTCCTCAGTGCCATCGCCAGGCCTCTCAGGTAATTGAAATATGGTGCAATCTTCTGTTTAAGTGGTGTAATTGAAAAATCTAATGTGGCAATGCTAACATTGATATCAGAATTAATTACTTCTATTTTATATCAAAGATTAGAAATAAGAAAATGAGGCAAAGTTATATACATCTAGTAGGAGGTAAAGTTGAGACAATAATTTAGCATTGTGAACAAAAGTTAAGTGGCCAGATCTTAAAATCAAGGAGGGAAAAAAACAGTAGATTTTAGCAAATTGGATAGAAATCCGTAGAAAAGTGACACTCTCGGGTTACATTGAATTAAAACCTGGCAGCTGTGGTAAGGGTCAAGTATTTGAAACAGCAAGATAGGATGTAACAGAAGACTAGAAATGGTGACGTGGGAAGTTTGATTTGGATATTAAAACATGTTTTTAGAGAAGGGTAGTGCAGCACTGACACAAGTTGACCAAGGAAGTTATTGTGATGGGTGGTTAAATGTGGTGGGCCTGAAGGACCCAGGGGATTTCTGTCACCATGCCTGGTGGCTGTCAGCAGCTGTTGCCATTTTCTGATCTGACCTGTAGTGAGGCTGTGTGAGTGTGAATTCCCAGTGAGCCCTCATGCAACATTCATGCACTCGGATGGCATTCACACACCCAGGCAGGTTACCTGAGGCAGGTGGGTAATGAATTCACAGACAGCACAAACAGTCCACTCGGGTTTCTCAGGACTGATGCTCAGCAAAAATTTCCTTCACAAGTCTTTCAGTTCTCTGGTCCCCAGACCTTTGGTCTCTCTCATACCTGTCCCCCAGACTTCTTCCTGCTCGCCAGCTCAAAGTTCTCTGGCAGGTCTCTACAGAGATCTGCTAGAATTTAATAAGGTAAGACAAAACAAACTGCAGTGATCAGGTGGAGGGGTCAGCCAGGCAAAGGTACTGACCCATGAACCTGCTTATATGCAAGGGGCCCCTTCTTAGTCCTCTCCTTCCCTCTATTATCCCATGCCTTTCATCCTGTCATGAATATACATTAAATGAGATATGGGTCAAATAAGTGACACTTCAGGAGAAATTTTTCCCAAAACCTGTGTACTTCTCTGACTCATATCTCAGACTTGGCACAGACCCGTGTTCTGTTCTAATCTGATGCTTCTATCCTAGGAGGAATCAGTGTGACAAACGTACACCCTCCAATTCGTTCACCCAGTGCCTCCAGTGTTGGGAGCAGAGAGAGGTAAGGAAAGAGTGGGAGAGAAGAAAACATAACTTCCACCTGCTCAGAACCTGCCTCAGTCCCTTCTCTCTTTAATGCATATATACATGTCAATTTTACTCACCTTCTCTGTTAACAGGTCAGGCCTCATGCTTATTACAGCACTCTTTGCATTCTGAAAGTAGTAATTTCATTTATAATGTATTAAAAGCACATCTAAAAACGTCTTAACTCTGTAAATGATGGCTAGGTTGGCGTTATTAAAAGAATGCCAATTCTAAGTTAGGTTTTAAATTCAGAAAAATCAGCTAAAGGAAAAAGTGGAATATTGAAAATCCTGGTGGAACCATAAATTACTTCAGATTTAAGGAACTGATGCTATAAAGAGGATTATTAAGAATTTTCTGCAGCAGTACAGTTAGTTAAGTGAACACTAGATATCTACTGAGAGTCTACACAAATGTTTTTATCCATTACTGATGGAATATTAATGAACAAATATTTTTACACAATGTTGCTTGAAGAGTGCAGATCCATTAATGTGTTGCGATAAATTCAAGCATACATCTGACAGGAGATTAATTTTTCATGCAGAGAAAAAGTAGATGACATTCATTCTACTTGAGTTGGAAATGCAGGTGCTTTTTAATATAGAGTATTTTTTGCTATATTCCATTTACATGGTAAATTCTGTGAAGGACTCTTATGAACATTTTAAATCTTTGTCTAAAGAGTCTTTCACTTGCATTTAAAAAAATGTGATTCTATCTGCTGCTGCTTGAATTCATTTTGTTAGATTTAAAATTCTTTATTTAAAAAAATAATAAGCTGGTATTTTTAAGTTTGGTTGTCCATTCTCATCCATGAAAAAAGACAGATTTAGTTCTAAAAGTAGGGCCCCAGTTTTGGTAGAGCTGCAAGACTGTAAGAAATTCTTCCAAGAAAATATAAATGTGTGTTTTACCTGCCTTATTCGATTGTGTCGTTTTCAATGATCACTTCAGCTCTGGAGAAACACTGGTCTTCCCCAAAATATAGCTGCATCTTCTCCAAAGTGCTGTGATGTTCACTGGAAGTGCTTCTTTCTGTATGACCTGAACTAATGGAGATTATTTGCAAATCTTGCACTAATGGGAAGTCAAACCATGAGTAATTCCCTAGTTCTGGAACCGCACCATTAAAATTTTCCATTTTGGTAATGCTTTTTCAATATACATCAACTGAAATAAGCTTGGATGTTGTATTCCATAAAAGGAATACTGCAGTGCTCAGGATTCAAGGAAGCAAAATAGATTAGCATCCTGAGGTCTTGGAAAGCACCAATGTACTAAAAATGTCCAGTTCTGACTCTTAATTTCCCTTTTTTCCTGCCTCTAACTGTCGTTTACAGTTCTGGCTCCTCCAGCAGGCCACCAGGAGCTGATTCTACACACAAAGTTCCAGTTGTTATGTTGGAGCCCATCAGAATTAAACAGGAGTCAAGTCCACCAAATGAGAACTTTGATTTCCCAATTGTTGTGGTGAAGCAAGAAACGGATGAGGAATCCCGGCCTCGGAATGTAATACTAACAGCTATAAAGATCTCCTTTCTCTTTGGAGGGCATTTTGTATTTATGGGGAGTAAAATAGTTTCTTTGTATCTGCTGGGAACTTTTCAGGGGAAAACTAAAAAAAACCTAAAAAGCTAAATAGATAAATAAAAGGAAGAGGTGAAATTCAAAATCCGATTAGCCCTGCTGCCACCTAAAATGGCTGTTATGATCAGACTGCTTTTATCCATTGAAAATCTGGAAAGATGGGAAATACCTCGCGGAGGTCAAATTTTCAGGTGCTGCTAGGAAGTGTTTCCAATCATTGTGCAGTTGTCAGTATGTCAGTAATTTTTGCATGCATGTTGCAAGTTGCCTGGCTGCTTGCATATCAGTTTGCTAGTTGGGTCAGTTTACTTCTTGTTAGGGCCATGTAAATTCACATAAATATTATAGTCTGGCTTCCTTTGTTTCTTCCTACAGTCCATCCTCACTTCCTTGCTGTTAGATGGCAATCGTAATTCCACTTCGGATGAAGCTGTGTTACGAACAGATGCACCGGACAGCACGGATGATCAGCCAGGGGTGCTGCAGGAGAACACATTCAGTGGGAAAACAGGATGGATAGGACCCTCCCATGTTGGGGAGGGTAGAAAAGAGGATGATCCGAATGAAGATTGGTGTGCTGTATGTCAAAATGGAGGGGAGCTCCTTTGCTGTGAGAAGTGTCCCAAAGTATTCCATCTTTCTTGTCATGTCCCTACATTGATGAGCTTTCCAAGGTAATTGTGAACTCCTTCAATTCCTTCTAAAATTGCACTAAAAGACGTAAGCTTTGTATTGTGAAACCCAGGATAAGAAGTTTCAGTCTTAAAGGAAGCAGTGTCTTCTTTGAAGTCTTGAACCCAAAAGTTTTACTAATTGGTGAAAATTGGAATTTACATTGAAACTTCAGTTTCATTGTATTTTTTTCTACAAAATCTGTAATAAAACTCTTCACTTCTTTGACAGTTAAACAAGATCACTTACATCTGGGGCATGTAGTATTAAAACTGGGACACAGAATTAGTGATCTGTCATAAAATGTTTTAAGGGTGGTAGAAAATACTTACATTTCCCAATAAAAATAAAAAATAAGAAATGTCTGTAGGAAAAATCTGAAGTAATACAGTCTTAAGCATATTACTTTCTGTAGAGGTAAACATGGCTACACTCCAAGCATGGGATGTGTAGTAGCTGACATCTTTTAGTCTTCTTGGTCAATGTTGAAACAAGCATTAAGCTTTCTTGATGGGCTGTTACAAAGCCATTACTCAGTTTCTTGACTTTGAAAATACAGTCTTAACTAGGTTATTGTTATAAGCATTACCAGTGTTTGCTTATGGAATTAGTGTCTTTGATTAAAATAAATGGCATTTTGCAATGTCCCAACTTGGAAATGCCATGCAATAAGCTTGTTTGTGTTAAAGGATAAAAACATTGGTCAGAACATGCTCACTGTTTAATGCTTTTATAAATATTAGGTTTTCTGATTAAATATCAGCATGTAAATAAATATCATCAGTTTACTGGTGTAAAACATTTGGATAGCAACTTAGATTAGCACATTGATCACCTCTGTGCTACTCTGAACAGATGTACACCTGTGAGTGTATCTAAAATGTCACTTGAAATGGCACATAAAAATGTTTCTTTTACTTTTGAAACTTCAAATTTCAGGGTTTTTTTATTAAAATGATGCTATGTTACAGCTTTCTGCCATAA
The DNA here is from genome assembly GCA_013396755.1 of Sclerurus mexicanus. Classification (NCBI taxonomy): domain Eukaryota; kingdom Metazoa; phylum Chordata; class Aves; order Passeriformes; family Furnariidae; genus Sclerurus; species Sclerurus mexicanus. The sequence goes on along the minus strand of VWZF01004427.1, from coordinate 254,717 downwards.
GCAAAACCTAGTAAAGTTACAGTAAGCATATAAACTAATAAATATTTATCCTATTCTGACAAGAAAGAAAAAATCTTTAGGAAGGCAAATAACTATGTATTACAAGGCTTTGTTTCTATTAAAATTAAATATTCAAGAACAAGCCTTTAAAATGTCTCCTTTTTACTGGATCATTGAGTGGAAGCTGAGGTGATGATGTCTGAGGGCAAGAGATCCAAAAACACTTCGATCACAGGTCTTCAAATCTTTAAAGGTGCATATTGCTACAAGTGCATTGTTGCCCATTTCTGGGCTTCAGAGCATGGCTAGCTGAAGCTTCTTCCTGACTTTAGATTTATCAGGTTTTTGTTCTCATCTTTGCAAGATTACTTTTTTTTTGCAGTTGTAACTGTACTAAACTTTAGTCTCAGTATTCCTTCAAACACACAAAATAGTTTATTATTATTATGTCAGCAGTGTCAGTCTGCTTCTTTCATGATTCCTTTTTCTGCTTGCTTCTGGTGGATTTTATAAGTTCATACAGTCACAGAATAGTTTGGGTTGGAAGGAACCTTTAAAGGCCACCTAGTCCAACCCCCTGCCATGAGCAGTTTGCTCAGAGTCTCTTTGAACTGACCTTTCCAGGGTTAGTGTCTCTAACATCTCTCTCAGCAACCTCTGCCAGTGTTTCACAACCCTCACTGTAAAAACTGTTTTCCTTATATCTAATGTGAATCTACCCTCTTTTAGTTTAAAACAATGTTCCCATAGAGATTCACAAGGTCACTGCATCTTTGTTTCCTTCATTCCAACCTATCACACTCTTCCTCATCCTTGGATATTTTAATCTATCATTCCTCTATCCTTAATCTGTTTCTTGTTTTCTTGTGTCACAAGATCTTTAGGTAATGGCCTGTTTCATTTTTTGTATACTGCCACATCATTTCTACGATGCTAGTCCAGCCACAGAGGTGACAGTGTCATAAATAACTCTGTGAAGTTAAGACAGTAGAAGGTAAACATGTCCTGCTAGTAAAATGCCTATTATTCACCAGTGTATGCTAAAACTGGCAGATGGTGAAAATCTTTGGATCACTCTGAATGAAAAACAGATTAGTTTTTTAATATGGAAAGTCTTACTATCAAAATGAAATAAAAGGTGCTGCAGAAACTATTTCCCGTTTATGAAGATATTATTATTGTAACATAGCTCTGAGGAAATCCACGCAGTTGGATCTCTTAGCTGGTTTTTGCTGTATTTTGTCTACCGTGTAACAATTCAGCCCTCTTGTGGTTATCTTCAAGCATGCAAGTTTCTTCATTTGCGGAGAACTCTTTTAAAAACATGGACTCTGAATAGGATTTTCAGAACTTTGAGGTTCATAAGTTGTGTTAGAGAATCAGTGAACATAACTTGCAGAACTAATTATGTAGTAGTTGTATGCTGTCCTTTAAATCTCCAGGGTTTTCTTAGACCAGCTGGTAAAATCATGAACATTTGAAAGTTTTAGGAAGTGGAATATTTCCAGTTTTACAAAAAATTAGATTAGGAACATGTTATAGATCAAGCTTGTAGAGGATATCTAGTTCTCACCATCTAACACTAACGTGTTTCCTTCTGTTCACCCCATATGATTCCTTCTGTCTCTCTGTAGTTGGGAAACAGGGCTCTTATTAGTCCTTTGCTTGCATGCTATGAACTTGAGTGAAAAATTTCAGTACTGACAAAGGTAGACACCATCTCCCTATTAATACAAACAGTCTTTCTGTTAGGGCACCATTAATGACACTGGTGCCACTAAAAAGGAAACAAGATTCTAAGCATTTTTTGCCAGCAGTCTCTGCTTTTTGTAGTGTTTTAAAAACTGCCAACAACAAACCAACACATGACACAGAAGAAAAACACCCAACAAGTGAGGATCCTACCCAAAAGTATGTGGAAGGCCTTTTGTCAAGGGTGTGCTGCCTCACTAAGATCAACGTGTTTGTTTCTCTTCTTCAGTGGAGAGTGGATTTGTACTTTCTGTCGGGACTTGTCCAAGCCAGAAGTTGAATATGACTGTGATAAACCTGCTCATGGCGCTGAGAAAAGAAAATTGGAAGACACTGTGGGCTTGTCACCAATAGACCGTAGGGTAAGGATAACATTATTATTTATAATGTTTTTAAGCCGAACCAGTTTTGAGCTGTGTTAGAAACTTTCATCACTACTTTACCTGGCAGTAAAAGTTGGCAACTTTCAGTTGGAAACTTGTGTAAATACACTGAAATTGGTATTTTATCTGGGGTCTTAGTCTACGTGTAGAACCATTTGTGGCAGAATAGTGGAGAGAAGACTCTTGGTCAGGTGCAAGAAGTATGACACTCATTATGTGAATGATTATGGTTAGATTTATTGCTAATGCAGTATCTAAATATTACCAGTGCAGTATAAAATATGAGCAGGTCTAAAAGGTTGTAACATAAGGAGGTTTGGCTGGAAACACGCAGATTTACAGCCTTTGGCCTTGCAGAAAGCACAGTTACAAAGCAGCAAAGTACCTATGATGCTACTTTAGGATTTTATCTCTGTATGTGATCCTAGTGCTTTTACTGAACCATCCAAAAGTGAGTGTTCCCCATCTTAGGGCTGGATGTACCCTGCAGGCATCCCTGCTGGGGTGGGATCCACCTGGAAGCTGCCTGCAGCCTTGGGAGATCAGTTTGCTCATTGGGGCCAGACTACAGGAGCATTTTATACCCTTTTGAAAAGTATAAATGTGTACCAAAGTCAATCACAATCATCACAGCTCCCCCATCTCTGGAATACATTAATTATGTGAGCACCTAGACAGTTCCTTCTGCAATTCCCACCTGGTGTTCTTATCTTAGGACAAATCACACTGCCCATCAGGAGAGGGGTGTGTGTGTGGAGGGTACTGCAAGACCTGACTATCTCTCACACCATTATTTACATGTGCTCAATTTGTATTTTGTGTTAAGTGTAAGTTTTAAGTCCTGTAAATATTCTGATAAGGGATCAGCAAGCATAAAAGCAGACAAAACTATTTTTAGAATCTTTTTCAAGGCTCAAGACCAAGTTTCATATAGTTGTATAGACAAAGAAAAAGGGGAAATACAAGCATCTATTTCGTACTTTCTGTAGTGTGTGATTTTACTATTAACCGTGTAGGATTCACAAATTACTTGGGCATCTTTTTTTCTTGACACAGAAGTGTGAAAGACTGCTGCTATACCTCTACTGTCATGAAATGAGTCTTGCCTTTCAAGATCCAGTTCCTCCCACGGTATGTACCTCACTTCTTCCCATTTTATATTAGTAGAAAATTTGCCATGTTTCTAATGGCATTTTTGTCCTATTACAGTCCATTATCAGAAGTCAAGTTCACCAGGCACTGAGGGTATTAAATGTATTTAATTTCTTTAAAACTGTCTGAAGGGGGAAGTTAAAAGTCGAAACATTATGTTAGAAGGGGATTTACAAGTAAAATTCCCCAATAACTGATTTTACTGAATACTTCAAAAATAGATACAAAAAGTTCTAACACTGTCTCAGCATATGCTGAGTGATATCACTAAAACATGAATTGGGATATATTTGGTTTTTTTAAAATACCTGATGTTGAGAATTAGAGTATTCCATAGTACTAATATGAAATTGAATTTCTTATTATTAGCTTGAAATTTATTAGTTTAAAATTGTAAAAAATGCCTGGGTGCATTAGAAGTCCAAGGATACACAGAAGAGTTAGTAGTGTGATCAGACGAAAAGATGTTCTTCAAAACAAGTCAATGGGGGCAGAATTCAATAAGTAATATGCTCCTATGCAGTCTTTATTCCATTTGAGTAAGAATTCTGAAGAATATATATATATATATATCACCTAATAAGAAATGGCACAAGAGATGAATTGATTAATGGTCATGTGTTACTAAATTCAAGTATTACAGCATTTCTCTTAAATACGAATCTAGTTAGGAAAAAAGTATTAAAGTGCTACCATTTGATTTCAAATCTTATTTTCTAATTTATAATTTATTCTAAAGACAAATCTTAGTCCTACAACCACAGTTTGAGTGTCAAAATCATTGATATGTCTGAAATTTGCCATAATTTCAAAATACTTATTTCATGACCAAACCTCATTTTAAGCAAGGTATTTACCATCTCTATTTCAGTTATCATATGGTGGTCTTGAGAATGACTCAACAGATAGCTTATTTGACTACGTCTGAAAAGGATGTCCAAACCAAGTCATTTGCTCTATTATATGTAGTTAGTGTAGGTGGAATTTTTAGTTATTTCTCTTTGATTTTAAAATAGGCATTGGAAGGAGTATATTTTAGCCAGCAAAACTACCACACTTCACTTCTGAATGCAGAAACTGTCTGCATGTGTGTTAAAAGTACAATTCTTGTATTCAGAGTTGTACTTTGAAGATGAGACTAAACCCTGCCACTCCCTCAGATCTAAAGCTTTATAAAATAAGTAATGAACATGACTGCATTTGGTAATTTTTTTTTCTCCATTTAGGTTCCTGATTACTACAAAATAATCAAAAGGCCTATGGATTTGTCAACCATCAAGAGAAGACTTGAAGTGACCAATTCATTCTACACAAAGCCCGAAGATGTTGTTGCTGATTTCAGACTGATTTTCCAGAACTGTGCTGAATTTAATGAGGTCAGAAAAGTAGATATTTTATCAGGTTTTGCAGGCTTACTTGCTTTCAGAAAAACTGTAGTGGGGGTAGCACTTACAACTCAAAAAATTTATTGTATTAAGCTTATTTTGATCATGAGACAGCAGTGAAAATATAGATCAGATTTAACACTGCTGTGGTGTTAGATGGCTGTGCAATGGAGATCCTTCCATAGAAGGCAGGAGGATTGTAACAAACATGCTAACTGAATGGCAGGACCAGCAGGTAAAAAAAAAAAAAAAGACAATTGCCACAATGGTGGGCATTTGATTTAAAAATTGGTTTAATCCTCTTTGCCTCAGCTCTTAAATGCAGTGGGATTTTCATTCTCGGAGCTCTTATGATTTCAAGTTGCATGTTGAGTGATTGTTATTATCCCTTACTGCACATAAGGGAACATGTGGTGAAAGAAAGATGCAGGTACTGAGTGGACCACAAAATGAGAGAGAATTACACTGGGAATAAAGGCTTATCTAAGTGGCCTCAGTGGGATTCTCATCCAGTGACCTTTGATTGCTGGGAATAATTCCTAGAGTGGTGGTCTCTGCTTTAGAAAACTGATCAGGTGTAGTGGCTGTGAGTGACTTTAGGACTGCCTGGTCTTCAATGTTGCAGTCATTGTCTACCAAGTAATATTTTCACTATTTAACAAAATACCTTTAAGCTAAAGAAATTCTAACACCCGAAGGCATACCTATGTATTTCACAGTATAACACCTTCTTTCCCCCCCCACCATCCCAGTCTGGTTTGAAGAGTTTTTAGAAGCTATTTGTATAGCTTTCAGAACCCAGGCAGTATGGCTTTTGTGGCAATCAATCAGATTAAAAAGGCCTTGAAGGTGTCATCCAAAAGTTCTACCCTCACCCTCTGCTTTGCAGGCTTGTGCTCTTTGGGACCACATGTTCCACAGTTGCCATTCTTGCAGCTGATCGATGTTTTCTGTAGTTTTTGCCTGAAAGACCTAATGTGATCTAAGTATAAAGCTATTTCACGATGCTTTGATGTTGTTAATTCATCCAACAGCCTGATTCAGAAGTGGCCGATGCTGGCATGAAACTCGAAGCGTACTTTGAAGAACTTCTAAGGAACCTTTATCCTGAGAGAAAGTTCCCTGTACAACCCAATGGCCAGAGTGAAAAAGATAATACAGAACTTACTGATGACTCAGATGATGACTTCGTACAGCCCCGGAAAAAACGCCTCAAAGAAGACCGTCAGTTGCTTAAATGAGCCACGTGTTACTACGGAAAGTTTTTTCAAAACTGAGAATATTTTATCACTGTTACCACTGGTTTGACTTGTGGGTTTGTGAATATTTGCTAGACTTTCTACCCGTTGTCTGAGACGAAATCTAATGGAGATCAAGGCATGTGAAGAGCTTCTCTGAAGTTCAGAACTTTCATCTCTTTTCTGGAGCAGCGCAGAAGTTGCCATTTGCGTGGGGTGGCAGCTGTTTAACTTTGCTTTGAGGAAGAAGTTTGTATAGGATTGAGCTTCCAAACATGACATGGATTCAACATGTGGCTTTCTGAGTTTGAAGAAAGTGTGATCTCACTGGACTTTTAATTTTACCAAAGGCATGTGGCTGGCCATAATTTGATCTCTTTGTACTGTATTTAATACGAGCCATGAAAAAAAGATGGTGTGATGTTCTTGTCCCGCAGTACTGGTTGGTACAATGGAAGTGTAGTTGCCCCCAAAGAACTTATTGGGAATTTTAAAATGTAAGGGGGAGGGGTATTAAAAATAACTTTTGAAAAAAGGAAGAAAAGAACTTGTTTGAGAGTTTTTAATGGAGGAAGTAAAGCACAGAATACTTTGGTTTGCACCATTTTTCTCACCACCAGCAAGAAACAGTGGTATTACTGTACTGTTTTGTTTAACCAGTGTCTCAAGTGCAATGTATCTCTGTTTAATGAAGTTGATGGGAAAGTCTGGAGGGGAAAAATGTTTTTTTGCAACTATCAGTCAGTCTTTGTATGTGTTTAAAGAGGGGAAAAAAAATCCTTTCTGTCCACAAGTTCTTGTTCTTTTTCCAAATTTCCAGCATTGTTATTCACATGGGAGTACACAAGTTTGACAAGAAAGATACTGGTCTTCAGCTCTTCTTCATCTGTCCCTGTTAAAATCACCAGAAGAAGAGAACGCATTACCTTATTTTGTTCTACTTTCCAGAAGATCTGACAACATAGATGTTGTTTTTGCCCTTAGAGATTGCAGAGTTAGAGAAGTAACCATTTATTTTCCCTTTTTCCTTTTTTTGTGATGTTGTTTGTTTGCAGGTTTTGGTTTGGTGGTTGTTTTTTGTTTTGGGTGCTGGTTTTTTTTTTTGTTTTGGTTTGGTTTTTTTTAATTATTGTTATGGCTGTTGTTTGGCTTGGTTTTTTTATGGAAAGTTTTTATTACCTAAAGAGAATTGCTTGTAAGGTCTACCATTCTAGAATGACAGAAAAAAATAAAGTGAGCTTAAGGAGCAGAACGAGATGGTGAGGGAGACCTTTCTAGTGATCAGTGAACACTACAATAGCACACACTGTAAAAATGAAGAAGCACTGCTATGGCAACATTTGAAGTCTTAAAGATGGAGCAATGCCTAGAAGTCCTAGATACCCTGGCACCAAATTTAGCAGTGCTTCCAGAGGAAGCTGCTGTGTGTTTCCAAGAACCAGAAGGTGCAAACACAGATTTATCAGGAGGCCTAGTGCATTTAGAGATGAAACTAGACACCTATTCAGCTCCACTCTCCAGTTGTTGTCCCAGTGGAAAACACAGGGAGAGGAGAGTGGATGTATCACAGTCTACTCACTTACCTGTTGGCTGTAAACTGCTTGAAAGTCTCTCTCTGTAAATAATCCAGTTGAAAAAGTATGACTCACCTTTTATTTTGTGATCTTGGACGTCACCCTAACAATCCTCAGAAACTGTCACTGCAGTGAGGTCTGAGATGTTAAATTGTAGCTACAGATGCAGATTGGTATATGCACAAAGAGTTGAGGGAAGTACTATATTTTTCCAAGCTGCTGTGATGAAGATTATATCTTCTTTGTGTATTTGCCCCCTTTTACCTCAACTAATGCAATGGATTTTCTATTTTTTTTGTTTTGTGTGTGTTCAGTGTCACTACTGCCAGCACTAGTAGTACTAAAGAGTCTTCATCTCACTTCACGGGAAGGGTAGAAAGCATCTATTTATTGAATCATAAGAAAAGGAACTTCCTTGAGAAATTTGCCATTTGTTTATACAAATCATAGCTCTTACACTGTTCAGTTGCAATTTTTTTATAATGGAAATGGTATGGAGAAGCAAACAACATCAACTGCAGCTCACAGGAAATGATGGATTCCAAAGGTTTATTTTTCTTTCCTACCCAATCCAACATCAAACACTCACTTTCATTTTACTTGCTAAAAAGGGAAAAGAAAAAAAAACACATAAAAATTCATAAAATGCACATGAAAACCAACAGAAATGGATACAATGGGAAATAATAAGCATTTGGATATGTCCAAAAGGTCTCTCTCTGACAGGCAATCCCCTGACTGCTTTGAGAATGGACTGATATTGTCCTAATAAACTAAGACAAGAGTAGATATGCCTTCTACATGTCACTGTCAAGATTTCACAAAGTTTTTATTTTTTGACCTAGTTTTAAGAAACACAGCTATTGTCTGGAGCCTTAGCCCTAAATATTGCTGTGTTAAAAGAGTTTTTACATCATATATTTAGATTTGTGTGTGGATTGGATGGCTATACTGTGTGAAGCCCTTGGACAACATTTGTCAATCCCTGAATGGCTATGCAACAGAAATGTAGCCTCTTAAATGACCATGAGATAAGAGTTCACCAGTTGAATTCAAGATCTAAAGGATGCTTTTCTCACTACACAACTAGTTCTGCAGGTTTTTATTTTTCCATCCTTTTGATTTGGGCCACGTAAAGGCCAGCAGCTGGAGTTTATAATTCTTACTTATAATAGGGAGGATAATAAATTAATTGAGTTAATGCCCCAGGAAAAGAGGGATTCCATTAGGGAATCATTACACTCCTATTTTTCTCAAGCACTGTTAGCCAAAGTTATTCCAACTGTAGCTGAATCAAAGCTTTTCTTTAAAGCCGTTTTAATGAGGTGTTTTCCTTAGTAATTATTGTAAATCCAACCCCATAGAGGCCTAAGTGGCTCTCTGGCCTCTGTGCTTGGGGTTGAATTTCACCCACAAGGGAAGAATAGTTTGTTTTGTCCATTTCCTTATGTAAAATTTGATCTCACTCCTCCCCACAGTCTTCTATGAAATATACAGATATTTTAAAGTACATAAAACCATAAAGCACATACATTTCTAAAGGGCAGCCATTTAAGGAAGCAGGCAACAATTATTTTGTTAACCCTGAAAATCCTAATGTTAACTGTCCCATGCACCTTGGGGGAACCTTAGAAGATGTGACCCGATGAAGTGACATGTGCATGTGTGTGTGTATATATATATATATATATATATATATATACAGATATAGATTTTTATATATATATGTAATACATGTGTGTTTGTATATATGGGGTTTTTTGAAGTCTGGTTCTGAAGCCCTCATAAACCAGTTTGATCACACATCTGCTATGTTCTAGGCTTCTAAAGAATATGGATTATTTAGCCCATGGTGTTCTGGTGAATTAACTGGAATCACAGAGCTGCTCACCACCTCCTAATTAAACTCATGCCACTTGCACACGGGAGGCTGGCTGAATTTAAACTTCCCCCCTTAATCTTTGGGCTTAGTGTTTTGGCTGATTGCTTTCTAGAGAACACTAATGAAAGGTTTAGCTAATGGACTGATGAAGGTGCATGAACTAAAGCTAACAAGCTGGCATGAGGTGGCTGGGGCTGACATTCTGGTTGGTTCTTTCACAAGAAATGAGTTTTAGGCAACAGCACATTCCTGGGCTTGCCCATCAGGCTTATGAAACCTCATGAGAGTTCAGTTTGCATTCTGGCTGAATCATCATCTACCAGTCTCTAAACAGCATTTAGGTACACGGGAGCTCCTGGAGGGGTGATACATACCTGCAGGGCCCTGCCCTTGGTCTCAATGGGCAGTGTGACTGCAGAGATCGCACAGACAACACACACAGATGAGAAAAGACACAGGGCGCCAACGAAAGACGCGCTCATAAGAACCTGCAGGCAAAAGAACATCCAAACAGGAGCTGGGTGGTGTGGGGGGCTGGCACTTAATTAGGAATTAAGAGTGGACAAAGGGTCATGAGCAGCTGAGAGACTCCACAATAGAAAAACTTTTGAATCTTAAGAACTTTCAGAAAGTAACAAACACCAGCAAGCTGAACTCCTCAATGAGAGCTATGCAGAGCTACATCTGCCAAAGACCACCCAAGTGCTGTATATGGGCTTGGGAAGGGCGAATTGATTACATGCTCCCTTTTATGTGGGTGAACTTCAGGGGCATCACTCTGTATATTTGATGGCAATGATCAGTACAATGTTTACCAACATTATCAAGCATGCACTTACTTGTGATATAAATGGGGCCACCATGGCACCAACACGGCACAGTGACCCACTTGTTCCCATCCCCAGTGCTCGCATTGTGGTGGGATAAACCTAAAACAGGCCAGAAAGAAACCAGATTAGTGTGACACTGATCTGTGGTATCTTTTTTTTTCTTCTTTTTTTTTTAAATTTTTGTTTGGAGACACATTGTGTTATCACAGGCAGCTAGTGGGATAAGATATGAAAAGAAAGAAAGGCTGTTTTGGGTCTCATTCAAGCCATTAAAATTATCTCATTTTTTGCCCCAAGGAAAGTTTTAGGGCAAGTCAATCAAAGCTGGATGTGATTCCCCTGCATTTGCTTAGCACCACTACTACCACCTTTCTCCCAGCTATGCTGGGCAGCTCACAGCAAAGTCGTGGAGTTGGGTGCTAAAGGAAAAATTCAGTTTATATTGGTAGGCTCTGTATCTGGAAAGCAGGAAGAAAGGATATTGTCTGCAGCCTTCAAGGCTGCCTGTTCACTTTCATCAACAGCACTTTTGTTTTCAAGGAGGAAAAAGATCCTAGTAAGAAACCTCCAGGGTTAGAAGAATGTGCTTTGTGTAGTTTGTTTTTCACATCTCCCAAACACCTGTGCCAATAAAACACTCTTAAGTATGAATTTTCCTTAACTTATAATTTAAGTCCTCTTAGCAGCTTTTTGCAAGTGTACTCGTGAGCCTTTGTTTAAATACCTTACTGGGCCAAGCAAATGGAATAAGTTAATTCAAGGAGAGTCCAGGCACATGGCTTGAAAGAGGATTTTCAAGTTCGGTTTTGGTCATTGATTAAACTGTGAGTAGAATTGTTTTATGATACAGCTGTTGCAGCAATGGTCTTTAAATCAACAGCAACCAACTCAAAACTACTACGGTTTTGGCACTTACTCAAGTGTGGTGCAAGCTTAAATACTATTAAGCACTATTAAAATAAGTGCAATATTGAAACAAGTATCAGACCAACACAGGGACCTACTTCTGTTTGCTTCGTATCACTTTACTCACTCTGCAAGGAAATACATTCAACTCCATACAATTGATTTTTTTTTTTAAAAACCAGAACCCCAACAATGCATACTTAACTCACAGAACTCATGGCTCCAAAGTTGTATGAAGGACAAGCTCTCTTAAGGATTAAAACTTTGCAGACAGAACACAGCAATTTCCATTAAGTGAAAAGAAGCATATATATATAACCTCATATACTACCTTGATACTACTATGTCAGTTTCTTAAGTGCTTAAAAAGGTTCCTTTTCGTAGCCTATTTTCTAACTGCAGGGGTTAGAGAGAGGAGGGATTGTGGGTTTTGGAAGATGGTAGTACCCAACATCCTCAAAAATAACGTTTTATAGCCAGCTGACCAACAGCTTGGTCAGTAGAGCATTCCTCTTCCACCTGCTCCTGTCATCTCCAGCTGGTTTTCTAATTCTTTTTCTGATCTTGTATATGAAAACAGGCCAGGAAGCCAGAGATACTCAGTTCAAGGAAGATGGCTCTGTAACTGGTCGATAAAACTAGCAGAGAGCATTCCTAGGTATATGCAAATGGTATTTCAAGTCTCTGAGCAGCTTAACATACTTTAAGGAGTACCCACCTCTGCTGTGTAAATGTAGATGGTGTTGAAGTTTGCTGAAACCAAGGCCCGCAGCACGAAGAGAAACCCAACCGTGCCTGCGCTAGAGAAAAAGCCATGCAGAGCAGAGTTAGTGTCACTGAGCAGCAACAGCAGAGATGCTACCTAGTATATGCACTGTGCTAAGGCTTTTACCAGTTTAATGGAGGGGAAAGCATAAGGAAAAGTTGATTCCTGGCAAGTAGAATCTTTCCTTAGTCCATTGTTGAGGCACGTTTGACAATGGGCTATTGCACATAACGTTTCCTTTAGGCCAGTGTTAGAGGCTGAAGGAATGATTTGAAGTGAACCTGAGAGGCTCAGCTGGTACCCTCAGCATTATAGTCAAGTCTTGACTTCAAGCCTGGCCCTCCCTCTTGGTTCCTGCATTAAACTTTTGCACAAAGATATTATGGTCAGGCTCAGCTTTAGGGAGAACTGAAAATACTAACAGCAGTTACTAACAAGCTTACTGAATGAGTGGAAGCTTCCTGACAGGGGCTTATTTAGCTTAATAACTATTTGCAGCCTCCACTCCAGCTCCCAAGTATTCCAGCCAGCCTCCAGGACCAGTGTCCCAGGGGCAGGCAGCAGAGATGTATACCTGTGGTGAGCAGCCTTCAGCCTACCAGGTGGTTTAGAGGAAACTTCAGTGTGAAGTCACCCTGATTTTCAGTAATGATTAAGCTCTGCCAGCTTGAGAGGCATCAATCTTACACATCCTTACAAATTACAGCACTCACAGCAGACTTTCTCTTGATGCCTTGAGCTCTCGTGAAGTGCCTGACTGTACAAGTTAGAGCAGACGTGTAGCATTGCCAAAAAAGAAAGGGGGGAAAAAAGTGAATGAAAAATATTACTTTTCTAGACTGTGCTAGAAAGTAGCTTGGTCTATGCTTAGGTGAAGCCATGTGGGCTCAGGAATACAAGTGAGCCCCTCTGCACACCACTGCACCACAGCATCTGCTGCCATAGCTTTCCCAGGAAAGAGAAGGCAACCAGTCAGAGGCTTTTTTCAGACCTAAAAGAATTACTGGCCTGACAGACTAGCGACCTGAGGATACCATAGGTCTTGCCCTCAGCCCTGCATGCCCCCAAAGAAGACCCGCAGTCTCAGCGACAGTACCTTGAGGTGCAGATATTAAGGAGAAGGAAGAATAGGGCTGTACATCCCATGGTGATACACAGGCTCAGTCGTCTTCCAAGGAGATTTATGACAAGAATGTTCAAAGGATTTACTGGAGATAAAAAGGAAAACCATAAAACATTAGATGACATAACTGCAATGATTTTCTGTCTTGATAGACCTTACTCAGTGTGCCTCAGAGATACCTCTCTGCATCCCCAGTGCCTAACAAATGCACAAACCCTATAATTCTCTTCCTGTACCCAAACTCTGTAATTTGCCCCCATTCCCCTTTTGTTTGTCCTTTCCCTCAGAAGATGGAGCCTGCTCCATCCCCCAGTGCCCCCAGGCAGGCTGCACCAGGGAGCATTTTGGTTTGCTGTGGATTCCCTGGGCACTTAGCTGTCCTGTGCTCCCAAGGCCACCATCTCTTGGAAAGTAGGGTATTCAATTACATCAACCTGACTATTTGCAATCCTTGCTTATCTATTACTTTCCAAAATCTGCATATCTTGGAATTTGGGAAGCCAGGCTTAGTTCTGGTAAGTTAAGAGCTATTTCCCCTGGAGTTTAACCAAGACTGTTGGTATGTACTAACTGCAAAGGGGATCTTTGGCTCTGCTCTTGGAAGGACTTAGCTGTCATCAGAAGCTGAATTATTAACCTGGGGAGCAATGCCCTCCCTTGCCCCTTTGTCACGGGCTCATGGCCTGTGTCCCAGAAGTTGCCAGCAACGCTGAGTTCATTTGAGCTCCTGGCACACCACTAAGTGCATGCACAGCTAAAACCTTTGCAGTGACCTCTGGCTGGCTGCGAGTAGGGAACGGGAGGGCAGGGAGGGGAGAAGAGGTTACGTGCGATCTCTCCGACTGTGCTGATGATCATGGTCTGGTAGGCAGTGGGCCCAAACAAGTGGCAGTGGCAGGGGCTGTGGCTCTCCTCAGAGTCATCGCCAGAGTCCTGCACCGGAGGGGCTGCAGAGCCACAGACCAGGTCCCGCTCCAGTAACTCAGCGCTGGCCAAGATGACACCGTAGTAAGCAAAAGCTATGCCAAGCCTGTGAGGAGAAATGCTTCAGTGAGGTGCAGATATGATGGGGAAGGTGAGGAAACTGAAATGCAACAGGTTTTGAGTGCCCTGGGACTGCTGCTCCATGCACCAGCTCTGCATGATGGACCCTCTTAGCTTGAGCAGAGCTGTGGCTTTGGCACCCACCAGGCCACTGGTCAGCCCACCCATGGCACACCCCTACCACCTATGTCCATGCACTGCTCTTTGGGGGACCCCACCCCAACTCATGGTTCATCTTTCTGTTGGGTTTGTACAGCCAGGTTTTGGTAGTGGGTGGGGAGTACAAGGGTGGCTTCTGGGGCAAACTGCTGGAAGCTTCTCCCGTGTCTGACAGAGCCAATGCCAGCCATCTCAATAGATCTGCTGCTGACCAAGGCTGAGCCCATCACCAACAGTGGTAGCACCTTGGGGATAATGTATGTAAGGGGAAAAAAGTGTGCAAAAGCAACTGTGTGCAGCCAGAGAAAGGAGGGAGAACATGCACAAGAAACATCTCTCAAGGCACCCAAGTCAGTGAAGAAGAGGGAGGAGGTGCTCCAGGCATTGGAGCTGAGATTCCCCTGCAGCCCGTGGTGAAGACCATGGTGAGGCAGGCTGTCCTCCTGCAGCACATGGAGGTCCACAAGGGAGCAGATGTCCACCTGCAGCCTGTGGAGGACCCCATGCTGGAGCAGTTGGATGCCTTAAGAAGGCTCTGACCCCATGGGAAGTCTGCCCTGGAGCAGGCTCCTGAAAGGACCTGAGGATCTGTGAAGAGAGGAGCCCACACTGAAGCAGGTTTGGTGGCAGAACTTGTGACCCCAGTGAGGTTCCAGCCTGGAGCAGTCTGTTGCTGAAGGACTGCACCCCATGGAAGGGACTCGCACTGGAGCAGCTCATGAAGAACTGCAATCCATGGGAAGGACTCAGACTGGAGCAGTTCATGGAAGACTGTTTCCCATGGGAGGGACCCCATGCTGGAGCAGGAGAAGAGTGTGAAGAGTCCTCCCCCTGAGGAGCAATGAGCAGCAGAGACAACATGTGATGACACAGCCCTCATTTCCTGTCTCCTGTGCCTCTGGAGGGGAGAAGGGAGAGAAAATCTGGACTGAAATTGAGCCTGGGAAAAAGGAAGAGGGGAGGGAAAAGTGTTTTTAAGATTTGATTTTCTTATTACCCTACCCTGACTTGATTGGCAATAAATTAAATTCATTTTCCCAAGTCAAATCTGTTTGCCTATGATGGTAATTGGTGATCAACCTCTCCCTGTCCTTATCTTGACCCACGAGCATTAAGTCATGTTTTCTCTCCCCTGTCCAGTTAAAGAGGGGACAGGAAAAGCAGCTTTGGTGGTGTCCAGCCAGGGTCAATCCACCACAGTCATTTTGCTTACCCCTTAGTGCTGTTTCTTGCTCTGCAGTGGGTCACCTGCT
This sequence comes from Sclerurus mexicanus, assembly GCA_013396755.1. Classification (NCBI taxonomy): domain Eukaryota; kingdom Metazoa; phylum Chordata; class Aves; order Passeriformes; family Furnariidae; genus Sclerurus; species Sclerurus mexicanus. The sequence continues at coordinate 239,270 of VWZF01004427.1, read as the reverse complement.
GTGGCCACACAGAGGGGAGCCTGTCCCTTCAGTCCCTTTCCTAATGCAGGGTTGTAAGTGGAGACATTTCCAAACCACCCCTTTCTGGGGGGCCACGAAGTCTCAACATCAGGCCTCAAAACTTTCAGCTCACATGAAGCAAATATCCAGGTTAGTTTTCAGTCCTTATCCTTTCTACCCAAGGATTTTCAAGAGGAGTTATCATTAACTGGCTGGAGAGGCTCACATTGCACCTTAGCTGGCTGTCAAGAATACAGAATTGGTGATGGCAGCCTTGCCTTGTCATTATTAATTCAGCATGCACGTAATCATAAGCAGGCTGAGAAGTAATTTTCATTTTTTTTATCACTCCCTGGCAGTTTCAGAAACAAGCAGCAGAATCTGGGCTGCCTGGGAAGGCAGGGGATACTTGGGGCACGGGGGGCAGGAATGCAAACCCAAGAACATGCTGGAAACTCCTGAGAGGACTAGGACAGAAAGGAAGATTAAAATCCAAAAAGATATTTCATAACAGTCATACAAATCAAGAGAAAAAAAAAAACATAAAAAATTCAAGGCCTGGCTTAGCAACATTTTGGGTCAATGAGTTCCCACAGACCCATTATTTATACATTTCCATTCCAGACAGCAAAGTCGATGAAACATGTATTACCCTTGCATATAGCTACTGGGAATATTGCATATGACACCCATCTCTTCAACCTTAATTTTCCCCAGTGAGGGCACTAGTTAATGTGGTTCTGTCAGAGCCCTGGTTCACTGGTACTTTGCCTGGCCCACAAAGGTGCATTTGTCCTCCTTGGGAAGAACAAGTTTACACCAAGAAGGGAAATGGAGTTGTGGGCACGTGGATCGTGCACGCTGCAGGCCAGTGTGGACTTTCTCCTGTGGCTCTCGCTCGGTTCCCAACCAGCCTTCCATGAGCTGCCCTGTCCTCAGGAAGGACTCATAGCACCCTTCACCCTTCTGGATGTCCAGCCCTTTTCTGCCTCTGTTAACAGCAATCAGTCAGGGTGTCTGAGGAATGGTCTGAGATCAGGACAAACCTGTGGTAATCCATGTCCACATACTCCCCTCCAGCTGCCAAAGATCTAAGGGGAAGTGGTGCCTTGTAACGGCAGAGTCAAGGGGAGACTCCTGCTCCCTGAACACTTTCAACTGAGAATGAACTGATAAGCAAAAGGAAAAAAAATTACCATATGATCCATATCTGCAAAGTGGTTCTGAGGTATTTGGGGTGCATGAGGTCCTTGAATCTTCCTCTCCTTTCCTGTAAATCATATGATAGAAATAAAAGTTTTAAAAAAGGCATCTTTTATACAGGGACAAGTATTCTGTGGTAGCAGTTGGCACCCCAGGCTGCTGGTGGCACACACTGACAGCTGGTGCAACACAGCATCCACCAAACCTCCAGAAAGGAAAGCCTCATTTCCCAAAAGGAGGGGGCACTGCAAAGGATGGAGTGAGGAGAATATCCTGAGCACTCCCAGCAGGACCCACAGATCCCAGCAGTCTGATCCCAGTGTGACCATGATGGACCCAGAGGGGGCCCTCATTGCTCCTCATGGGGCCAGCACTGCTGGGGTGGCTGTCAGCTCCTGTTACCCCACGTGCTGTTCTGTCTGTGAAGCAAGTTTTTGGCCACATACATCTTGCTGGGAGGCCTGAAATGTCAGTGAGCACAGAGAAAGGGGGCCCTCCCTGCCCTGCTGCTCCCAAGGAGCCAGCAGCTGCCCCAGCATCCCACTACCAAGGGAGATGAATTCACAGCAATGGTTTGGATTGCCTTTATTTTTCTTTTCCTCATCATTGGTTAAGCCTGAGAGGGTGCACAACTGACAAAAACCCTTCCCACAGCCAATGTGGGTCCATTACATAAATTCAATTAAACTACAGGGAAGCTTTAATCCTAATTAATACCAATACAATAGCACCATCTTGCATGACTTGCTAAGGACAATGCTTGGTGCCTGTGGGATTGAATAAGCAGCAAAGAGGTCCAGGAAAGGGACTTAAAAGAGCTGGATAATAACTTTGAGGTCCTGGACAATAGATTTGTCTAATCTTGCTCCCTTGGGTATGAAAGGAGCCACCTAAGTCCTCCCGCCTACCAGACAGCAGGGTCTGGGGGGACTCTGGCCCCTGGCTCCTCTCCTGACTGCCCTGCAACACCCACATGTGCTTTTGGGCATTTCAGTCCAGCAGTGATCAACTCCTGGACTGCTCAGCTGCTTACAGATGCACATAGTAGTAATTGTGAATGGTCTCTCCTGTTTTGACCCTCTTCTGGTGGTCTGTGGCTCCACATTCAGGGACCTGAGGTGCTGGGGCACAGCCAGGCCAGGGGCTGGGAGAAGCCTCTGAGAGCACTGAGTTGACCTCATGGCAGGGATCCTTGCACCCTTCCCAGCCACAACCCTGAGAGGGACCCCAAGGGGCAGTTCCCAGGTCTCATGACACAGGTAACACCCCTGTGGGATGAATGGGCAATAAGGAAGAACATGCTTTGCCAGGAGCCCTTTTTGGGGTAAAGGAAGCATATCTTTTCTTAGCACAATAGGGTTTTTTGAGCAAACATGGATTGAGGGGGAAAAATAAGCAGAAAACCCCATTCCATTTTGAGGGCCAAGATAACTGTCTCTCCAAAAGAAAACTGACATTTTCATCACCACATTCAAAAGTTGTTGGGAAAGAAGCCAGATGAGGAGGACGAGAGAGTGCTTGGCAATCCTGCTCCTCCCTGAAGCCCAGGGGCTGGCAGCCCTGCCTGGGATGGATGGGCTGGACAGCACAGCACCCTTGACTTACCTTGGTGGGCTCCCTCAGCTCCCCCTCTGGCATTGCTGCTCCATTCATCTTGGCTATCTTCTGCAGCGTGGCCAGTGCAGCCCCCATGTTTCCCGTGGACACATTGTACCGTGCTGACTCTGGGATGAACTGAAAGCAAAGTGGTGTCAGAAGCCTTCCTGCACCTCTCTTGTCCTACTCAGCTTCCCATCATGCCCAGGAGCCTGGTCAGGTTAGCATGGAGCACTCCATGAGCCGAAGCAGCTTTCTGCCTCTCCTCCTCCCCAGCTATGCCCTGGAGTACCCCGCTGTGTCCCAGGTCCTCACACTCCATGCTAGGGGGCTCACCTGGCCCAACAAACCCATTTCTTAGACCAGCTCCCAGGGGTCTGCCACTGACCCATCTGTGTGGCAGCCAGATGACACCACTTATGAAAGGTGGAAGCCAAAGACACAGGTTATACAAAAACAACCCTGAAATAATTGACATTCTTAAATGAGACAAGGCACAAGTTACTTAAGCAAAAGTCTTGGAAGACACAACAAGGCCATTTTCATAAAAAAGAAAACATGATTGAAATTTAGAAAATAACTCATCACCAGTATTTGTGATGTTCACCCACACCCAGTGCTCTTTCCAAAATAAAATACTTTTTTATTAAATGATGGCTCTATTAAATTATAAGCAATTACACTTCTGTGACTGAAATATGAATTAAAGACTATTTTTTAAAGGTATACATAGACTGAAGAGGGTGTGCTGTGGCCAGCACTAGACTGAGAATATTAGTTGTGATTTTTTGCATACCCTGCCTAACCTGTCTTCTTCTCAGTGCCTGGCCCATCATACTGATCCCTGGGTTCTGCTGGCAGCCTGCACACTGGAACCTGGGGTGCTGGAGGGCTACAGGGGAGCAGCAAAGCCAAGCCAATGCTGGCAAGGTGACATCTCCCCCAGCAGCCGGTCTGCAGCCCTGCCAGGCTGGCAGGACCTTACCAAGCCCCTGGGTGAGGGGGCAGAAGTGGTGAAAGGAGGACACAAGGATAGCCCCAGCCTTGGAGGGGCTGGAAGGCAATGCCTCTTGGTGCCCAGGGAGACCTGGTGCAGCAGGGAGTGGAGCTCTTCCTACCTTGAACACCAGGATAAGAAGGATGCCAGGGATGGAGGCAATTCTGATCAACCACCGCCAGCCGATGGTTGGGTTCACCACTGATGCCAGGCCAATGATTAATAGAGATCCTGCCAACCAAAACACCTTTCCAAGGGAAAGAAAGGAGTTAAAACATGAACACACAGCGATGATTTGTTTATTTCCTTCCCTTCTGGCCTGACTCTATGGATAGGTGGGAAACTGTGCTAGGGAATGCTGTGTTTCAACTGAGCCATCCCATGGTTGTCTGAGAAGCTGGTCTTGGGTGGCAGAAAAGAGGGAAACATGAGGATTTGGGGAGGGACAGCTGAAGATAGTCCTAAATAGCTCCAGATGAAAACCGGTAACTTGCTGTGGATACCATTGTACATAAACGCACTTCTTTTGTCCTTTCAGTCACTTATCTGCTAATGCTCATGCCTACAAATTTTCCTCTTGTCTAAATCTCTGCAGGGAAGCCGCAGATTTACAAGCTCAGAAGGCAAAAACAAGCCAGATTTCCACTGCTGAAAGTTGGTGGCTCTCCAGTAGACTCAATGCCAGGTTATACCAACAGAGAATCTGGCTTCCAATCTGCATGTACATTCCTCCCTGTAGTTCACTTGTTGCCATTAGGTAAGACATCCCTTTCCAGGGGCTCAGCCAACACAAATCACAAAAAAAAAAAATATATATAAAAGCTACAGCAAGTTCATTAATAATCTGTGGGCTGAAATCACAAATTCCTGGGGAGAAATACAAGATTGTTCTTTTATAAACCATTGTGTTTCTGATGACACTTTGGTAATGATGCCCTGGGATCAAAGAGACTGCAGTGAAAAGCAAATTATCCCTGCCACCAAACATTTTTGGTTCAACAGGCAGATGAATTTGTGCACTCAGTGGGGTCTCCACTGATCATCTGCACATGCAGCAACTGCCCCCACTGCAGAAGTCTTCAGTAAGCAATAAACCCAGCCACTCTTGCTGTGGTCTTTGCCCAGCAAGCGGGCACAACCCTCACATCACAACTCAAGCCAAATTTGGGGCTATCTGTTCTAGCCCTGTCCAGTGCAAAACCCCTTGCCAATCCTGAGCAGGGATAGGGAGAGGTGCAGGTTAACACCTGATCTGGGAATCAGTGCATGAACCACTTGTTATGACTGGCGGTCCAAAGAAAAGAGGGAATGACTCACAGCATGGAGGGGGGTGGGAATGCCACTAGCTCAGTGCCTGCTGGTCCCTCAGCATGGGCCCTATTAGAGCAGGTAGCCCCATTATCAACAGGACAACCATAAAGGTAAGTGTCAGCCATCACTCAAATTCCCCATACAATGCTTGGAGCGTCAAATTATTTGAGAAGATATCGCTTCCCTTCTGCAGGCAGCTGCCTGTGTATGTCTTTAATAACACAGATGCCACGTTCCAGGACACAGGACGCAGCAGACATTCCCTCAGACCCAGACAGGTGTGAATAGTCAGGGAGAAACGCTGATGTGCTGGAGACCTGGCTTCCAAACAGCAGTGGGACAAATCTCCCAGGACTCAGAGCTGGAAGAAACAGTAACGTGCTTGCTCTTACCTGAGATAAGGGCAACATGTATCCTCGGTATTTGGTGGGCAAGAATTCTGTTTTTATGATAAGTCTAGCAGAAAAAGGGAAAAAATTAAAATGCAGAAATACAGCAACACTGAAAATTTCCAGACAAATCAAGTAACACTTCAGCTCAGCTGAGCCAGTGCTCAACATTGCTGCCCACAGACAGAGTACCATCCCTCTTCCAACACTGAGCACCCAGAGACAAGGAATCCCTACTCATTCTGCCTTTCACTCAGGCAGGCACCAAATTACGTGCACAGGAAACACAAGGCATGAATCCTTTCCAGCCCATGGTTGTGGAAGACAAGCAGGTAAACACTGCAGCCTGGACTTTAAGAAACCTGCAATAAGGTCCTGTGGGCTGATTGAACTGTCAAGCACAGGCACAGAGTATGTTCATAGAAATGAACAGCTTTAGTGATTTTTTTTTTCATTAAATAATCACTCTGTCCCACTTTTTAAGTGGTTGGATAGGCCTTGGTGCTGAGGGGTCCTGGCACCTCTCAAGTTGGCAGATGTGAATTGTGCTTCCTTGGCTGGACAGAGAGAGGGATGGGGAGAGACCCACACTGGCTCCTTCTGTCTCAGCTAGTGAAGTGTTTCATAAAACGTGCCATTTCCCTCCATCCTCATGAGGCTCATTGTCAACCTCCACGGCCAGGGAATGGGGGCTCTCCTGCGATGGAGGCAGTGCCAGGAGCTCAGCGCAGGGTGCCTTCTCATCACAACAGCCCCTCTCTCCCCTGTTTTCGTTCCTTTCCTTCAGCAAAGGGCTCATGACCAGTTTTGGGCTTTCCTGTGTGGGGAGCAGCCAGGCTTTGAGGAACCATGGAAGGTGCTGAAATGTTGCATTTGTTTCCCTGAGAGAGTAAAACGAAATAATTTATTTTGCCAGACTCCTAGAGAAGTGGTTGTAAATATTGTGAATTTCTCCTCTCCCTGCCATATCTTCCTTTCTGTCCCAATGGGACAAAAAGTTTCATTAAAGTGGGAACATTTGACATCATTCAAAAAGAATTTGCTACTTAAGCAGAATTGTTGTGACTTTTTTTTTAACAAGGAAGCAGACTTTACTCATGTGTTACCTGTGTAATTGTTTTTATATGTGCTTAATAATCCCTCTGTCACCAGTTTAATGTAAACCAGCTGCCCCCTCTATTCCAGGCCTCAAGATTCCCTGGGAACTGCAAATTAAGTCGATCAACCAGGATTTAGTAAAATTACAGAATGGCATTTTGTTTTAAGGCAATGTGGGAATTTGCTCCCCTTTCCCCTTCCAGCCCCCCAAGGCCCCTTCCCCACTGTCGCCTTCAGGTCGTGGCTCAGCCACAGCCCCTTGGGCTCAGCACAAGGGAACCCAGCACCCTGGCAGGGTCAACCAAAAGGAGCTGGAGGACCTGTCTGGCTCTAAACCCAGGGACTCAGCCCCTCAGGGCCCATCAGTACCTCCGTTAACTTCCCTGGGAAGGTGAGCTCGCCACTGCCCGTGCCATGCCTTACCCTTGTGCGTGACCTGACACGCCACCTCCCACCATGGCCCGCAGGAACACAAACCAGATGTAGGATGGGGCAAACGAGGTCAGCAGGGAGAAATAGGCTGCCCAGAGGAATGAGAGCAGCAGAATCTGCAAAGGGGGAAGAATTAGGGTCATCAAACCACAGGCTCAGCCAGGTGCATGGCTCCAAAGGACGTGCAGCCTCTGGCACTCACTCACCTTCCAGCGGCCGTACCTGTCAGCCAGGAGCCCGAGCACTATGCTGAAGACCATGTATCCCAAGAACACCATCTAAGGGGAGTTGAAAGACAGCTGTGGAGGGCCCACACTCAGCATATGGGGAAACTCCGCTCTTTGAACTGTGGGGAAGCTGCCTACTCCTGGGGCAGCAGAATGAACTGCAGTGCCCAAAGGCATGAGCAAGGCAGCTTTTAGGGGATGAAATCCTCTATGTAGGCACCTACTGCTTCAACCGTCTAAGCTGGGGGATGGATGGCAAGGATAACAAAATAAGAATATGGAACTGGAGACTTGCTTTGGCATTACAGCTCTGGGCATGGACATCTGCTGGCATCAGCTTTATTTCTGGTTTTCTATAGCTGTGGCCCTGAAAGGAGGCCCTAGGAATTTATTTGGTGGGCTGAGAAATGTACTTTAAAAAGCCTGTGGTGGTGCCCCTGACAATGACTACATGGTGAATAACCCATGTGGGGGAAACACAAGTCACTCACCGTTGTCACTAAAGCCACCTGCCAGTCTCGAAGCTGCCACTCACATCGGATGGGAGGGGACACAACAGCTATTAGCATGATCTCCATCGCTTCAGCCACCTTTGGGAACAAGTGTGCATGTTAGCAAGAGGGGAATTCAGAAGGATCCCAGAGGGAAAAACCCATCAGTCCAATAGCCTTGGCAGTCCCACCATGTCAAAAGAATCCTGTGAAGCCATGGTGCCTCCATAGAAGTCTGAGTCCTGTGCCTGATCTGGAAAATGTAAGCACTTGGCAGCAGGGAGAGATGGGGAGAAAAGTGTGCCTAGAAAGCACTAGGTACACTGTGTATCTAGGAAGTTTGGAGTCAGTCAGTCCTTGGGAGAGTAGACTCTTACCCTGCTGTGCTAGTGGAAGATCTTCAGCTATCCCTGGAAACCAAGCTGCTTGGTTAGGTACCTGGCTGTGAATTCAGGCATCTAACATGAAGATGAACTCTTCAGTCTGTTTTTGATTAAAAACTTCATAGCTCCACTGGCTGTTTGCCTCAGCAGCTGGCTTCAGTTAGGAATGAGCCTATCATTTACACACAACTACAGACTTCTACACCTCAGTTGCAGTGACCCTCTTGGGTTTACTTTCATTACATCTTTACCTCAGCCCGGCCTCAGACTTTTGCCCAAGTTCTCAAACTAGATACACCATTAACCCAAGTCTATGAAAGTCAGGAAATTTTTCAGGAAGCCAAGGGTGAGAAGATGGCAGCCCTCCTGTGACAGCGTTTGGGCACCATGAGGATGACACTGAAAATGCCATTGCGAGGCTGAACCTAACCCTCAGACCCTACTGAAAGATGTGCCCTGACAATGCTTCAGGGCTGGGCCAAGTCACAATGTTCTGGGCTAACCTGCTAGGCTTTACCCTGAGATAGGTGGCCAATACCTACTTTGGCCAAAGATGAAAATAGCAGAAATCCTACTTGAGAAGGTATGTGTGAGGAAAAAATTGGCTGCAATATGTGCTCACAGTGTTTATGGTTATTATTGCACAGGAATAAGGAAAGCAAGAACATATTTTCAGGCCAGGGCAGATGGCTGCAGATACCTACCCCAGTGCTGCCCATGATGAGGAAAAGCACAATGTGGAACCTCCCAAACCCAATGGTTTCCACAGCTTCTTCCACTGTAAATGTCTTCTGCTCTGAACACCAAAGGGAAATAAAGAGGCAAAAACTGTCAGCAGTCTATTTGTACCTCCTCTTCTTGAAATATCAACATTTTCCATGCTAACTATGGGACCGCACCAGGAAAAGGCTGGAAATATCTACCAGTTGTGTGTCCACTGACCAGCCCCTGGGCATCTGGTGGCAAGGGTTGCAAAAACAGCAGCCAGCGGGAATGGAGGAAGGACAGTCTTGTACTGAGTTACCCCAGCTGCTTCAGAAACCTATGGCTTGGACTGCATCTGGGAAATGCTCTACTGCCTGCCCCTGCCCAAAATGCAGTGAGGCTCAGTCCCTCTGTGCTCCTGGGATACAGGTCTGCTCCCAGTCAGTGGTGTGAGACGGGGGCTGTCCCAGTCCCAAGCCCTTCAAGATGAGCACAGTTTTGAGCTCTGGGTTCAGTTTCATCTCCTAAGCCTTTATTCCTGACTTCCCCCTGTCCTGCCTCATTTAAGGGACAAACAAAACATCTCAAGATCAGGGCTGGGACAGCTTTCTAAACAGAATTGGCAGAAAGATTTCACTATATGAATACTTTCAAGCTCTTACTTAGGTAAAGTCAGAGCTGCATGAAATTTTCTGTCAGGCCATTTATCTCCAACTAAGTCACCTCAAGCCCATCAGCACTACCTCTGAAATGAAACACAACTTACTGCAGACTTTCAGAAGAAATTATCTTTTTTTGGCAAATGCAGGCCATTTTAAATGCTTTTCAACATTTTTTCACTTTAAACCAATTTTGAAATAGAATAATAATAAAAAAAAATCCTCCCAAAATGAATCTTCAATTTACCGATATAATAAAATGTTTACACAAAGCAGAGGCTTGAGAAAAGCCAAATCAGCCAGCTCTTCCCACTGCCATAGGTAGCTGTGATGGGAGAGGAGTAGTATGGTGCTGCTGCTTGTGGCTCCCTTTACAGAGGATTTAGGTAGCTGGAAAGGCAGGGCTGAGGACCCTCTCTCTGTCCCAGCTAAATGAGGACCCAGATTTTTAGTCCTGCCAATACAAACCCACCTTTTGGTGATTCTTTTCTCTCCATGTGGATTTCCTCCAAGCCAATAGCATTTTCTGGCTCTTTTGGTCCAGTGGCCATCTCAGCTCCTGCTGGGATCTACTGTCACCGTCACACAAGGGTAGGATTTAATTCTGAAACCTCTGGAAAGTCATAAAGTCATATGAGCAACAAGACAGCAAGGCAGTTTCTTGTGCCAGAGTGGAAACATTCAGATATGTTCAAACATAGTTTCCTGCAGCTGCCGGGACATATCCCTTCCCATTGAGGTTTTGGTGAAAAACACATAGAAACATCACAGGTTAGTTGAACTGACAGGGATCAGTCATCACCTCACAGTTTTTATGGAAAGTTCAGGGACTGTGTTAGGGAAGACTGGAGACCTGCTAACACAAGAAAGTATGTGATGACTTTCCCAGCCCAGAGGTCAATGAAATGCAGAGCTGGTCTGAAAGTTGATGCATCTTCCAGAGCCAAGACATGACAGAACTAGTAGCTCTTTGCCTCTGTTGGAGGCTCCCGCCATGGGAGCTGGCGTTGAGTGGGCAGTAGAGGTGCTGCATTCTATAATTTCTTGTCCATTTGGAAGCCCTCACTGGGGCAGAGCCATGTGACCCAGCCAGCTCCCTAACCCTGCTGCTTGGGAATGGCATGGAACTCCTTCTCAGCCAGCCTGCACCTTGCCAGCACACAGCTTCCTGCTGCAAACCTGATCCTATCCCTCACTTCCCACTGCGTTAATTCCCATCCTCTCAGGGTATCAAGAAACACAGCAATGTGTTCTGGATTGCAACAGAAGGAAGCTGGCTTCCTCTACCAGTGTTTCTGGTTTCCAGGGCTAGATCCCTTGGCCTCTTCACCACTGTTTTTCCTCATCAGAAAAGCTCATTTTAATTCCAGGACAGGGATTAAGCACACCACTTGCTTTAACCCACAAGCTTTCCTGCTGAGTGCAGTGAAGGGGAGGACTCAACACATCTTCAATTTGATGACACCCTCTCTTTTGATTACCTCCCTTCAGGGCTCGTGGGCTTGGCCCAGGCAGCATTCACAGCCAGACAGCAGTGACTGGGGAGGCTGCAGCAGTGGGAGAGCTGAAGGGAGTTAAAGGCCAAGAGCATCTAAGGAAAGATACAAAACCCCAGCTGAGGCAGAGCGCAGCACAAACATGGAAAGCATGCAGTTACAGCACTCACAGGCTGAATACCTTAAAGCATTATACCTAGGTACAGTCATAAGGAGGTCATTAAGGGCTAATGGCAGATTAGTCAGCTGCGTCACATACACTGACCTTGCTGTTATAGATCATTACAGTCCAGCACACAAGAGGATGTGTAGGATATTGCTTACATCTGTCTCACAGTGTCCCCAGAGGCAGCAATAGCTGTCATCAGCACACAGTGCCACCAGCTGACCATGATGGCCAACAGCGAGGGACCATTTCCAAGTGCAATCAGCTCAACAGAAACCAAACAAGGTGCTTGGAAGAGCCCACAAGAAGAGGTAAATATTTACTGCATGGCTGTATTGCAATAACAAAATCTGGGCACCTCGTTTTTTCCTTTTCTCTTCCTTTATGATTAGGGACCAGCAAACACATTCTATCCTAAGCTGCCACATCCCTGTGCCTGGTTAAACAGTCACTCTCCTCCAAAAACCTGTCAGGCACTTCCCAGGGTACTGGAAGCACAAGGATCAAGCCCTGGGCCTTTGCCCACCCATCCTGATGCTGGAATATTCTGTTAATTTTTGCTGAAGGACACTGGAGCATTTCACAGTAACTTACACATGCTGGGCCACACGCCCTCCTTCTGGGAAGTGCCACAACTCTTCAAGAAAAGGGGAGGGAACCCCAGTCCCTGGTGCTGCCATGCAGAACTACCAGCAAGGTTCAGGTGCTCAAGCAGAAGACTGCAGTGCCACCTCCAACACCCCACAGAGGTATCAGGGTGTTGGGTAGCACCTAATGGGAGAACCACATTACTCTCAAATAGCAGCAGGTTAGCAGGTGGGATACATTCTCTAGCAACCCAGATAACACCAGAAATCTTTGCAGGCACAGTAAACCTCCTAGCAGTTCCTATCAAACCCATGATTTGCTCATCCCAAACCCAAGCCTAGTTTCCCTTGATGGAACAGCTAGCATTTATCGTGCATCTTCAGGGAGTCAAATTTCTCACTCTTTGTAAATCCCACTGAAAATACTAAATGCCAGTTACATGAGCCAAGAGAACAGCAGTGACAAAGCTGCTATTTGCAGGGAAATATCAATCCTCCACCTCAAGGGAGCAAACAAGAGTGCAGTGAAACTGCTGCTGGGACCCATTGGAACGATGCCATGACCCCATACTGCAGGGCTGTGAGGCACGAAGGGCACACAACATACAATGCTGCATGTGACACCAGCTGGGAACTTTGTCAGTAAAGTCAGAGACCTTCTCCTTGTGAGAACTCTCCCCCAGGTGAGAGTGGAGGTATTTGATCATACAAATGTTTCAGATACCACCACCATTAAGCAAGGTTTGATTAGACATTTATTTATTTAAATAAGCTTTCTTACCTCTGCAGTGTCCCAGGCACAGAGGAGCAGACCTTTCCTCTTTTCCTCCTGTTTCTCTGCTGCTATTTACTTCTTACAGCATTGGCAATGCTGTGCGTTTGGGATCCAGCTCCCAGGAGTCAGGTTTCCTCCTCTGCCTGCCTCCACCCCCAGAAGCAGGTGCTGCAGGCAGGGTCCAAGGGCTGACCTGTGTTTGTCCTATAGCATCTACAGGTCCTCCATGGGTGCTGCCCACCACAGGTGTTGGTACCTGCCCATCCCTTGTAAGGACAACCCCAATAAAATGGAGGGATAACACTGGCGAAACATCCCTATTGCAACACCAGCTAGATTTTAACTTATGGGTTTCAGAGGAAGGCCCTGCAGCATCAGTTTCCATGTAAGGCACCTTTACCATCTCCTGCAAAGCCGTGAGAGCAAGAAGAAAGGTCTCCATGCTGGTCAAAGACATGATAGAGGGCCATCATATGGGTAAACAGTGAGAAAAATACTGTTTGCTGCAGAAGCCAGAGGCTGGACTCCGAGAAATTCGTGACTCCTAGAGTTTATGAAAGCTCAGTCTAAAAGCCAGTTCATCATCACCAGCCCAGAGGACCTAAGAGACTGGACAAGAACTCAATACCAGGCTTTTTTTCATCCTCCACATCACAAAGTTGTCCTGGCAGGGGAGTCCAGATACACGTGGCAGTAGCTCTCAGAGAAGGAGTAAAAACCTTGGGAAAGAATGAGCGTGGGTGACTGAAAACAGTTTGCTTGACTTTGCTATCCCTTTCCCTTCCTACATGGTCATTCACTGAGGTTTTTTCAATGTTTGTCTCCTACAAAATTATGCAATTCATGTCACCAGTTCTCAGAAACAAACAACTCCCTAGCAGTGGGATGAGCTTTGGGTCCAGAAACACCCATACCACCCTAGGCACCAATCCTGAGTGTGCTGCAGCAGGCCATGCTGATGCCCTGCCTTGGGTCACCATGTGCCCATTCTCCACCAATGAGCAAAGTTCAGATAAAGTCACTGGGCTATGGGACCAAGAAGATCTACTAGTCTGTAACAGTGGTCTCTAATGGATCTGACCACACACAATGGTCACATTCACAGAAGCAGCTAGAAAACATGGTCCCATTCAGCTTAGCAGCTGCACAGGAAAACAGGCAGCCACTGCTCTGTTCTGCTCCAAAATCCCCCTTATCTACTGCAGGAAAACCTTTGAAAAACAAGGCACTCTCTGGAACATTTCTGGGTTTTTAAAGATCTCTTTAGAACAACCCAGATGAAAGCCAGGGCTCTCCTCAAAGTGTATCAGTGCAACCCTGCCTCTCAGCAGTATTTCATCTGAATGCTCCCTGATTGTAAGTGGGCTTGGTCCACTTGTAGAGTGGGGAAGTGCCGTCCCTCTATGACAAATGCTCGAGTGAGACTCAGGTTCTCCTGTGTTATTCAGTTGCACACAGAAAGAGAGCTGAATAAGAGCGGAATTAAGCCCAGTGTTTGAGTTGCTGTTCGGCACAGTGAACAGCAGACCATCTTGTCACCTGCAGTAATCACAGGATAACTTGTTTTTCTTGCTTAAAATGTAAACCTCAGACAAATAGCAAAACACCAAGAAGCTTTAAAAGGACAGATATTCTGTTTCTGCTAATCACCTTCTCAGTTACAGTTACATCACAATCACATGGAAGGGTGCAATAAAGATGTTTGCACAGAAAATTCATCCACTGTTTCATGAAGCAAATGGTTTTCTCTGTGTTTGGTGATGCATCAAACTACTTTGGCCTTTCATGCTGCAAGGCTGCTTTTCTCCTGGACAAGGAATAAATAAAACAGACTGGAAGGAAGAAACAAAGGTAGCAAGCATACACTGAGCAACTGTGACACCATCTGCAGTCATGTCCATATGGTATTGTCTGTATCGTAGATTACCCATGCCCAAAGAACTAGTGATATGAGACCATGCAAGGGTCATGGACACACTCCTGTGCCTACATCTCCTCAGCTCCAGCTGCTGCTCCTAACCCAAGCTGTTGTTGAAAAAGGCTCGTGGCTCTGTTGGCAACCAGTGCCTAACATCAATATGGCTTCTTGAGACCACAAGGGGAAAACTGGAACAACTGCTTTCCATGGGGCTATATTTTCTCCCCTATCACTGTAGCTGGAGGTAACTCTCAAGCCTGACTAATGTAGAAACATGACCTGTTGTGACCATTACACTGTGTGTCCTGCTGGGAACACTCCCAGGTTGGTTGTTGGTGGAGTTGGATACCAAGGGTGTGAGGTTTGAAAATAAGGGCTTGTTTGGTCACACCCATGGAAGAAAGCACCGTCCACTCCAAATCCACTGGTGTGGTCTGTTTTCTTTGCATACTTGATGGTTAAAAAAACTCAGCCTGATTAACACTATTCAGTTTGATAGATTAGCAATTCATGAATATTTAGGAAGATCATAGTACATCAGTACTTTAAATTCATGTCAACTGTTTTGATTCCACTCTTCTTTCTGTTCATTAGGTATTAGCATTTCTACACAATCTGCTTTAACAACCCATCTTGAAAAATACAACACAGGGGGAGTCATCTTAAGTCTCCAGTGAGAAAGGAGCCAACAGAGTAAAATGGCTGCAAATATGGAGACTAGTGCACTCTTTTGTTTACACAGCTCTAAACTAACACTTTTGTTAAGTGATGATGTGTGCAAACTTCTATAATCCAGTGCTATCAAACCTTGGAGAAAATCAGCTAAATAGAGGGTTATTCTAGTGAAGCATGTAGAAAATTGCAAGCCTGCAATACAATCTTTGAGCTGATTTGCATTCTGTGCTAAATGAAGGCCTGCAATCTTGTAAGGGTCTTAATCATGTCATATGATCAACCACAGCTTGAAACAACAGCCAAAACATATTTTCCTTGAAAAGAAATATACCACAAAAACAAGGCAGTAAAAGGAGCAAAATGCGTGTGAATTGATTATTAGTAACTGCTTTAATTCAAAAGCTGCATCTCCCCTTTTCACCCAAGCAGTAAGCAGCTGACCCCATCAAAGGCTGAGGGCCAGATACTTGGCAAAGACATCAGTGGAGACACTCAGCCAAGGGTCCAGCCAGCCCAGCCAAGACAGTTTAGCTCTCAGCTGATACAGGAATATATAGGAATGTAGCTATTACATTTTCATCTGCAGCCACTGTTCTTTCAAGGGCCACATCCCATCCTCTTTCACCCCATATACCCTACTCTGTGGGTGAGTGATCACAAGAAAACAGAGCCTGGTCTGAGGAGCAAAGCAGCAATGCACTGGCTTCACTCTTCTGCAGTGCCATTGATGATGTGCTTGAAGGAGAACGGAGAAAATTTGTACCCAGCTCCCACGTAGAACTTGTTCTGGAACTCCACCCTGGGGGAAGATCAGAGGGAGGCATCAGTGGTGCTCACAGGCAGGACCTACTGCCAGTCAAGAGGTTGAAACACATCACCCATGGGAGAAGGGAGGCTTCTGAACTGGGAATGTAGTCTCTTTCTGGAGCCAGCAGTGAGACACAGACAGCCCAGGGAGCAACCTGGCACTCTTCAGCTTTGACTGTCTGTCAGCCAGTCTGGAAACGCTCGTTGAGAGGCCAGTCAGCAGAACCTTGCCTGCCAGGTAACCTGCTTCCAGCAGCTCTGAGAGCATAACCACCTGCTGGTTTAACACTCTGGTGGGAGACAGACATCTCCCCTGCCCTGCACAATGACAAGCACCTGCACCATGGTTTTCCTTGTCAGTGTTTGTGATGGAACATTACATGATGAAAAAGACCACAGCTTGGGTGCTCAGGCAGGAAGACAAGTGACAGTGGTGGTAAAGGGTCTTTTGCCACCTTGGTCTCACTTACATACTAGCCCAGCAGGGTGTCTGCACTGCTGTCCTTGCCTTCACTGACATCCAATTAAGGCAGAAGTGAACTGACTTGAAACTGGTTTGCCACAAAGCCAAACCAGCCTGGAGCTCAGCTTGGGCTGATGGCACAAGCGCTGACTCAGCTTTCCATCAGATTTTGCACCCCTGACTGAACCCTTGCTGCCGTAGGCAGTCTCCAGCTGTCCTGTTTGATGGCAACCTCAGGTGGGATACACAGCCAGTGGTGTGGCTGTGGTGCCTTTGGGCCTTGTCACGCAGGTCAAAGTGTCCTCAGTGGCTCTGCACGTTTGCCAGGACAGAACTGCAGGTTGCCACTTGTCTCATGCTCACAACCACCACGGGCTCAGGAGGACAAGCTGGTTGTTCCAGGGAGCAGCTCAGAGCAGGGAGCTCTGACCTCCCCTTGGGACCAGTCTCCCTCACTTCCATTGCCAAAAAGCAACTGATGTTCTAATGCACAGGTACTAGTACAGCACTTTAACACCGGCTGATGTGGCCACCTGTGTCCACAGCCTGATCCCTTCCAAAGACTGCTCCAAGTAAAGCTCCGGAACACCACACCACCTACCAGTGCAGGCGCAAGGCGTGCAGAAAGGCTGAGAGCCCCTCCATGACCAGCAGGATGGCTACTGTCAGCACTGCAAATGCTGCAAAGATAATGAAGATGATGATGAGGCCTGCCCAGCCGCTGCTGCTGAGCCCATTGTGCATCACCATGGTCCAAAGGACTTCTGACAGTTCTGCAGAAGCAAATAAAGAGAAAACAGTGCTGAGCAACAGCTGTGGACAGACAAAGCATACAGGCTGTCAGCTCACCCAGTTAGATGAATTGGGCGAGAAAAAATGCACATGACAGGAATCATATATGGCCAGCCTGCCTCTCCATGATGACGAGGGAAGGAAAGTGGATGCAAGTTATTTTTCCACTGCTCCTCTTCACTGTGTCAGAAGCTGATGGTGCTGTTTGGGTTTGACTTTGCATCACAAGCCCTGGAAGCACACTACCAAGACTGCTGTTAGCCTGTCAGGATACAGTCATCAGCTGAATTTGCACATCCTTAACATGGCAGGCAGGCAGTATGTGCAGCCTTCTAGGACTGCCTGCTGCTAAATCCCAGTGAACATGATCGATTGATATAGTCAATACATGTGTAGATTAGGATACAAGTTGTACTGATTGAAGCTAGCTAAGACTCACAGGAGACACGTACTTCCCACTTGTTCTCCAAACCACTTCTCTTAGGGTGTCATGGAGAAGCTGTGGTGGGGAAAAAAAGAAGACAGCTTGGCTGGTCCCACCCAAGGCAGAATGTATTAGTGTTTAGGTTTTCTGCCTGCTCTTAGAGTTGGGCTTTTTTTCCTGCACAGGTTTATATCAACATTCACAGCACTGTGATGTGTACTCTCAGCTCAGTAACATATTCCTAACTTATCTACCCCAGTCACACAGGATAGATTCCGAACTGAGAATTTTTTCTCTTGTGGCATAGGCAAAGCAAGGATTTAGCCCAGCTCTTCTGCATTTGGATGCTCCAGCCACCACTTCAGCCTCCCAGGGTTCCCTTCCAACTGCTGCCCTCAGGAAAAAAAATAAATTCTGTCAATGTCTTTTGTAATGCTGCAAAGGAATATGGTGGTTCTCCAGGCAGAATACATACAACTGCTTTTTAATTGGTTTATTTTATTTAATTTAGATGTCTGTCCTCCACGTATAGCTAATGTGTATCAGCTTCCACTCAACTACTAAGCTCATTTCTGAGTCACCCTTCTCAACCCATGGCACACCACAACACAAGCCCTCTCCTTTTTGTTTTCATTTTCTTTTGTGTGCTCAATTCTTTAGGGCAGGTGCAACTCCTAGCCAGAGGCAGTACAGCAATATTAATAAAAAACGTTTCAGAAAAATTAGAGACGTTGAAAATCTGAAGTCCCAGCCTCAGGCAGTTTTTAGTATTTGAGCATTTGTTTTAATCCTAAATCAAGACAAAAGACATTGAAATGCGGTACATTTTTCATGGAATCTAAGGTTCCACTGAATGTTGCTAGGAAAAATCCCAGTGAAAATGACAAATTCCATAAGCTCTTGAAGTAGACTTTTTCTTTCTGTTTTGCTGAACAAAATCAAAATAACTGTTTCAAGTAATTTTCACATTTGTCTGCATACCCTAAGGCTATAGCAAGTGCCTCTTGGGAAAAGAAGCTATGGCTCCTATACTGCCTTTACCTCCATGGACTAGACTACCCATGTGGACTGCACTGCCCACCGTGCCACACACCATGAGGACTATTCCAGAGGGGTGGCTGCAGAGCAGTGTGGGAAAGGTGCCCCAGGCAGTAAACATAGTCGGGAGCTGCCTTACATGTAGCTGCCAGGGATCATCACTGAAAATAGAGACGGCCACCATGAAACACTTGGGTTGATCTAACCTGAAGCAAAACACCCTGAGACACAAATGCCCACAAGGAGAACTTGGATTTCATGAAGAAATTTGCAGGAATAATCAAACACCATCAGAAGCAGTGATCATCATGTAGTTACTGGTGAGGAGACTAACAGGTAGACAATCACTCACGTGCATGGGCCAAGCTCAGCGCCCAGAGCCGCAGGTATGATGCTGTGTTGGAGATGCAGCCAAGGCAGTATTCAATGGTGTGGATAGCTTGGTGGACAAATATGTCTCCAAAATTAAACTGAAACAACATAAAACCAATCACATTTTATTAGTCCTCAGTTCAGGGCTTCCTGGCTAACAGAGCAACACTTCACCAAAGGCTCTTCATACTCCTTTCTTTTCCTTGCTGTGTCCTGAGCAACCCAAAGATGTTTCCCACGTAAAGCGACTGCTCTGAAAAGTGTAATTTCTGTATGATCTTCCCATACAATCTCCCTGGAGAAATACAATTCCAGTGAAAACAGCCCATATTCCACTCTTAAAATTTCAGATCTTTAAATGTCAATCCAATTGCTAACCATCTTTGTATTTCTGATAGAGCCATAAATTCTTAGGTAATATAGTGGCTTTCAGACTATCTGCCTATGGGCATATACATTTTGGGAAACATCACTAAATAAGTGTATCTTATAATAATGAATAAGCAAATCTGTGAAGATTCCCTGTCACTGGGAACAGCCAGCAATATCCACACTTGATATTGTTGATAATCCCAACTGCTACAAACACTTCTGTCACTTTTTCTTGGCTTGCTGCCTACTGCAGGAGCTCTTGACAATATCTGCCTAAGGAAGAATTTTCTCCCTAGTCAACACTTCTGGCTTCCAACTTTTAAATTCTTGTTTGCAAAATAAAGGAAGGAAAACTCGCTGACTGCTGGAAAAGGGTTGACCTTCTCTGGCTGCAATGTGGAAGTGAAACAACCATCCCTGAAGAAAAAAAAGCTTGAAGTTTACAAAAGCTTGAGGTTTGTAAGAGTACCTGCCACCACCAGGCAAAACCAGAGGAAAAATTTAGAGGTATTAATTAAATGAAAATTTAAACCTCATTCTGTTTGGAAACACAAAGTATTGCTCTGTGTGTTGGTATCCTGTTAAAAAGAAGGGCTAGTAACTCTGAAAAAGTCTTCTGATGACTTTCTGTCATCTACTATTGTGTCTGTCTGGATAATTTTCTGCCCAAATTTTCTTACCTCTTCATCATCACCCTCATGTCCTTCATGGCCACCACTGTGGTCTCCCTGGGAAGCTTTCTTGGAGTGATTGGTCTCTGAGAGATCTACCTCATTTTCACCTCCAGCATTTCCTGAGATGGCTTGAGAACGGATCTTTCAGAAACAAAATGTAGTAAGTCTTTTGCGTCATGCTACAGGCTGATAGCAAAATGAACAAGTCCACGGCCAGAACTCCCTCAATAACCTCATGACAGGATTATATCATCAACATGAAGACAATTTCAACAGTAGTCAGTCATCATGGACAACAAAAACTGAATATTCCCATCAAATGGCTAATAATACCTTAATATTTTTCATCTTAGAGGACCTTCCAGTGATTCCAACTATTTTGTAGCTGGTTTCTAGTCTAAAAATTCACCTTTGTCCCCACCATGAGAAGATTCATCGCTTTTGGCAAATGAGAAAATTGAGGCATGTTAAAGCTGATGATCTCAATAAGATGGGCGCAAATTAGAGGAATTAGCATCAAGTGAAAGAGCAACGAAGGATGAAAGGATCACGTGACTTGATAAAGGTCACGCAGTTCCTGGGATACAGACAGAAATACAATCCAAAACTCGTTTCACTTTAAATTGACAAAAACGTCATAGCAACCCATCTTCTCTCTGTAATTATTCCTTACAGAGATTTTCTAGAGGCCTGAACCACCTGATCTGAGTCTCACTCCAGAATTGACAGCACAGCATAGGAATAGCCTACATCATATGACTACAACAGTCTTGTTATACAGCATAACCAAATATGGGCCTCACGACCTGGTTCTGCCCTGTCACTCTTTATAGTTTCCAGCAGGTTTCATGGGAAAGGTCTCATGACACCATATTGTTTTCTATTACAGCAGTAATCACTGTCACACCTGCTTTATCTTTGTTTTACCTGAATGCCAGTGTAGAAAACAGACTTTGTTGCAAACATATAAATCTGGGGGAATGTAAGATGTGATCAGACAGCTAACATATGAAAATTAGGAACAGAAATATGGGGGCACAGTAGGAGGTGGGGAAAACCTGTCAGATGTTGCTAGCATAAAAGCAGGAGATGGAGTCAGCCATGTCAAGCTTTCATCCAAATCCCAGGAGAATGACAAAATAAGAAATTACAGCGCAGAGGCAGGGCTGCAAAGGTCTCCCAGGGACCTAGCTTTCTGTTATAGGTCAGAAGTGACTGGGTTGGAAAAGGTCAAGCAGCACAACCAACATCTCTTTCTTCAAATGGAAACATCTGTGCCCTATAAAAGGTACTCCAGGCAGTAACTGACTATAAAGAGAAGTAAATCTTGACAGACAAGTAAACTCCTATTAGTGTAATAAAGGAGAGAATTAATGAACAACTGGGAAAGTGCAGCTGCCACAGTTATGTGCTGGAGAGCTGGGCAAACCGCAGAGCCCATGGGAAGGAGGGCTTTATTAATGTGAAGGCAATCACTTAGGGAAGAAAGCACTAGAAAGCAGGCAGCAGCTTTTAAATCAAGCTTGTTCTTCAAGTGGTGTTGATCTCTCCAATGCCAGGACTATCAGAGATGCTCCGTTTCTACAGAGCCACTAACTGGTGGTTACTGGTGATTGTGGACTGACGACTGAGGTCTTTGCCCTGTCTTGGCTTTACCAGAACTTCAATATTTCTAAACCTTCTCTGGTTTTGGATACGACATGTGAAAGAGCTTGATGTCAGCTTAAAAAATAGGGTGTGGGCTTGTAACCAAAGATCCTGCTTCCAGGGATATGTTTCCTTCTCTGGAGGTATTCAAAGGCTGTCTGGACACAATCCAGAATAACAAGCTCTAGGGCACCCTGTTTGAGAAAGGAGGATGGACTGGATGACCTCCAGTGATCCCTTCCAAACTTAACCATTCTGTGATTCTAGTTTAGATGGCTCAGACGTGTCCATACACATACCCTTGCCATATGTGGCATAAAGCACACTTTGAATTAGTCAGAGAAAGTCTGAGATCAGACAACAGCAGATTTAGATCACTGCAAACAGTTCTTGGGGTCTGCTTCTTCATCTTTGCCTTCACTCTACTGAATCACCCTTGACTGATCCACATCCCTCACCATGCGCTGTGCTTTCCGGTGGTTGGCTCGGAGGATGAAAGGCTTAATTAGGAGCATCCAGGGAACAGCAATCAGAGCAAATATGACCAAGAAACTCTGCACCTCTTTCTAAAAGACAAAACAAGAATAAAGAGTTACTTTCTTTAGCCAACTACATTTACGGTTAGAAATCTGAATCTATAAAATAATATTTCTTTTATATAACAGATAAACTCCCTGTTTGGTTGTGCATCCCCTGCTTGTAAGGACATGAAAATAAGTGTATACTGCTTCGGGGTCCAAAAGCACTTCCACCTAAGGAGGGTTGAAGACCTGGAGGTGAATGTTACTGACTTGAACCTGGCTGTCCAGTTTCCCAGGGGAATATCCTAAATCTTGTGGGAGTCAGCCAGTCTGCCTTGCTTTGATCAGTGTAGAAATGCTGCAGTAAGAGCCAAGTCATTCAAGTCTTGCTCTAGATTTGCAGTTCCAGCAGGGAATTGAATCTCCATAGCTTAGGCTTGGTAACACATTGTCCCTACTATATTAGGTGTTCTTACAGTGCAGTATGGCACCCCTATTGCTGTCCTAACATGACTGTTTGTACTTCAAGAAAAAACAACAACAAAACAAACAAAGAAAACCCTTAACTACAACTTCTGCATTTTAAAAAGCTGGCTCAGATCTTAAATCACCTCATACAATACTGCATTCAGGCTACCCAGGTGGATGGTACTGACCATTAGTGGTGGGGGAGAGGGATAGGAATATGAGAAAAAAATTGCCATCTTGGGAGAACTTTGGGTTGTTACAAAGCAAAATGTTACCCAAGGACTTTTTGAAGGCTAGGGAAACTGTTTTCCCAAATTCCCCCTGAGGCTTTAACACAATTACTTGGAACTGATCAGGGCTTAGTCGCACCAGCAGCCCTAAAACTGAGTTCATGCTGAAGTGCAACTGTATAGAGGTAGGTGCACACATGAGGCTGGATGCTGTATTTGCTTGCAGATTCTTCATTGATATTGCTGATACAAACATAATCAAGGAAAAAAATAATAATTCCATGTTCTGACCAAACAAATAGAGAAAATTTAAAGGAAGTTTTCTTTTAGGGGAGATTTTTTGTGCCTTTTTTTTTTTGCTTTTTTTCTTTAAAGTGAACTCCCTAAAGGAGACATTTCTGACAAAAAACTGCCATAAAATCCTCTTGCTACTTCCACTTTTTTTTTTAAAATGTGAAAATTTAAAGTATTCAAGTTTTCCAAAGAAGAAATAAGAAACTATGAAGGAAGGGAGATGTCTCTACCATCATGACCACACCTCAGGATAGCACATCTGCAGTACCCAGCTTTGCGTCTCTAATCACCCTTCTCTCCTTTTTTCACCCAAGCTATCTTCAATTGCATCATTATTCTTGTAAGGATGACACTAAGAATGAGGTTTTCTCTGCATCACTGATTGATAGCTTCTCTCTTCTACCTTCTGCAAGGCCAACACAAATACCAGAAGAATAAACTTCGCTTCTGTTACTGGCACTTGTGATTGAGCTTCTGAGCCTGTTCCCCATATCCTTATGCCCACTCTCCACAACACCCACTGCAAATACAGAACCATCTGCAGTGGATTCAAGCTGCTTGTTCCATACCTGATGCAGATACAATGGAGCATTTGAAGTGTCACTATAATTGAACAGAAACATGTTGATGAAGTGGATGAGGATGCTCGGTGCACTCTGGGATGAGTGGACATCAAAATGACACCATTTGAAAATAATCATGAAGACCAGGTAGCCAAAAAGAGAGAGAATAAAAATCATCTCTGGGATGAACTGAAGGATAATGTTTATATATTTCCTGAAGTAGCTGGAAAGAATTAGGAAAGATAACTACAATTAATAGACTAGGTATTAATACAAGCGTGCAGCCAAGTATGGCAGTACTGTACACTACTCAGTCTTTGGAAAACAACCTAATAAATACACAACTGTCACTAGCCAAGGAAGGAGTCCATAATTACAGGCTTTATCAATGAAAGCCATTGTTTAAATACAAAAGCTTTGCCGCACTGATTCTCTTCAGATTTTTGTATTTGACCTACCGGTATCTCAGCACCTCAAAAGATTACTATATTGAAACAATAGCCAATTTTTCAAAAATGGCTAATTTAGAAAATTAAACATTATACTGTGAGGAAGGTCAGAAGCAGGTGTAGTACCAGTTATGTAGCTGCAGTCCTCTCTGTCACCTGCAAACACATTCTGTCCTTGAAGGTCACCACCTCATTTCAGCTTTGGAGAGTCTCTCAAGACATCTACGCTATCATAATTTTTCTATTTTTTGTTGCAAAATACAGAGGCAGAGATAGAGACATGCACAGCCAGAGATCCTGACCAAAGGCCCACTAAGGCAGGTGAAACTCACACACACACATACTCAGCAAGATTTCAGTGTGTTTTGGTTTAGACCAGGAGAACTTGTCTTTTGAGAGAAAAATTGTCTGTAGTAGGAGGTGTTATGCATTTTTAATTTAGTGAACTTTAGTATTTCTGCAGAATCGAGACTATAAGAAAGTTAAAAAGAGAGTTTATCAAAGAAAATATCTGCAGTGTAATGGCTGTGCTTCAGACTTAACAATGTACACCAGCCATGGTGTGAGTCAGTCAGTGCGTGGGGCAGCTCAAGTCCTTGGTCCAAGATCTGAGGCTTTCTTTGAAGGAAGGACACTAGTTCAGTGATGAGGACTTGTGTGCTGCAGCAACAGGCTTGGTGAAACAAACTTACATGTGGTTGAAGAGGCTGAGTACCACCCCAAAAATCATGTGCACAATCCCTATGACAACCGACATCTTCATTTTGTAGGAGTTCAGGAAAGTCAGCTTGTTTGATGCAACATTCCAGATCTTTGGGAAAAGGAGCAGAAAGAGAGAGGAGAACAAGATTTTCAGGTGTTCGATCAGTAACAGACTTGTGGAAATTACTGCTTTGACACTATCAATTTACTCCTACCAGTTCTAGAAAGAAGATAAGAAGAAATGGAAATCTAGACATTCCTTATAATACTTTTGACTCTGCCAAGCTTTTCAACTGAAAAGTATAAAGCATTAGCCTTGTTTAATAGAGGAAATAACAGCAATTTAAAATGATTCTGTGACTTTGCTTCAGTCCTCCAAAAACTAATCCAAAGGCTGGTAACAGAACCTTTCTGTGTCGTTCCTTGTCTTTAGGCTGAGTCCCTTTCTTTAGCAAAGGGGGAAAAGCATGAGAAAATCCCTCCTGCTGCTAGAGAAATTTGTTCCACCTTCACCAGAGAAGTAATGAGAGCAAAGCATTTTCAAACTTCTTGTTTGGAAAAAAACCCAAAAAAACCTCTTTCCAATTCTTTGGCCATGGAGATCATCTTATCACCTCCCTCTCTGCAGTAGCTCTTCAGTAATTTAGGAAAGTAACCATACTTTACTTCTTCTCAGTACTGCCATTTTTATGCTACAGAGCTTCAGAGTTGCTTCTCCTTTCTGCTAAAATTTTCTAGACCCCAAAGTCTTCTGTCCTCAGAGACAGTAAGTAGATACCACTTTTCAGACACTAAGTATAGTAACTGAACAGAAAGGAGGAAGACAGGATTATTTGGAAGGGGAAACATTAGCTTATGTGCCTTTGTCTCTTCTCTGGCTACAGAAGAGACTGCCTAACTTCTTCATCACAGGCTGACTCTTTTTTTTCCCCAAGATACACCTCAGTCATCCATCAGGATTTGCAAAATGCAAAGAGCCATTCATCCTTCTGGGCAGATGACATGGATAATTTCAACAGAGAGGGCCACACGGGGGCTGACGCCTCCAGTCCACCCCTTCCCTGCTAGCACTTGTTCAGACATTCTTCCCTCCCAGCCAGGGGTTCCCAGCCTTCTGAGCAGAGAGAAGCCGGGCTGGAATACGTAGTCTAGGTTAACCTAAATTAGGGATATGTCAGGGCAACATACAGAAAACTCAGCTTCTTCTGGCGTGCCTTCCTGAACTGGACTGCCTACATCCTGGGCAGAGCTTTAGAGCTGAGTTTATAAAAACTTATAAGGTCACTGTCTCTGAAAGCCAGGGGAAGCCAGTGTTTCTTTGTGTGACCAAATGAAATGAGAGTGCATTCAGTAGGGAACAGAGGTTAATTGGCTAATGTGAAGTTTGAAAGAGGAAAGCATGACATTAACAACTACATTTCAATACATGATAAACACAAAACCACAAGAAAAAGGGAAATAGGACGCAGAGAAAATGTGGATAAGTTAACTAATACTGGCATTTACTCCACACTTCATATAATAAATAGACAGCATTAAAATTAGGGCTTTGCCTTCAAAGTGGTGAGGTATCTCTGGAATGGGTTAAATAATCAAGTAAGGGAACTGAGTCCAGCAGACTGGTGATGGAGTGGAAACTGGAGCACAAGACCACCCTCCAGCAAAATCGAAGTTCCTTCCTTTTTTGCTGCTGCCTGTGCAAATCCATCAGCAATTTATATCCTTAATTGCTAAAGAAAAGCATCAGAAGGACTGATGAATGGGAAGAGAGTGGTCGTTAATGAAGTTGTATTGAATAGTGTGGGACCTGAACATGATGTAAATGGTATGGAATAAGGGGCAAAATGTGCTGAGTTTTTCTGGGGTAGAGTTTGTTTTCTTCAGCGTAATGAGTATGAGTCTGTGTTTTGGATTTGTGTTGAACACAGGCTTGATAATATAGATGTTTTTGTTATTGCTAAGCAGGGCTTACACAGAGTCATGGCCTTTTCTGTTTTTTGTACTGGTCTGCTGGCCAGCAAGTCAAGGGTGCATGGGAGTTTGGGAGGAGACACAGCTGAGACAGGTGACCCAAACTGAGCAAAGGGATATTCCATACCATACAACATCATCCTCAGTATAAAAAGCTGAGGGGAAGAAGGGGAAAGGGAGGGGGACGTTTTGGATGATGGTATTTGTCTTCCCAAGTAACTGTGATGCATGATGGGGCCCTGCTATCCTGGAGATGGATGAACACCTGCCTGCGCATGGGAAGCAGTGAATTAATTCCTTGTTTTGCTTTGCTTGTTGCTTTCTCTATTAATCTGTCTTTACTTCAACCCATGAGTTTTCAAGCTTTTACCTTCCCAGTTCTCTCCCCAGTCTCCCTGGTGGGGGAGTGAGCAAGCAGCTGCATGGGGCTTTGGCTGTAGGCTGGGGATAAACCATGACAGCTATGTAAAGAACAGGCAAAGAGCAAGAAGCAGAAAGCATGGCTTCTTGAGAGAGTGCAGGGAACTATTGATGCACCTGGTATGTAGAAACAGGATTGAAATACAAATTATCTTAGAGCAATTTAATTTAATTACCGGATCTATTCCAAATGGATATGGATTTCCAGAGTAGACTCCTGGGACTGCTGGATCCAACTGCAGCACTGTATTGTCTAGAAGCACATCCTTACTACAAGAGAAAAGGGAAATGACCTTTGCAGCTTAATCTCTCCATCTAAGCCTATGGTATATTTATGTGAGGTGTGCTGAGGACTATCACATGATATTTGTATCCAACTCCAGCCTTTCTGTGACCTGTTATCCTGCACTTGTGTGCAAATGCGTGTGTAAATGAGCCTCACACAATGACAGTCTCCATCACACTGATAATTCTCTATGCATCAGTCCTGGACACCTGCAGATTTTTATGCACATCAGTGCCTGAACAAACAGGCATGTTCCCAGGGACTCTACATTTCCATTTCAATAGTGAGTTCATCTGTGTGTGTCAGACAAAACCTCTGATTCATTCATGACTGCATCCACAGCAGGGAGTTCTTCCCTTCCCCACACAGGCAGTCTTTCTTTCCAAGCCTACATGCTCCATTTGGTGCGTTTTCACTTCTTGCCTACATTTAGCCACTTACTTCCAAGTGTTATTTTTAAACATGGGGATGATATGCCAGGAAGAACCAAAGAAGTTGAATGATTTGGAGAAGCAGTCATTGTAGATGAAGCCGGTATACATGGAGAATATGCCCATGAGCAGGATCAGGTAGCGCCCGCTGAAAAAGGTATTCCAGATCTGCGGGGGGAAAAGGCAGTGCCAGTGATCAAAGTACCCACAGGTCCATCAAACAGTGGGCATCAGCCAACAGGAGACATGATTGTAATAATCCACATACATACAATTATTAATGGGAAACTTTGGGTCCTTTAGGCCCATCCAGGTCTCTGTGTATAACTAGGCATAATTGCTTCCCAAATCTATACCTCCTGAGTATCTTTGAAGGACCTTCACTCAGCCTTTGGGAGGCTGGATATCCCCTTTATCAAATGGGGCTGATGAGCCTTTACCTATGCTTTTAGGGTGCATCAGTTCCCTGGTACTTACCTCATTAGTGCTTTTCTGGGCCAGAAGGCTCTTCTCATTAATGACCATCCAGAGTGCGAAGCCCAGCATGACAGCACCGTGCCCACAATCCCCAAACATCACCGCAAACAAGAAGGGGAACGTAATGATAGTGTATGGAGCTGCAGGAAGCAAAGGACAAAAAGCTCAGCTCCTTCTAAACAAAAAGGCCTCAGCAGAGAAGCAGTCTTACCCCCATCAGGCCATTCCTTACAGCTGCTGCCCTTAAAGTCCTCCTTGATCTCTCCCCTACTCACCAGGCAGTCATGTCTAGTGCAAAACCAGCTTTACCTCAGAAAGACTGTCCAGCTGTATGTCCTGTATCTTCCTTGCAGTTTTATCCTTTGTTTCTTGCCTCACCATAATAATCACCATGTGTAGACAACTGCATTCTGTTTTGCAATGGAATAACGTACTTGAAGTTTACTGCCACGTTTCTCAGTCTGCTCAGCCTCAACAATCTGAGTTAATCTGACTCTTTTCCACGGGGCCCCATTTCTAAGTTTCTGTTAATTCTCAGTGGTCTCTCTGAGAATCTTTATCATTGTTGCACACTTCTATCAGGTCCTTTTGGCCTCAACACAATGAGCTCAACTTACATTTGTCTCATGAGCTTTGTTCTTTTCCTCAGAGCTGCTACCTCACCATTTTTTCCCCATCCTGTATTTGTATAGTTCATTATTCCCATCACAATCATTCACTGAAGACCAACAGCCAAATTCTTTGCCTGAGCAAGCACATGCCTATGCACCAAACAATATGGTTCAGATTTCTTAATCAGCAAAGAGTACATATTTAGGATGGTGACAGAGCTCGCAGGCTTAACTTTGGTTCGTGCAAGCCAGGGGCAGGTAGTTGAAAGTTTCTCACCTGGGTTCATCTCCCTGTAATTGCCCACACCGTATGCATCCACAATGTTCTGAAATCCAGCTGTGAACTTGTTGGTCCTGTTGAAGGTGGGTGGTGCCATCCTGGTGTGTATGGCAGTAAGGATAGGGGCAATTGTAGAGCCACTGCGCTCCTGCAAACCCAGTGACAAGGACAGACACAGTCACAGTGGCTAGGAGAGAAAAATCAGCCTCACAGCACCACGATCTGTGTCCAAGCACACACAGGTAGCAACATGAAAGCTGGGCTCAGGAGTTGTATATCTCAACCCTTTTTCTAATATCCAGATTTTTCTGTTTTCTCTGCTATTGATTTGTTCAGGGAAAGACGCCAGTACTGCTGGCTCCTGGACCAGTCAAAAACGCACTAAGATTTAATGCTGACCTTAAACTCCGTGAGTCCAAGCATGCAACAACCTCAATTTAAAACAGAAAAGGGAGCCCCGCATTATGGTAACAGACAAATCTGAACATATGACCAACATATAAACAATTTGGGTGAGAGCTTCAAGGACCCAAAATGTTGGTCTCTTACCATTCCTTGATGGAGAGCTCTTTTTATGCGCTCAGCATCAGCCACTGGGAACCAGATCTCTGCAATGACACACTGCTGGGTGACATCGATGTTACAGCAATTCAGGATGTGGTAGATAGCCTTGATTTTCTTCACTTTGATCCCCCAGGACCACAAGTTGGCTGCTGCCTCATACAGCAGCCGTTGGCGGTGGGACTCAGTTTGTGTTATCACCTGTAAGCACAGAAAAGGTGGCACTTGAGATAGGAAAGCACAGGGGGCATGATCTATTTAGTAGTTAATTGGAGAAGGCAGGTGGAAGAGGGTTGCAGAAAGGGAATGATTTGTATGAAAGAGCAGGGTTTCCTGGAGGGCAGAGTGTGCAGGTTTGGACACAGGAGCACTCGACACCAGGTGCACAATGCTGCTTGCTAAGGACTCTCCCCGCATGGACTTGAGTCACTGTAATTGTAGAGACCACTGGGAGGTACTGAGCTGTGGGATTGGCTCCTTATCCTGTTGCTTACAGACTGGCCACATCTCACCATGCTCTCCCACCTTGCCATCTCCTATAGTCAGCTCTGTTCCACAGACTTCGGGCATATCATACTCATGAGCTAGAGCTACAGCTCATGGCCTGGGACCTCCATGTATCACGTGGCCACCACAGTGCTGCTGCGTAAGTGAATGAAGGAGATAATGTTTTAGGAAGATAACCTGTGTGGTCTGCACATGCTGAAGAAGTCTGGCTGCCCATGATGCTCAGGAGTGAAAGCAGTTTGGAAGCAGACTTGTGAGCAGGTTGGCGGTCACAGGCATCCACAGGGGGTGGCAGCAGCATGCCAGCTGCCAGATGGGCCACTTCAGGCAAACAGGGTGCCCATTCCGTCCTGCCTCGGGATTCACTGACTGTCATGTGTGACAATACACAGGCAGGAGTCTCTCCAAAATGTGTGAAGTTAAGGTACAGTATATGGATATACAAGCTCCTGAGCACCCATAGCAACTGAACTTGTAGTTTTCAGACCCACAATAAATGCTGCAGTAAAAAGGCTGGATACCTGTACTTCTATAACAGCAGTCTTGGTTTTCCACTGCTAGTGTGACAAGCACCCTAAGATTTCCTCAGTAAAGAAAACCTAATTTAAATATAAAAGAAATCTTTAGAGTCCTCTCTGAGCTTTGCATAGTTGTACTACAGTTGTGACTGAACAACTTTGCAAGCTGCCAAGGGGTAATCATGTTCTAAGAGCCAGATTAAACCATTTTGAACAATGTGCAATTTGGTTGCAATACCTGTAGCCTGATGCGAATCTTATATTCCACCTGTTAGCCACATATCATAAGGTCTGTATCTCCGGCCTTTGCATGGCAACCACCAACAAGTAGTTCTTGAGTCCCTCACGTGGGATGGTCTCCCCCAGCAGCTCCTGGGGGGTGTAAATGGGCAGAGCAGAGCACAAGCACTGGCTTTTGCAACTAGTGGGGGCACTGCTCCTGCTCTGGTGGCTTCATCCGCAGCCCCTGGCCAGCTCTGCACAGCCAGCCCAAAACAAGCCTGGGGTCTGGCCATGGCCACAAGGTTTCAGACAGGACAAGTATCTGGGCAGGTACCCCTTGCAGGGTTCAGTCCTCGGTGAAGTTGCTGCCACTTACTGTGTTTAAATCCTCGATCCTTGTGTTGACTCCATCAAGCATTTCTCGGCGCTCGGTGGCAGACTCTGGACAGGGATAGACCGTGGCACGAAATCTAGCCTCAGTAAGAGAGAAGTGAGAAACACCATTTGTTTGACTGGTTTTCTTCCTCTGTACTCTGCCTAACCTGTTCTAGCTGAAGAAAACCCTCCCTGTCTCAGGTGACATGTGGTAGCTGATATCTTACAGTGGTCAGTACTAACATTTAGGCACCTTCCTTATGCCCACAAACTGCTTAAACTGCAGAGTCTCAACAAAAACCCACCCTGGCTAAGGCAGCCCTGCTAATACGGTAGCCAACAGATGTCCCTCTTGCACTGAGGCTGGAAAAATACCATGTCCCTGTCTCTGCAATACCCTCTCGCAGGCACTGGGAGAAGGCATCAGCTGAGCTACTGCTGCACTGCAAACAAACGCCCTTTGTGTGGGCAGGCTGCTTAAGTAATTAACCCTATACGACAAACAAGCAAACAAAAAATACTACTTCCAGGATAAAACAGAAGGAGGATGGCTAGCTCTTGGCTTCTGGTCCACGTGTTTGGCTAGACAGCTTGGGAACAAGAGAAAGATGTGGGTGAAGGTTTTTAAACTCCTGAGAGTGGTATCTGTCAGCTTAGATGTACCAGGCTAGTATAAATGCTTTTATAAACTTACGCCCAAGGTTCTGTTTGGGAGATTCAGTGGGTTTGTTTAGCATGGTGTAACAAGGACTAATATAGAATTCTAATATGTGAGTGAAGATCTTAACTCCATGCAGGTGTTGTATACTGCTTATCTATAGTATGAAACAGGACCTTCTCTAGTACAGCTGCAAGTCATCCTGGTGTGAAGATGCTTACACTAGTACAGCACACTGCAGTGTCATACAGCCACTATATGATTCCAGTACAGTCAATTACAAATTAGTTGCATGTCTCTCTGAAAAGTGTACAGCTACCTGTCCTGCCTGCAAAACAAGTCCCAGATACACCTCCTGCATGGCAGCAGGCACAAGGAGATCCCCCTGGGACCTCAGAGATCACAGGGTGTGCTGCTGCAAGGCTCTGCGCCTGCAAGTCTGAACTGAGCTGAGGTGCTGCAGTAACTAAACAACGGAGATCCCTCCTTAGTTTGTTCAGTGACATCTAGTGCTTGTGCCACCCCTGCCACTTCAATATTGCCAACAGATCTGCAGGAAGAGATCCCCGCTCTTTACAGAGTGGGGATCTCCTTCTCACCCAAGGCAACATGTTTCCACCATCCTGTCCTGGAGCTACGATGAGTTAGGGTTGCTGAGGGGCTGCCTTTCTGCACGTGAGCTGAATTGTAAGGAGACGTAACAGGGTCATAGGGGTCTATCCCTGCTTAAGAGACAAAAATGTGCAGGCTCTGTGTGCAGATAAACTTCATATTCTGGCTTTGTCTGAGCACTGGATATTTTACCACCTGCACTCCAAAATCAGTTCCAGCACACACACAAGTGAGGACAGTTGCAAATTGAACAAAACATGCTGCAGTTTCCTAGAAATCAGCCCAGAGCTGTGTGTGTAATGACAGCACGTGCTCCTCAGCTAAACTTCCCTTTCCAGAATTGAATTTCTCCTCACTCAACACCTGATATTCGTTTCCAAAGGTTATTCACCCCACCTAATTATTTCCATCTTCTTATTCTTCACAGCTCTTAGTTCATCTTTAATAAGGATTTTTAATCAAACTTGAAAGCTTATTCCTCCATGCTGTACAGTTCCCCCATTCCCAATAACGTTATTGCAGCAGTGCTGCTTTGATCTTTTAACAGCCATTTTGCATATTGAGTATCAGCTTTGCCCTAATGGCACAGACATCTCTGAAAGCTCCAGGAGAATTCAGCAGGGAATCCTTACATTGATAAACCCAGTTTAGTATTCACATTAGCACTGAGGCAGCCGCAAGAAAAGGAGGAAGAGAAAAATTCTTACATTTTCCTCCTCCCTGCTCCCTCTACATCTTTCACTAATAAATTTGTGCACGGACTTAATACTCATGAAATTGGCAGACTAATGTTACCAATTAGAGTCAAGCAGGGACTACAAGCGTAACCTGAGGCACACAGCTCTGCAAACAAATCTTAGCCTGCCTTGCAGGAGACTGGCTTAGACCAGTCCCATGATTTTTGCAGGATATTTACTTGTCATGAATGATGACTTAGTGCTAAGCAGAAATGTCCTGCTGACACTGCCATCTGCATTAGGTATATTAAACCCTGCCTTAAAGATGGACCAGACGAAAATGTCTTGGCCTGGGTAGCAGGGACAGCTGATGGTCCACAGAGTACAAAAGGAGAGTCAAGGGATTAATACATTTAGAAACTTGCCACTCAGCACAAAACCCCCAAACCTTATTTGCATATTAGCAAGCAACAAATTTAAAAGGAAGAAGGACCATAAAGAATGATTTCAAGTGTAGCCTAATTAGCTGGCAACAAACAAAACCCAGTGCAGAAGAATTGCAAAGGGTATCGTATAATGTCTTTGATAGATCTGTTTTCCTTCAGTTCCAAGATCCTGAGAGAAACCACTGTAAGTTCCTTTCTATGAACCTACAACCATATCTGCAATACTAGATCCTAAAACTGATCATGTCACAACCCCCCTGCAGGGATCTGCTCACATATCCAGCACTGCCTGGCCCCTTGCTCCCAGCTGCACTCTGCTGCAGAAGGTTGTGCCTACAGTTTGGATGATTTGGGGGTCAATCAATAATGAAAATGCTGACAGGCATTGCATTGCTTTTTCTTACTCCCACCCCAGAAAAAAAGTCCTGGGCTTTTTGACTGCAGGAAATTTAAAATGCTGCAGGGGGAAAAAGTAATCATCCAAAATGAAGCACCTGCAGCACTCTGTGGGCAACCCTAGCCAGCTCTAAACGTACGGCCAGGTGACTTGCAAAGCCATTGACCAGGGTCAAATGCAATGGGAAGCATTCACCACCAGCAACTGCCCACGAGTGCAGAAGGGGAGAAGGATACTGAACAGCATCTAAAAAGCAGGCAAAGAAATGGCACATAAGAAGGATGTGGGCCTGCTAGAATGAGTCCAGAGGAGGGCCATGAAGATGATCAGAGGGATGGAGCACCTCTCCTATGAGGAAAGGTTGAGAGAATTTAGGTTGTTCAGGTGGGAGAAAAGAAGGCTCTAGGGAGAACTTATCACAGCCTTCCAGTACCTAGAGTCCCATAAGAAAGTTGGAGAGGGACTTTTTTCAAGGGCATGTAGTGATAGGACAAGGAATTTAAGCTGAGAGTAGGTTTATATTAGATATTAAGAAGAAATTCTTTACTGTGAGGGTGGTGAGGCACCAGAACAGGCTGTCAAGAGAAGTTGTGGATGGCCTGTCCCTGGAAGTGTTCAAGGCCAGGCTGTTTGGGGCTTTGAGCAACCTGGTCTAATGGAAGGTGCCCCTCCCCATGGCAGGGGAGTTGGAACTAGATGATCTTTAAGGTCCCTTCCAACCAAAACCGTTCTATGGTTCTATGATATGCAGGAAATTGTAATCCAGAAAGAGAATGAGACTTGCTGAAATCTCAAAGACCACTGGCAGGAACAGACCGATCCTGCAGTGGCTATGGCAGAACTCCCTCAGTTCTGCTGTTCAGGATCAGAAATCAGTGACTGAGAGCTGGGAGTCTTCCCTCAGCTGTCCATGATTGCTTCAGGAGTGCTGAATTGCTCCCAGAGTGAGCACTGCCCTCCGCTGCATCTAAAAGGTGTCTTGGAGGGCCCCATTTCTAATGCAGGAATTGATAATAATCCCCAGGGTTCTGTCACTTCATGGGACTGAAGTCAGCCATTCCAGATGGATGAAAGATCTACCTGAGTTTTTTTATTAAAGGCAGGATGTAAGGAAAGACCTGCTTTCAATGCAGATGTCAGGGAAGAGCAATTGCTCACCCCCTCCTTGCGACCTTCCACAGACTGCAGGAGCTTGGCTGGCCCCACTTGGCCCAGGGGCTATACCTGAAATTAGTTTGGTGACAGCAGACAGATCCTCTCATCAAATCTGATTTACACTGCCACAAAGCCCATCGGTCAGCAGGGTTATGAAAGAGTAACAGAATATTCAACCTGAATTATCTTTTCAAGATGCTTAACAGGGTGGAAACAAGTCGGGTTGTATGAAACCTTCATTTCTCTCCTGGGCTCTGTCTCTGATTACACAGATATTACTCAAAGGCATTGGGAAAGGGTTGAATAAACTATAGCATCATCTTTTTATGAAGAAATAAAGGAAGGCTTGGGAGCAAACTGGGGATTACCATGTTGCCAGTCCTCAAGTTAGGGCCTCTAATTTTCAGGAAAGGGTGATGCGTATTTCTTAAACAACAGTCACCTTTTAGATGTCCCAAGTTAAAAACCTGGCAACTGAAGCTCTCAAGAGCTCTAAGTCACTTTGTAAATTTTTAGGATCTCGATTTCCAAGTGCCAGGATGATGGATATCTTTCATGGGGCAGAAGAGCTGAGAAGCAGAAGGGAGGTTGGTGTCAGCTGACAGCTGGAGATCTAATCTCTAGTTCCAAGTTCAGCCAGCCTGGGCTGCCAGGTGAACACCTCCATGGGAGTCATTGCAGCTTATTCACAAGCCTGCCTTACCCATCACAAATCTTCTTGATTTTTTGTTTAAGCTGCTCTCCTTGATAAAAGATAATGAACACATTCTTCTTCACCTCTTCTCTCTGCAACAAATTCAAGCAGAATTTAATGCACTCAGAGTCTTGTGCAGAAAAGTAAGTGGATTTTGTTCTTTTCCCCCAACCCCACTTTTCCATCAGCAGTGTTTTCCCTAGATGCTGCTTCAGGGACGAGGCATTGGCAGCAGCTCTGGGTTATGGAGGAAGGAGCAATGTGCAGCAGGAATGTAGGGGACTGAGGCACAGGTCTCACCCCAGAGACACCCAGGGGAATTGACTCTCCATTGCCAGCCCCCATGTGAGGACAACCACAGTCCATCTCCACAGTGGTCCCCATAATACAGATGCCCTGCTAGGCCCTGCACGCATCTTAACCAGGCAGCGAAAAGAAAGCACCTCAACAGTAGCAAAAGGGGAACGCAATATCAAGGAAACTTCTCCCATCCTTAAAATTTCCCGCTTTTCTTCTACAGGCTGCCTTCAGACACCCAGCCCTGGCGAGGCAGCTGGTGCTGCAGCGTGGCCAGGGCACCAGTTTGGTTTCTGCAGGACACAGGCATGAATGCAGGGCAGAGTAAAGCAAGACCAGGTTGGTACCTACTGTCACAGGGTCCTCCATGGGGGTGTCCATTTCAGTGTACCTCAGGTAGATGTTTCCCCTGCAGGCTCGCCACAGTAAACGCTCAAAGGGTATCATCCTTTCCCTCCTTATTACCCCTGCTGTGAATCTGAGCAGAGTTACAAGATAAATAAATTACAAGCCCATCCTAAGCCTTTTAGGACCTTAGTAACACACAAGATTTTACAATCTCTTGTTTTCTAGTCTGACAGCCGGGGCTCTGCTGCTGCTGTCGGCACTTTTAGGAAAGACTTACTTCCTCAAGACTGGCTTTTATCTCAATATACTGACTTTATCCTACTTTTCTTTCCTTAAAAAAAAATAAAAAATTACATCTTTCTGAGATCAACAGGTAAAGGCAAAGAGATAATTGTGGCTAGAAATGGAAGAATGGAGAGATGCTTAAGTCACATGAACAGAGACTGCCTGAATGACAAAGGCAGGAGAGAAATTTTGAACTGGTTTATTTTTACTCTCTCTTGTTTTCCTTTTCCCAGAAAGCATCAGACTGCACCTCTGAAGTGCAGCATGACACGTTGGTATACACCCACCAAGGCAAGGCCCCTGCAGGCACCATCTCTGCTCATAATGGAGTTGAACAGGACTTCAGAACTACCAGCATGAGCAGATAAAACACCAGCCTGGAAGAACAGCAGTGAGTTTCACCACACCTACCTCATGTAGGCACAAGGAAAACTGTTTGAGTCTATGCTGTCCACCAAACTACCATCAGCAATACACACACTGGTGTTTCCACTCCCCTAACTCTCAGTGCATCTTTCTTTTGCTGGCAAAGCCCAGTGCAATCTCATGGCTTTTTATTGTGGTTAGACATCCATCCCTAGGGTATCTAGATGCCTGAGTCCAAAAGTCACAAGTGAGATCAGTAAGACAATTTTCAGTCAATACCTGCTACGGGGTCACTGGAATTGGTGGCCTGGAAGTAAAAGTCCATTTGTCCCACTGACCCCTAACCTGACCATAGTTTAAATGATAATTTCAGAGGGCAGTCACACTTTCATCTTCCTGAAACAGCTACACTGAAGAGGCTGGTGAGCAACCTCTGCAAAGAAGCTGAAGGAAACTGTGCCAGTGTCATAATGCAGCACAGGTAGGAAGTCTGACCAAGCTGGGGGCCATCACCAATACACACCCCAGCTTGGCAGCTGCAGCAGCAGGAGTGCTTCTCAGCTCCAGCAGTCCAGATGTGTCCTCACTGAAGAAATCATCTGGCAGATTGGTTTCTGCCTGGAAAACATTAGTTTTTAAAAAAATACTATTCAGCATTGCCAGTTTGAAAACTGTATTTACATTTTTCTCCTGACATCTTTTCCCCTAAAGGTATCTTTCCACAGAGATTTAGACCAAAGGAAAACCAATAAAAGTAAACTATATCTTAGCAACTGAAAAGCATAAATGACATTTTCAGAGAGATCTGGGAGACAAGTTCTTAAAGTACCATTGACTTACGGAGCAATGCAGGCTCCAAAGTGACTGAGGCACTTTTGCAAACCTATCTTACTGGCTTGTGGCAAAGACCACTGGCTTTTGACTGAAAATTGATAACAGCAACATACATCAAATGAAAGTGTCAGAACTTTTAGCAACCTTCCACATCTCTGTTGGACAAGCAAAGAGGCCTCTCACCTCAAAGAAGTCCTGGGTTTTCTTCAGCAGATGTTTGAGCTCTGTCAGCTCAAGGAAGTTCTGCTTCAGTGTTTGCTGGTTCTGGTTGGCTTCCAGAAGCTCGGCTTCAAGTTTCTCCAGCACTGTCTGTTTAGGGTCCAAGCACATCCAGAAAAACTCTGAAGCAAACCAATGGCCCTTTATCAAGCTGATACCAAATAGCAAACAATAGACATCTTTTTCAAGGAAGAATGCAGAAATATTCAAGGAGCACTATGAGAAACACTTTTTGTTGAAAGATATTCATCAAGGCTAACAAATCAGGTTTCCAATGCCAACATTCCCTACTGGGTTTGTTGTCCTCTTCTGACACATCTGACCCAAGCCCAGGCAGGTAAGTGCGTGTGTGGTGTAAGTGTCTCAGCCTGTCTTGGTATCTCTGTTGTTCCTCGTAGGACATCTCGGACCCCAGGCTGACTGGCTATTAGTTTGCCAGCTACAAAAACAACCTACAGCATTAGCTTAGGTTCATTAGCTATTAGCCAAAAATTAGGTGAGGATGTGAGTCCAAGAACACACCAGGAAACCAGCTTGCTTGTGAAGCTGAAGACCTTGGAAAGCCTGATTTTCGTTCCTAGTCACCTACCTGTGCAACATTTTTAAATTATCCTGTCAGTAAACTTAACTTCCAGCTGGGCTCAAATAAAGCACTCCTTCCACATCCAAAAGCAAGACACAAATATTTGTGCTGGACCTCAGTATTACTATATCACAATCATACTCCCACCAGGACACAGTCCTGGGATTTTTACACAGTAAACCTGGTTCTAACATCAGCTCTCCTGGTAAAACACCCTAACCTTTCTTGTTCTCCCCTACAGGATGATGGGGGAATTCTGTGAGAGTGCTACTTTTCCATTAATATATGGGACCAGAGGGATGTTTCATAGGGGATGGTAAAAAGAGTGGGCTCCTTTAGGAAGATGCCAGTAGGACCAGCCTTAACAGCTGAGACAGCAGCTTGGGGAGCACCTCCTCAGGCAGGGAGAGCTGTGCCAGCCTCAGCTATCAGATCCTTCCTTGCAAGGCAGGGCTATATTGAGCACATTACAAAGACATCCTGGTGCACAGCCCCTTCTCTCCTTCATCCGCTCCGAATTCTGTACCTCCATATCAATCATTTCCCGAGGCAGGGGGGTCTCTGGGTACTTTTCATGTTTGACTATCTCAACATTGTCTTCCATCTCATTTTCCAGAAAACCTGCAAGGAAAGGACATAGAACTCTCAATACAATCATCCCTGCTGCATCATCCTGGTCACCAGCTTGTTGCTCAGCCAGCACCCAGGCATCCCAGAGAGGCATGACAAGAGGCAGTGATATACAAGGGCCAGCATCCCAGTGCATATACACAGCCATCAAGAAATGATACCCAGCAGCCTCCTTTCTCAGTGAAGAGGATGCTTCTTCTGAGGTCACAGTGCCAACTCCCACCTGGACAGCTCTCAGCCCCAGGACAAGTAGTATGGCCCTCTTTATCTGGGGCAGTGAGTAAGGCACAGAAAGCTCAGATTCCACTCCTTTGCTCCAACAATGGCAAGAGCTGTCAGTGTGGCTACAGTGAGCAGCAGCATTGTGGTGGGGAGAGCGCAGAATTCCCAGGACACGTGTCCATAGGACAACAGGTACCACAAGCTCGGCTGCTGGGGTTTTAAAGACTTATCCCCAGGCTGAAGCCCTTGGCTGTAAGAAGTGTGTGTGCCAACAGCTGGTGCATTGGTGTGAGAGTCAGGTTATTTGGATTAGCCTCCTGCCCAGCCCCAGATTTATCTTGTGATTTTTTTTAACAGCTAATTAACCTCCTTTCAGTTCAGTTAACCATTTTTAAAACAGGGGCAACAATTTATTGCCCATATGGGGTGAAGTGGTAATTAGCTGACACATGGAAAACATTTCCAGGGGCTCAGATGAAAACATCACCATTTTGCCACTAATTCTGCTCCCCAGTGTGAGTGCACTTAAAGAAATAAATCCCACACCACCAGTTGGCAGGAAGCCGACTGCATTTGACAAGCATTTACTTACGCAGGATCCTCTCCAAGGATTCACACCTTCTCACTTCATTCACAAACTTTCTCTGGAAGCTGTTGACATTCACATTCAGCTAAAAACAGGAGGGAAAACAAGCCTGGGGCTGAAGGCTGCACATTTTTAACATCAGCACAGAATTAATGCCTTTGGTGCAGATGGCAAACACCACTGCATCTGAGAGGCTCCAAGTGCCAGGGCAATACTGTGGGCTTCCCTGTGGCCAAAGACATGGTGGCCTTACACTACGTTCATTTCCACAGAGCCTTGCTGTGACAGCAGGAGTCACAGGGGGATTCTTATCAAGTGATTCCCTTTTTTCTGGTGATGGAAGGAATTCTTCTAAGGGCATGCAGAGCACTGGATGGGGACTCAGGGATAGGATGGGTTTCAACATGAGGTTTGTTTTTCAGATCAGACTTGAGGAAGTCCCGCTCTCACCATGGATTTTTGGCCATCCTGCAGATGCACCTTTCTCAAGTGCTTTGAGGAAAGAAAAAGTACATCACAGGGCACATCCCCCAGAGGTCAGCATGTCAGCCAGGCACTACTCACGTCTCTGAACTGGACCAGTCCCAGCTCCCCGAGCTCAGCCACGCAGCAGTAGGCAGCCTCCACCTGAAGGAAGAGCTGCATCAGGCTCATCTCCTCACTCCGGAACACTGAGGCCATTTTGCCCGCTCTCCTCTGACCCAGATGTCCGTAGGAGTCTTTGTGGCAGCACCACAGTCTTCCTTGCCCAAGGAGGTGCAAGAAGGTGTCAAGCACTGCAGGAACATTGGGATCACTGAATCAAAGTGCTGGAAGATAACCAAGTGCTGTCCATCATGTCCTCCAAAAGGGTTTCTTCACATCCTAAGAGCCTCCTTGAACCCACGTGAGACTTCATCCCACCAGAGCAGGGATAGATGCTAAGGTATGTGTGTGCCAAAGTAAAAGAGGGGAGTTGCCAGTCGTCTACAAGAGATGACAAGCCAATACCCTGCCCTGTCCTCTGCTGGACCTAAGACCCTTCAGACCACTATACTCAGGCCCTTCATTTGGTTTATTTGGGTTTTGAATGCTGAGCTTGTAAAGGACTCAATTTCTTTTTGCCTGAAACACATAGACAAAAAACCCCATTAATTTCACCTTGCAATTTAGACAAGTGAAAGAGGCCTGACTGGATTTTATCACTTTCACTGGTAGTGTGAACACAACATCGCAAATGCATCTGGAGCATGTTATATGGGTGTGAGGAGAGGAGCAGACTATTTTATTTAAATTAAAACAACCTCTAATACTTCAAAAGCATTTTCTCCCCATAAAGGACTGTTTTCAAAATGAGATACATGAAATAACATGCATTTACCAAAAGTTCCTCTCATCTCTATGCTTCTTATTTACTTTGAGTAACTTGAACAAACTGCCTTTAGTTGTTCTCACACAAAATTAACTGATTAGCATGCAAAAACACAGTAATTATCCTTTCTCAGAGAAAAACATGCAAGTAGATACACTTCTTGCATGCATTTAATTTTGTAGCAAGCCTACATTTTATAAATAGCAAACCAAAAGCAAACCTCTTTACAACAGCACTTCTATGTGTTGACACGGATGAGAAGTAAATTGTCCTTAACCCCTTCTCTCTCCATGAACCTCATCTTTCAGGTTTTTTAAAAAGCTGTAGATTCTATGAATTTTTTTATAACATGGGAAAGATTTATCTTAAATATGAGAGAAAAGTTTTCCAAGATACTTAAGGCTTGTTTAACAGCAGCACCATAGTCATGAGTCTGTATTTGCTCAATTGTCTGGTGAGTTTTCCTTGTCTAATTCTCTGTACCCATTCACTCAAAGATTTAAAATGTTGAAAATACAATATATGACAACCAGTAGCTTACTAAAAGAAAACATCATGTATCAGCTCCAACAATAACAATATAAATCGTTGAGTAACAACATAAATTTTAAATTTTGTTGGACACATTTCAGCAAACTGTATTTTCAGCACAGGAAAAAGAGAGACAAAAGCTTCAATAGTCTCCCACTATTCATGCAATTAAGTAAACCTCATTTTCAAAAAGTTTACAAGATCATCAGAATGTCTTAATTTCTCTTGACTGAAAAGTGTGAAGAAATAATAACTTAAAGCAGTTTGTATTTTCAAACATGCACTTAGCTTCCATAAAAAAAATTACACCGTTAGAATTAAAAGAACAAAACTCAAATGGCTTATTTAGAAATATCTTAGTGAAACTGCTTCAAACCATCAAAACCCAGGGTTCTACTTTTCCTTGGTCATCAGTCAGTGAAACCCCCAAATGCTCACTTTCACTTTGATTAGGAATGAGAAAAAAAAAAAAGTGAAAAGAGAAACCTCTTCCCAGCCAGGAAACCCTTCCCAGCCTCGCTCCGGGGAAGTCAGAGTGTTCCCCTCTCATCCACACCTACAGAGGCAGGAGGCTTGTCCAAAAGCACCTGCTGCCAGCCATGCCTCTACCAACACCACCTCTTCCCCCCCTAGCTTCCTCCCCCCGCCCCAAATTTGTCTTTTGGCAGAAGAGCAGTTAATTGAGAAATCACTCACACTTTCCCCGCTCGCTACTTCCCCGCAGTATCGCACTGCATTGAAACGCGCCGGGTTTCGGGCGGGGTAGATCCCCGTGCTGTGACTTGCTCTGGAGAAGGTGTCACTGGGCTTTACCTTTCAGCCAGCCCGTCTGCCCTGGAGTTGCCGGGTGTCCGTCAGGCGATGGTAGCGGGGCTGTGCTCTGGCATCGCTGCCCGCACCGCGCCGGGCGACGAGGGCGGCAAGAAGAGCGCCCTGGACGGCTGTCCCGTCTCGCACAGGGCACGGCAAACCTTTTCTTTTAAGGTCAAAACTGGTCTGGACCAGAGGAGGGAAACCCTTTCTGTCCCAGAACAACCCCCGGGTGGGGTGGACCCAGCGCTGCCTGGCTCGGTCATAGCCTCTGTGTCAGGTCTGTGACAAGGGCGAGGCGTGTTGCGGCAGCAGGCGGCTTGTTGGGACCAACATCAGATGGGGCAATGCCGGCTCACACCGCCCCGGCCGCCCGAAAAAGGGCGAGAATCTTCGAAACCTGCTGTGTATGGAGCGCTAATAAACCCCTAACAATTCATTTGCAAGCTCCGAGTGGAGGACCAGCCGCCAGGCAGGTGGAAAACTCCTGTGCTGTTTCTCACTGGTTTTTCCTCGCTGAAGGCAGTCT
The DNA here is from genome assembly GCA_013396755.1 of Sclerurus mexicanus. NCBI lineage: Eukaryota > Metazoa > Chordata > Aves > Passeriformes > Furnariidae > Sclerurus > Sclerurus mexicanus. The sequence continues at coordinate 195,457 of VWZF01004427.1, read as the reverse complement.
TGGAAAGGATAGGGAAATAATGGGAGATTAATGATTTTCGTGCCGCAGAGGGACGGGAGGAGCCATACAGCAAAGAGAGGGCTGGGAGGGCGAGGGCTCTGTCAGCAGAGCTGTGCTAACCTGGGGCAGTGCTGACAGGGAACTTGATTCTCACCCCCTTGAAATAACAAAGGATGGGGGGGCGGGGGGGAAGTGGTTTTACAGACTTTATGCGACTTCAGCTGCTAAAGGAAGGGCTCCAGACAGAAATCTGGACCCTTATTAAACCAAAGTCTTATTTCCCACTGAGGTAGAGGAGGCAGAGTTTCACTCTGATGGGTAAGGCTGGCTGGGTCACTATTAAATCTAGCACACAGAAGATAAATTCCATCTCAAAAGAAGAGCTAATGAAAATGCATGGCTACATGCAAATAGTGAAGTATGCCTTAAAGAAATGCTTTCTCAGACCTGTTCTTTCAGGGATACCCAGTAAGCCTGACCCAACAAGCCCAGGGGTATAGTTTGTCCAAGGCAACATTGCCACAAAGAGAGCAACAGCAGAGGGTTTCCCAGCACAGGCGTTTTCTATTGAAAAGCAACAGACTGGCCCCACTTCACAGAGTCACCTGAGTGTGAGAGGGGTCCCACAACTTGCTCAAACCCAGTTGCCTCAAGCTGCATGACCCAAAAGGGAGGTATTAAAAATTATAAGGCAATTTTGACAGGTGGGCCTAAAACTTGCACTTTGCTCAGCAAACCAGCCAGCTGAACTGGCTGTGGGGCTCCCTGCTCTTCCACCTGCTCTAGCTGCACTGTGCTTCTCCTGTCCCAGCCACTGCCCACGGTCAGCTCTGCTTTCTCTATCAGTGCCACCAAAGCAAGGGAGTAAAGCACTTTCTGCTGGGAAATCGGAAATTTTCTTGACAAGGCAGATGTGAAGTCATTGTCATTGACCACACAATTGCCATGGAGGGCTGTGTAGAAACTGGCTTGGCAAAGAAAGGACTTTGTCTTCCAGCCCATGCAGTGATACTAAATAACAGGAATCATCACTCAGTTCTCAACTGCTGTATATTGACATAACAAAATGGAACAGCTTCTCAGGCTACTCCCCTCACCTCTGAAACAGGGCACATTCTTCCCCCTGGGTTCATTTGACAACACCAGGATTTGTTTCTGTTTTGCACCTTTACTGCTCTTACTCAGCCCCACAGATGCACTCTGCTACTCCCCTCCAAGCTCTCGGGGCTAGGGGAGCAGAAGGGGGCCCCAGCACACACTTCATGGCCAAAGCAAGCTGCATGATGCTGGCTGCTCCACTCTCTTAGCCAAGGGGCTAGAAAACACAGACAGCAGGGATCAAGCCTTCTCTCCTGCCCTCCCCCCAACCCTTCCCGGGTGAGAAGCAGAAAGCATATCCCCTTTCATGCCTCTGGCATGTGGAAGTAAGAACATTATATTATAATAATCTCATTAATGCAGATCGGATGATGACGGCCGATGATGAGGCACCATTTGGAGAAGCCCCATCAGAAGGCCCACTGTTGGTGGCAGCAGCTCTGCCTGGGCAAGCTGAAGGCAGCCCTTCTCTGTCTGCCCTGCACTGCCTGCCTGGCTGGTCTCAGGCCCCCTCACTGGGGTTTCCAGAGGGACAGCATGGGGTCACAGCAGGGCCACAGGCTCAACATTTGTCTACCAGCAACCCCAGCCTGGACTGGACAGCACAAATGGCAGCATTGGGGTTGTTCTCCAAAATGCTGGAGTTGCATTCCTTTGTGTGACAGAAAGCACATCCTCTCTTCCCTTCTTTCATTTAAAGAGCAAAACATTTGTGGTTTTGACATTTCTTTCCATTTGCCAAGTTTTAAAAATCAGATCCCCTCTTCACAGGTAGCTTTATCTTAGATAGCTATTTTTCACATCAATGAGGACACCAAACAAATCACCCCCCCTCCCTGATGGACGCATTACTGGCATCAGGCTTAAGGTTTTGAGCTTTGTAAATTAATTTTAAAGGCTATTTAAAGACTCTTAAGCTTTCTTGAGCTTTATAAAGGCCACCTGGGAGGGAGCTCACCCCACAATACAAAGACAGGGGGTTGCTAAACAGACAGACCTGTCCCCACAACAGATGTCTTTTCTCGAGTTGAACTGTGAGATTTTGCTACCTATGAAGAAAGTGTAGAAGATAGTTCTGCTCTTATGGTCCCACCAAGAGCTTAGACCACATTGGTGTATAGCACCGTGACCTCAATGGCTGCACACAGCAACTAATCAGCAACTTCAGTGTGCCAACACACACAGCTCAGGGGGTCCCTAACACACAACCCCTCCAGCTGGGCTGTCACCACCTTCAGCAGCCCTGGGAAGTGTCTGGCAGCTGTAGGTAGCTCAGTACCTCAGCTCCATGCTTAGCTCCACCATGCAGAGGGTTTGTGTGGTTACATGGGATATTAATTTTTGAGATCTCTTTTACCAAAAATCCTTCCAATTGCAACAGCTCGCATAGTACCACCCCAGGTACACTAAGACAAGAGTAGGGGTGTATTTAACCCAACCTCTAGTGACAATCAGAAAAAAAAGATTTGTCCTCTGTCACTGATACACACCCAGAGATGACGTACCTGCTCTGCTCTTGTGGATTGAGTGTTTTGCCTGAGTTAAATACAGCGCTATAGCTTGATTGCCATCATGCTGGTCACTGCAGGGATGAAACACAATTCCAGCAGCAATCGGATTTCATTTGGAATGAAAAATGCAAACATGTTGACTATGTAAACAGATTATATATGGAGAGACAGAGTGAGTGTGTATGTGTGTGATAAAGGTAATAACTGCCTGAGAGCCACACCTGGTGGTGATGTGTCAAAGGTAATACTTCAGTCATCAGAGAATCTTACCTGTGAAGCTCTCCGTGGCACAAAATATACCAAACAGTAGGTGTTGCCTCCTTTGTAACCAGGGAAAGCTGACCAGCAGCCCCGTGCACTGTGGAAGAGACTCCAAGGGGAGAGGTGGGAAAGTATCTAATTTTAGAATAAACAGAGTCTTGCCTCGAGAACTGCATGAAAACAGGAGCCTGAGCAAAAGAAGCCCTGTCTCTGCAGGGGTTGCAGATGTGCCTCGCATGCCAGGGCACTCACATGGAGGGAGACAAGTACAGAAATGAGGGGAGGGCTTTGGAGCATCTTATCACTTTTCAGGCAGTCACAGCACTGAAATATGAATGTCCTACAAAGAAGAAATGAAACAAATCCAAATTTGTGTCAGGAAATGATTTTACAGGGCTCCCATTGTGTCTGAACTCATCAAGAAAAGCCTTCATTTCCAATCCGATCCAAAAACCACTCAAGTCAAGTGCAGCCTGTTCACTGCTTCAGGAGACTTTGGAGCAGGCCCTTTCTGAACCACGGAGGGAACACATTTTGGAAAGCAAATTAAATACATTATGTTAATTGTGAAAATGCATTTTCAGCATCCCTTAGAAATGGGCACATTTACCTGCAAGCTGACAAAGAGCATTTAGCTAACAGTTAAAATTCAAAAGAGATTTCATTACAAATTGAATCATTCATGCAATAGTAGAGCAGTTTTGTCTTTTCATTTCCCCTCAAGCATTTTGTGCTGCTCAGAATGCTTTTGTATTCATTACTTTTGCAAAATTAGCTGCCAGGTCAACATTCCAGGAGAATTATGGGTGAGAAATTCAGGAGGAACAGATGAAACTGGAAGAAAGGAGAGGGCCTTTTCCCAGTAAAAAGTTGAGGTTTAGTTTTGATGCAACAGGTAGCTCAGATAAATACACTCGGATAAATTAAAGGCAACCACTGCAAGAGGACTTAGACACTGAAAAGAGCCACAGATGAAGATTATCCTCCAGGTGAATTTGGAGCCCCTCTGAGCAGCTGGAGTGCTTTTACAGCATCTCTCCTGCCGGGACTCAGGAGTGCCGAGGTCAAGAGCGATGGGTGCTGGGGTGATGCCCCCAGCCTGGCTGCCAGCCAAGCAAAGCACCACACACCTTGTGTCAGCTGAAGGACAGGGCAGTGCATCCCGGCAGCAGTGGGAGGTGGCTGTCACGGACCAGCCAGCACAGCCCCGACTCTGCCAGCATGTTGACATGAAAACAGGGAGATGAGGTGGGTAAACATGCCCTTTTCAGCTGACCTGCCTTCATCTGCAGCTTGGTGTGCCCTCTCTCTGGAAGGAACCTCTGGCTGCCGTATCCTGCTGCATCATGGAAATACATTCAGTGGGGTGGGAGCAGAATGTTTTCAGTGCCAAGGGAGGACAAGTGGGGTCACTCCAAAGAAATGCTGGGCAGGGCTAAGAAGGGCTTTGCTGCCAAAGTTTTTCTTAAATGAAGGGAGACCAAATCAACCTCACAGCTTTGCATAGCCGTCCCCTGTTGTATGCCATTCATGTGGGAAGTCTGTCATGTCCCCCTCCATGGGTTTTAGCAGTGTGGAAGGAAAAAAATGAGAAAAATATTAAATTCTCTCCATCCTACAAGGCTTGCTGCCCCCGGTGCCTTACCCTGTGCCTCCCCTAAGACTGGCTGCACATTCAGAACAGGCCCCACACAGCTTCATTCTAACATGAGCCCTCAAAACCACGAGTGACCACTGCAGAAGAGCACCAGCAACCTGCTCTCTGCAGAACCCACCTCCCCCAGTGCCTTCCTGCCTGATTTAATGCCTGAAGTTTTCTCTAACAAGTGCATCATTACATCAAAGATAGGAACAAGCACAGCCAACAGCCTAGGGAAGAGCAGCAATGTGTGCTGCTCATCAGACCAGAACAACAACATAGTGTGGTTTTTCCAACCATGACTGCAGAACAATTCTCGCTCTCCAGTCAGTATCATTTTGCCAGCAACCCTCCTGGTCTGCAGACAGAGCGCTGCTCTCTGGGAAGGCACAGCTTCTGGCTCTGCCCATGTCAAGGAGGATGTGGCACAACCACCAGAGAAGAAAGAACAGCTTTTCCAGACCCACGTTGCAGATGGCAATGGAGGCAGTGACACAGCTGTGCTCATGGGGTGAGAACAGCAGCACCTCTTCCTGTGCAGAGGAACCAGGCTTGAACTGATCCCAACCCATAACCCAACACAGGCCATTATTACTGTGAAATATCTGTCAGTAGCCTACACAAAGCCACTGGTTGTACCCCATTTCTTGGTGGGAACATGCCCACACCCTGTGTATTCTGTGTTAACAGCTGCTAATACCAGCATGACCTAAGGCTGCTGCTTTTTAGGATTCTACACAGCCCTTCCAAAAAAGCATCATGGGGGAAGTCAAGCAAGCAAACATGCAAAACTAAAGCCAAACAGAGAGACAAATTCTCTAAGCAATCCTCTGCTCCTTTCCAGCGCTATTATACCATCTTCATAGGACCAAAAGGAGACTCAGAAGCTGCCTCAGACCCTGTTGGGACGGGCTGGCTCCAGAGGCCTTTTCTTCTTCCAGCTGCAGCATATCCTGGGGAGAAACCCTTAGGCTTAACATTCAGGTGCCACCTCCTGGTATCCACCTCCCACTGAAGCTGTGTTGGTCACAGCCCTTCTCTCTCCTCACCCGGTTTTGGCAGGAAAGTTCAAGGTGTCCTGGCAGCAGGAAGCTCCCTTGCTCCACCCTCTGCCCTGCAGAGTGGCTCTTTGAGCTCATCAAGGATTTGCTGCACCAGAGCTGCCAGCGACAGTGCCCTGATCCGTGTGGACACTCAGGTGGGAGCTGGACCCCCAGCATGAAGCACTTTGAGCCCTGGGCAGCCTTCACTGTGCTCTTCTTCACTGCTGTGCTCTGGAATTCCTATTCAGCAGGTATTTCTCTTCTCTTATGCTTCAGTTTTTATACCCTGCCCTTTCCCCCACTCCTCTCAATACTGCCTGCTGATAGTAATTTGTTCTTTAAAAATGAGGCAGGCTCCCTTGTCTCACCTAAAAAGTGTAAAGAGCTGGGATGGATTAATGCTAATGAGAATTACTGGACAGAATGATTGATCACAGCATCATTTTGAAGAGATGCTCTTTTGGCAGCTGTTTACAGATCCACCGTAAATGTGACTGAGCTGCAGGTTGCTTCACTGAATGGCAAGGAGATATGGAACTACAATTACTTGATCTTCCTGTGCTTGCTGAGGAAAGGACCATTTGCAATAATCCCCAAGAGTCTTGATGTGGTCTAGTTTAGCTTTTATTAGGTGCTTTTTGCAGAAAATCTGGCTTTGGTGCCACCTTAATTATAGAAGGTGCCTAAAACCAAAATGCAAATGAGACCTGTGAGCTGCCTGGTTCTCACTAGGCTACTGCCTGCATGTGCGTATCAGCACCAGATGAGACCTGCCAGCTGCTTAAAGATTGGGTTAGGTTTGAGAGCCTGTTTTTTGGGCTTCAAACATGAACCAACACTCGGCATTCTGCAGCACTTCCTTCCACAGGTCATAGACAGATTTGAATGATTCTTCCCAATGCTCCCGTAAGGTACTTATTAACTGAGAAAACTAATTATGTGCTTGGCCAAGGTCATTCAGCAAGTGTCCTAACAGAGTGAGACAGAGGAATGGGGAGTACTCAGGCCCTTCCCTGGAGCAGGCTGAGCAGGGACCCACTCTGAGTGTGGCAGAGCCTATAAGGAAAGCTCTTGTATTGCTGACAGTGGGTCGGCTCAAAATGCAAAGCAGAGCAACAGCAAGTGACCTAAGGGGGACAACTCCCACAGGAAAACCTCAGTTTATTTGCTGTTATTTGGAAAATACTGAACTCAAAGCAAAGGTTTGACTGAAGGGCTTGTTCTCTTTTCCTGAGCAGAAACGGATCCTGAGCTATTATTTTGCAGTCTTCAGTGAAATCAGGATGAAAGCAATTTTCTCTATCGCACTCCAAATTATCAGCTCAGAGTGATGGTTTGACTGGAAAGTTATCTCACGGCTTCTGCCTGGACTGTGGGCAAGCAGCACATTAGAACCTCTCCATCCACATGCAGCAGAAGTCCTCCACAGGCCATTTTTCATATATCTGTGCAGGGCATGCTCTACCTGGCTAAACTTGAAGTGTACTTGTCATGGCAGCACAGGAAGAGGTATTTCTTTGACTCCCTTCCTTCTGCAGCAGGGTACAGACAGGTGGTGATGCACAGTGACCACAGCAACCTGTGCTTTTCCCCCATGCAGGCATCCTGCAGTGTCCTTGCATCTGATCCCACAGGGCTGCAGGGAGCACACTGAAGCTGAGGGGGAATGGGGGTATTAGGAAGACCAAAGAGGCCTTGGCTTGTGACATGGACAGATTTGGAGGGCTGGAGACCAGCCAAAGTGTTATGCCAGAGTGTACATATGTTCTGATTATGAGGAGGAAGCAGGATAAAGTGACAAAACATTCATTGAATCTCCTGGTCCTCTCTCTCCACTACTTACTTCTGTATGTTGCATTTTCCAACCTGAGCTGGTTACCATGCTGGTCCAAATTTGAGTCCAACCAGAGCAGTGTCAGATGCTCTGAACTGCAGCAAAGCCAAAGCTTCCCACTCAGGCCATGGTAGACCGGACTGAAGCCCCACTTGGATGGGCTCAGCCCTTGGCTCTGCCAGAGTCCCATGCACTCTGGAGTTACTGGGATTTTTCTAAGGACAAAAGGAGGCAGATGTACAGCCTGCTGGCCATGGATTTCCCCATGCCACTGAATGCCCTCTCTCATTTCAGTCCATGCTTGTTCTGTCCCTGTAGCTTAGGAAAGGATGGTGATTAATTTGAGTTCCGAGGGAACAACTCACACCAGGGTCACACTCAAGTAGAAGCAGAGTGATTCACATCCTCCTTAAGGCTGCTGCTAGAGCAGGTCTCTGGAGCCTGGGTTGAAAGGGTGGGATAAGGAAGCATACCCTAATGCAGCAATGTTGAGGGGCAGGAACTTACTTTCTCCAAGTTGTTTCCATCCTGCAGACCTCTGCAAGGCAAATGGCTTTCAGATTTTCATGCTTGATGTCCAGTATTGCTTTTCTAATCCAAATTGCCTTTTCTCCTGTGCTTTCCTTCTGGCAGCATCTGCAGACATCTCCAATGTTTCAGCAAGCTCCACGATCACAACTGAGTACGAAGCACCGTGTCTTAGTGAGTCTTCATAAATCATTACTACCATGTTAAAGTCAGATGATGAGTCTGCAGAGGTGACTGAGAGGCTGTCCTGGAAAGAGATTTATCTGTTGTCACAGCTACCATTATGGGTAAACCTCTAGGATGCATTTCTAGGACTCCCCCATTGGTATGGTAGAGTATCTTAGGTACATTGAGATGGACTCATAGATTGGAACAGACTAATTGATTGGTAATTCAATTTGTGTGTCCCAAAGCTCCCTGCCAGACCACTTGCCTGGAAGCACTATATGGATTCCCAAGAGTGCCTCTTTCCCTGTCTTATCAGGTCTTCCCAAAGAGCCAGCCCCAAGCAACACATGATCCCACCAGTACTCTCAGAGCCACCATCCAGCCCAAATGTAAAACATCGCCACTTCCTGTATTATAGTACCCGTACCAACACAGGTATGTTACTTGAAAGCATGGCATAGGTAGGCATATAGGGCAGACATCCCTCTCCCTTCTCAAGGCATGCACAAGACATATCTCTGTGGGGGGACTTGCTGCTCTCTGCAGTGCAGGACAGCTGTACCATGTGCGCTGAAGGCAAACACACAGGATTGTGGTCCTGCCTGACATACGTGAATGAGAGCAACTGAGCAGCACCTGCACTTGCCTTTTCTCTGGAATTGTGCAAGAGGCTGGCTACCCTTCACCAAGCTCAGGAGGCATTCCCTTTTCACAGCTGACAAGCTTCCTGCACATCAACACACAATGCATGGAACTGCAAGGTGGTTTTGGCTGCCTCAGCTCTCCTGGGTGCTGGGGTTCCACACTCAGCTTCTGTTCCAGCCCAAGGGGTTGAAATACCATGGTCCCTCAGGCTCTCTTTGATATGTCGGCATTACAACAAAGATACAGACACAGAGCTGGTATCTTCACTTGTGCTCTTGGAATGGGAAAAAGCATGGCAAATGCCTTTAAATAACAGCATAAATGAAACAACAAACAATATATTCCTTAACTGACTTTAGGAAATTGGACTGATTTAAAAATAGAAAAAGATGCAAGAAAAACTCCCAAGGAATTGTTAAAAATTATGTAATTTTAAGACATGTAAAACAGAAACCCTCTGATAGTGGTGTTTCACAGTTGTAACACTTAAGTCATAGTTAACAGCCCAGCAGAGAGCTGCCACTCCTACTACTGCTGACAGAGGTACTGGGTACCTAAACTATTGGAGATCCTGCTGAAGGGGTCTCTGCTAGGGATCGTCTTACTCTCTCACATAAGGGTTTCTCTACTCCAGGTTTATTTTTTGTTTTAACTAGCTACTTCTGTCATACCCCATTCCTAAGACTGACTGAGGAGATGCTAATTAAAAGATTTCCCTAACAGTGGGCACAGTGGTATGAGGAGCTGCTGCTGTGTTTGGCCAGACAGGGATGACTGAAGACATGCAGGTGAAACTGAGTATTGCCATCCACTGGGTTAAGAGCCAGGCTTAGGGGAAAAATGCCAAGACAGAGCGACAGGCCACAGGTCAGACAGTAAAGTCACGGTCTCATCTGCCTTCTAGTAAAGGAGCCGTGTTATGTACTTGGCCTCCCATGATCTCACCTCATTTGTTCTCCACCAGACGTGAACTTCTGCGCGCAGGCGGCCGTGTGCTGCCCATCGGGGATGGACGATTATGGGTGGATTGCAGCGGCCGTCGGCTGGAGCCTCTGGTTTCTGACTCTCATCCTGCTCTGCATGGACAAGATCATGAAACTCCGGCCTGATGAACCCAAGTACTTGGTGGCCTGAAGCAGGGACAGCCAGCAAGCGGCAGCATCTGGGAGCAATGAGGTGCAGACAGGCAGACAAAGCATTTCAAACACTTCCTAAGAAACTAAAAAAGAAAGGGAACATAACTTCAGCCAAAAAAGACCAGATCTAAGCAGGGCAGCTGCTGAGGCTTATCCTCTCTGCAGGTCAGAGCTGCCAGCCATGGTATAGGGTAGGCAAGTCCTTGCAAGCCACCACGTATGTCCCACAATGCAAAAAAACCCCCAACACCCAAACCCTTTCCCCTGAGCCCTCTCATACTTGCTGTGAGTGCAGCAGCAGCAAGGAGAGATGAAGGACTAGTTACCAGACAACCCAATGCATGATGTTTGGGTTTGAAACAGAAAGCGGGCAAAGCAAGCTGTTTTCTGAAGGATCAATGTTCTCAGATCCATTACTGGGCTATAAGCCAGGTGACATAGTTAATTGATTTTACAGAACCCTTCTCACTCACTGACCTGCGATATTTAAAATCTATTAACTGATGCATGGGAAAACTCTCTTATGGAAACTCAAGGATCAATCGGGCTGGTTTGAAAGTAAAACTAGTTTTTCCAGTGCCAATTATATGTGAACTGTATTGCAGGAATTGAATGTTGGTTGTATTTATTCAGCTTGCATCTGCCTGAGGAACCAAGCCAAGCTGAACTGTGGCAAGCAGCTTTAAACAAGCATATCCAGTTCATGCACAAAACTACTCCTATTTATACAAGATGATAATAAACACTCTTATTGATTGAAAGACTTTCATTGACTGGTTTATGTGGATAAAGTTTATATTGGCAAGGAATGACTCAACCCAGATTGTTAGAAACAGGATTCTAATGAGACATATTCATGCAGGAGGGTTTTCCTCACTGCAGTCAAATTCTGATTTGGGGCACTTGCACCATTTTGATTTCTATCTGTTATTAAAATAATAAATCAGTGTTAAACCTATCTGCACCTGCAGAGAATTAGCAAACCTGCTAGAGATCAACTGAAATGAAACACAAAAAGTTAGTTTTAAACCAAAGAAAGCACCACTGGAGATTTGTGTCTACTAAAAATCATTATACTCTCCCATCAGCTCATCAATGTGTAACTTCTCCAGTGAGAAAAGATAGGTATCAGTTTAAGACTTACCAAATTGCTTCTGGCACAGCAAGACACTTCGATCAGGACAACTCTGTGCCACTTCAGAGTGATGGGCAGTTGTCCCTTATCAACTATTCACCATCAACAGGAATGGGGACAAGTTAGACACTAAGGAAAAGACACCCTTCACTATCAGTAGTATCACTTAAGACAAAAAGTCTTTCAGAGTGAAATGCTGATCAAAGATGCTAGTGTCAGGAAAGTAAGTTTTGAAGGGGAAGGGCTTAATTCTCAACATTTCAATATACAACAATTAAAACAAAAGTAATTTTCACATGACAAGTCTTGGTGTTAGACCAGCCAGATATTTCTTTCAACAAAAACAACCCCAACAATGAAACAATAACAAAACCTCTCCTATATGTACAAACTTACAGTCAATTCCAACACTAAGATGTAAAGAGTAGGGAGATGACAGTTAATAAACACTGCAATCACTCATGTACAACAAATCTTCTAGCTACATAACCATTTTTTCCTTTGATATTACTTTTAATAGTAGAAAACGCTCATTGGCCTGAAAGCCATGGGAAAGATACTGTGAAAAAATCTCCACATTTTGCCTTAGTGTCTACCTTCTGCAGACCTCTTCCTACCCTCAGACTCAATGACATTGCTTTCCTGGTTGGAAACATGCAAATGCCTGATGGATACAGCACTGGTTTTCATCTTTGGGAGGATATGCTTCACAGCTTTTAAGCACATGATGCAAACTTTACATGTCCTACAGCCAAGTGCAACACCCACAGATGTGCTTCGTAACAACTGGGCAATGCTGGGGGGCTTCCTAAAGCCTGCCTTTAGAAGCACAGCTTGTTTACTTTTCAAACTCTCCAAAATAGTCTGCTTCTGTGCAGCTACCTTCAAGGACTGTAGTAGACTTAAACCTTAGGTTTTGCATCTTGCAGCTTCTGTTGAGGATTCTCAGCTCAACCAAACTGGGGGGGGGAGGAAAACTCCCCTATATTTTCTATATAATGTAGTGCCCTCAAAGATTTTGTATGCTTATGTTCAGGTCCTCACGAAGTCATGTGTACAAACGGAGTATCTTACAGATAATTTCTGCTGTGAAATGTATACTTTTTCTAGACCAGTGACCTGTAAACCTCTGATCAAATATGACAGTTTTGTTTCTTACTGCATCGCCTACTTTGACGTCTGACATTGTCAGGTTTGATCTATCGCTGTTTCTTTTCAAGTCATTTGACTGGGTCACCTAGAGAAATATAGTCCTGTAACGAATCTCATGAAGATACTACTACACGCAGTGTGTTTGGGATTCCTAAACAAAGTGGCAGTGTTCCAGAAGCTCAATGGCTATCAGTGTGATCATCTTATCAGTTCCTATGCAATACAGTATAAAAAATAAAATATTATTTTAAAGAGACTCTCCAAGGTACAATTGGTGGCTGTACTGATTATAGGCACTATGGACAATTGCAAGTAGAATGCAAAGAAATGCACTGTGCAAAAGGAGAACAGCCCTACTGGTATTGTCAGTGTTTCAGGGGCTTGTCGATAGTAACAGAAAGCACAGAATAAAAAAGTTGCATCCAAAAGACTTGACCAATTGACATAAAGACAGAAATTAGCATGCAGAAATGGATTATACATACCTGATTTCTGAAGTCCAAAGTTTACCTGTAGTCTGCTGTTACATTTTCTGGAATAATTCCAGCCAGGGAACACACAGCAGCACAGCTTGAGGGTTATAACCCCTATTTTAAGGGCAACCAAGTCACCGCAGAAGGCTGTGGTCTGGTTTTGATGTACAAATTAAAGGTGACTTTATAGTATAATGCCTTATAAGTGTGGTCTGTGAGCAGTGTTGCAGACTGATGTACTAATCTATTGTGTATTATTTCACGATCTTAATAATATCACTGACAGGTATAATGGACCTCTAATCGTAGATCCCAACTAGCGTAATGCTTCCCAAGCCCTGCTGACTTCAAGGGAGTTGCACATACATCCAGCACATGCCTTGTTTTGTTGTTCAGGGGTTTTCTGTGTTGTAATTCAGGAAGCCTGTCATTTTTGTTCCCATGGGAAATCTTGGAAACATGACATAACTCCTGATTTATCAGCATGCATAAATATCACCATTTTACCAGTGTTAAACCTGTGTGCCCCATCAGACTGCTACATACAATATTATGCAGGCAGTTGCACATCTTAAAACATGTAAAAAGTAAGATGGCAGCTCATGTCAACTATTAAGCTGCGAATTACCCTCTCAGAATGATGATGGAAATGTTAACACTCCAGTCATTTATAGTCATTGTCTGTCCTGCCAAATTCTATCTCTTTGGACCTAAAAGTTCATCACTGGAATGAGATGGAGAAAAAAAAATCTATTCCAGCTCTTATGATTTAGTACAAAGAAAAACAAGAAAATTGTTGAAACCTGGATGGCTGAAAAAAAATAAGTGTGACTGAAATACACAAGTTTGAACCTCAACACTACTGACCAAGTCAGCTGAGTTCTTACATTTTCTGGACAAAGTTTCTGAATTTCAGGCATGAAGGTATGTATTGCCTGGAAAGGGAAAAGAGATGCAAATGGCACCTGGGAAAGCTGCTGGTCTGAAAATGTCTGGGACAGATAAACAGAGCAGTAGGGACATGTTACTGATCAGCACTTCTAATAATAAAGGAGAAAAACAGCAACAGCACAGCATTTCAGGGTAACTACTTTAATTTGCTTGGAGATAATATCAATCACATCCGACTAGTGGTTTTTTTAAATTCTTAATTCAAGACTCAATGGATTGGTACTTGATGCATGAGTCTTCATCTTCTCAGATACCACTGCTCTGGTAATGACTCACATTACTCACTGCCTCTATCCTTGGGGTTTTAGTGAATGAGCTACATATTAAGCAATTGCACTTTACAATGATTACACTTTGCAAAATCACTGGAGGAATGAAAACTGGCAAGCATCAGAGCTCCCTACTCACATGAAGCACACAGACAAAAGACAGAGGTTAAATTCATAAGAAAAGGTGCTCTGTACTGGGACTCTGTAGGAATTTTGATAAAGCCATTACAAAAACTAGGACTTCAAAAATTTATTGTAATTAATTATAGCCAAGGAGTGGAATAGAAGCATTCTTGGGAAGCAGCCATCCTCTCTCATCCTTACACTCCAGATTCTGCTTACTTTGTGGTATCAGTGGTACCAGTACCTGCCGTGGAATTCAAAACTCACTACAGGTTACTGTCCCAGAATCAAACATGCACTGTTCAAAGAGCTAATTTCCAACTCCTATTTTGTAACAACCTTCTGGAAATAAAACACAGGGCAAACAATGCAGTATGTCTCCCAAGTCTGCAAACTACTTGGGAAAAAAAAAAAAAAACGAAAACAGCCCTGAGAGACTTGTGACTTGTCCTATCTATTTTGACAGTATGAAATCTAGAGATGCATTTAGTCAAACCATTTTGCTTGCCTATCATAGAGGTTTGCATGCTCTAGTGTCTTGCTGACACAAAACTCCCCCAGAACTGATGTTTCCCTCCAAAAAGCAAGCACAGAAAAAGTGTCCAGTCCCAGCGACCAGCACACAAAGCTCTGTTCCCATACTCTGGCTGTCATGGTGACCTTCACTCTAAGAGCTAAAGAACTGAATTAATTGTAAAAGTCTACATTTTTTCCCTCTACCACTATGTGTGGTAGAGTCATGTCCCTGCCAGACACGTTGTGGGGACAGCATAAACTAAACATTCATGTTGTGTCAGTCCCAAATCCCTCTATTTCTCTCTCCAAAGGTTCCCACCACAACTTGGTTTGCCACTTGAAGGAACCAAAAGTGCCTGGTGCAATTTATAACCTAATTTAGATGAAGATGTCACAGACCATACAGACCTTTTGCGTGCTGTTGTAACAGCAAGGTGAGATCACAGAACCATAGAATGAGTTAGGTTGGAAGGAACCTTAATGGCCATCTAGTTCTAGTAACTCCTATCATGGGTAGGGACACCTTCCACTAGACCAAGTTGCTCAAAGCCCCAAACAGCCTGGCCTTAAAACACTTCTAGGGATGGAACATCTACAACTTCTCTGGTGCCTCACCACCCTCACTGTAAAGAATTTCTTCTTAATGTCCAAGATAAACCTGCTCGCTCTCAGCTTAAAGCCATTATTCCTTGTTCTATCAGTACATGCCCTTGTAAAAAGTCCCTCTCCAACTTTCCTGTGGGCCTCTAGGTACTGGAAGGCTGTTCAGTGAAGCCTTCTCTTGCCTAGGCTTCTCAAAGGTCCCTCTAGTCCAGCTCTGTCTCCCAGCAGCAAGTATTGGGGGAAGAAGATACAACCCTCGCTGTGCACAGCAACCCTCCCTTCCTCTCCTTTTCCCTGCTCAGCTCACAGGTGAAATAAAGCACCCTTCCAACACAGAACGGAGTTCTCTTGCAGCAGTTCTTCCCCCTGGCATTTTGAAATGAATCCTTTGAGGACTGTAGATAGTTTCATGCCAATAATAGCTTTCTAAGACGTTTTCAATTTTTCCCTTTTGATTACAATCATTCCCATTTCTCCCTGCCCTTCTCTCTCCTACTGATCTGATTTTCCATAAACTTCACATATTCACTACTGGGTTCATGCACCAACTTAAACACAATGTGTCACCCTTCAACTATTTCATATGAGTGACTACACATTTTAAGAAAAACATACAGAATAAGACTAAAGTCCTAGTTAAACTTTCTGCTGCCTCTGTGCTCTTTGGTAGCTCCATATTCCACACTATTTACTCATTTCAGCTTTATTATTCACTGTTTACTCAATATACTAGGTTTCTTCCCTTCATTCCCTGCTCACAGCTGTGCCCAGTATTGGTTGCAACCACCCAAAAGACCTGCCATGTCCTTACCTTCTCTTCCCTTTCCAGTGGGGAACTGGAAATCAAACTGACTCCCAACTGATAATGTTCTGTAAGCCCTCCCCTTTTACCATTGCTTCTCTTTCTATTCATATACCCTATCAGTGGCTTTTCCAGTCTCAGATTTCTCTAATCATAAAGACAAAATAAGTGGTACCTGCAGTTCATGAGTCACTGGGAAAATCAGAACCACCTTTTCTAGATTGTAGTTTCCAGATCACATGATTAAACATGCAGCCAAATTCGTTCAGGTCCTCCACAGCTCTATTTGCTTTGCCTAAATGGGGGAAGAGACGGGAGGCACCTGCAAAGCCATCTCTGGGGCATTTCAACACATTGTGTATTTAAGTCAGATCAGTCCAACAATATTCACGTTCTAACGCAGCAACCCTCTGGGCTCAAACACATGAAGAAATCACCCCGCTTTAGCTGAGCAATAGTAGCATCCTGTACAGACACGTGATAATGTTAGGTAAGAGATGTTAGCTCATCCTTAAATGAAGAGGACTAAATAATGCTCATTAGCACTAGTGTTGAGTGCTCCTTAAGCTGCAGGAAATGGCACACTCTGCTCCCTGGCAGCAGTAAGATTATTGTAGGCAATGTTGTGTCAGTGATGCCATCTGCTTGAAGTGACAAACAACTTCTCATAACTTCTTTACAGTTCTACTCTGCAAAAGCAAGAATGTTGTTTCGTGTCCCATCGAATATTCTTCCACACAGCAGTGAAATACAGGAGGATTCAGCAATAACGTAAATACGTGGCTGCATATGTACAAATCCTCTGAACAGGAGACTCCTTACCTTCAACCTTGAATTTTCAAAGTGGTCTTGCTTAAAGCTGCCACCATCAAGCCCAAAGACAAAAACTAACATAAGGATTAAACTCACCCATAGAAAAGCTTGACAGGAATTGCTCCATGCAAAATATAAAGCAACTTACCTGAAACCATTTTATCCAGGATTGCATGGACTAACAAATCCAGTAATCAGTTCACAAGTTTGTGATTGCTCAGATCATCTGTACTACACGGAGTTTGAACAATTTCATATTTAGTGACTATGCTGAATTACTACTGACAGTAGGAATTCTTTCTCCTGTTTCCTCAAGTCCAAGGATAAAAGCTTTCTGATTTTTTATTATTTCAGTACTTTTTAAATTTCTATTTCTTTAGTCAAGTTTCTTTCAGATCTGTTTCAGGACCAAAAGAGCACAGTGCATTGCCAAATATAACACCACATTAATTCTCCTTGAGTATAAAAAGTCATTTTTCCTAAAACACAAACAATATGCAGCTACTGCTTTTAAATCATGCACAGAACTAAAACCTTCCAACAGCCCGGATGAGGAAACCAACTTCCAAGAAGTCTTGGGATGGAAATATTAGAGAAGTTTTCATGGAAGTACCACAAAGTTCTTAAGAAGTGTGGACGTTAGCATATATTTGGAAATGCAAAACAATAATTTTCATCTTTCAGTCTCTTCTGTACTCTCTTAGTCCTCATTTCATTTTACCTGCTCTACATGTGGCAATAAGAGGAATTCTGGAAGTGAACCTGAAAACCGTGTCAGGGACCCATTTAGCATTTGTTTCAAAAGATTCTTCAGAGCATTTATTCAAATGTGCCAACATTTTATTCCAATTAAGGCAACATGTAACAGCCTAAACACAATCTTCCAGTTATGGAGTAAGAACTACTCAAAATTAAACAGGAGTGGCCACCACAAAGAAAAATACATATTTGATATAGTAAAAGGTATCAAGAAGTAGTAACACAAAATCAAGACAAAACATTCCATCTCTACCAACTATGAAGTGCAAAGAAATGTGTATTTTCCTAGTACTAATGTAACTTTTTTTTTAATTTATCAGTCTTCTGTGGAATTCACGGGACTGCAGCTCTACTCTGGGAAAGTCTCTGAAAAGGCAGTGCAACTCCACAGGATTTTTGCTTCTCAGGTTTCTTGCTCTGGGTGAGTAAACTCACGCTAGGACTTGTACATCAAAGCTAGACACATCTTGCCAAGCGCATCCCAAACTGCACTAAAAAATCCGTAGGATAAATTCTCCTTCCAAAGCATACGTGTGACTAAATGGTTTTCAGTGGAAATCATGCAGATGCAGCCAGAGGCAACATGCAGACCAACATTTGGATCTGAACTACCAATCCTATTGGTACGAGCTGTCACAAGCTGAGCGTGTTCTGCCCTCACTGGATTAGTGTCAGAGAGAGAGACGTAAAATTTTACAGTCCTCCCTTTGACATAAGCTCCATTTCAAGAGATGTACTGAACTCAAGTGCACTCACCCCAAAACACTGCAAAGCTACAGTGAATCTTCACAAGCATTCCAAAACTTGCGTTCCCAATTTCTGCTTCCTCAGTATTTAGGCCCTACAGTGTAAAACGTGAATGACAGCAGACTAATGACAGCAGAATACATCCCCATCGTGTCGCCTCGATTTTTAAATAAAATCTAACAGGAAGATAAAACGATGCCCTTCACAAACGGGAAGGGGATTTTTATTTCCACATTTAAGCAATTCAAAAAGCTGCTGCTTTTCTCCATG
This sequence comes from Sclerurus mexicanus, assembly GCA_013396755.1. NCBI lineage: Eukaryota > Metazoa > Chordata > Aves > Passeriformes > Furnariidae > Sclerurus > Sclerurus mexicanus. Next base: position 176,981 of record VWZF01004427.1, on the reverse strand, counting down.
CACATCTAAACAGTCCTGGACAAACCCTACAGCCCTGGCAAACCGCTTTTGGGACTCTCACTGATGAGAGATGTTCCTGACTTGTACAAACCAGCACTGCGAGTGGTGAAGGACTGCAAAGAAGGGGGGCTGTGTTATGGACTCAGCTTGAGTGAGGGCAGGGGAGTCCCCAAGATTTTTTTTCTCTCTCTTTTTAGTGCACTGTCACAGATGGTCCTGGAGACCTTGTTGCTGTCCTTTGCCTTCTGACAATTACGTCACCCATTTTCTTTTAATCTTTTAATACATTTCTGGCTTTCTGTCCGTATTCAGAAAACACCAAACAGGTGCTTTAAAAAAAAAAAAATCCATTTTTTTTCTTTGTGTCTGCAGAAATATGGCCCACAACATGCTCCCACCTCAAAGTCACAAATGTTCTTCATCCTACCACTTCCTACCACTTGGCCAAAACAGGGTATTTTCAAGGACTGGCACCTTGTAACAAAGAACTGCTAGATAAGGCATGGAAAGGAAAATGCCCACTTCTTCCTTGAACTACTGAAATTGGAAAAAGGGGGAATGCAGTGAGGGCACAAATTAAAAAACTTCGTTCAGCTGCCTACTGCCACCCACATCACACACTTGGTGACTTCACCTGAGCCTGAGTACACAATAGCTTCCTTGTGTAATCCATCAAGTGTGTTTTCAGGCCATGAGTTAACACACAACAGCATCAGCTCTTCTGGTTCTTCGGAAGTTACGATCCCTGTGCACAGCCTCTTTCCAGGATAATGCCATAACCCTGCTGGTCTAACTTAAAGGCACTGGCTTCAGCATTTGCTAACAACATGCACTTTTGGGTGATTAGTCTTTGTACTTATGTGTGTCCATAAAGGTGCACGATACTGGGGTAGCCAACATCGTACCAACCACTCCTTTGGGTGCAAAAGTGGCACACAAACCTTGTGTGATGCTGCTGCTGCTGCTAAACCACTATATAAGAAGTCTATTCCAAACCACTGCAAGTACAGTACATTGCAAAGGGTCAGTCAAATTCCACTTCCTTCTCCAAAGTGAGCATATTTAACATTATGAGCCCAGTACCTATGCCATTTACTCTTCCTAAAAGCAAGGTTTTCTTTCCTGAGTCACATGCCCACAGTCACTGGCAGGACCACGTGTTACATCCTGGTAGAGAATATTTTATAGTACTGAACTGTGCCCCACCTTTCAAATTGAGTGTATGAAAAATAACTATAACATTTCACTTAGTTCCAAAAATAATCAAGAAGCAGGCTAGGGGTCAACATTTTGGCCACGAAAAGAAACCAACCAAGCTAAATTATGTAGCTCTCACCTTGCCAAGTTCTTCTTTGTGCCAAACTAAACACAGATGAAACACAAATGTCAAGGAAAACTGTGAAGAAAGGGAAGAGCCTGAGGATTCCATGAACCAGACGGTTTAGTCATGGAAACGGATGCAACTGTTGGTAACAGCTTTCTGTGCCTGTACCAACTTCTCATTTGATCAATGTTTTCAGAAACTGGTAGATTCATTAACAGATACTTAAATTCAGGATACTTTAAGTTTCAGGAAAAAAAGGTTTGTTTGGGTTTTATCTTCCTCTCTTTTAACAGGGCAATAAAAAGAACTGGCAAAAGAGCTCAAACCCATGGGGATGCAGAAGCTTACAGATTTTTTCCCCCTGAATATCCAAGTAGAAACACATATTTTGGCACATGCATTCCACAAAATTCTTTTTTCTTAGCACATGAAAAAAACCCAGCTTTTCCTGTAGCTGCAGAAAGTAAAGTGTGGCTTGTTAAGACCATTCTTGGAACGGGTGGATAGTTACTGGTGTTACTTTTCTTACTCTATGAAGATACAGACTATGCCATACCCTTTTTTGAACACCGGATCAGGTGTCCAGTCAGTTTGAGAACATAACTTCCAAACACTGCTTTCCAGCTTCTTATATTTTACTGACCTGCCCAAGGTTTAAAAGAGGGATTTTTGCATCAGAAAGACTCCTTTATTCCCATACATACTTGTCCTGTGTTCTATGTTTTTTGTAAGGTTTGGGATTGAAAAGAGAAAGGATCTTTGTCCATATACAAAAAGACAGATTTTCACAATAACATCCCCATCACTAGCAAAAAATGAATGAGAAGTGGCTCATGTTCCTCTAAATTTCAAAGCTCTTGTTTCACAGTCCTTCTTAAATAGGTGGAACGAGAAAATTAATTAATTTTTTAGATGCCCATGTTTTCTTGAAATGAAGCCAGGGTAATGTGCTAATATTATAAGCACTGGTGTATCAGCTTACTGCAGAATTAAGCTGGAGAAGAAAGCGGGCTCAACAGAGATGATTTTAATGGGAACACTTAGGAACAGTCAGTCTTCAGAACTGTCAAAAAGATCAAATGAACACTGCCTGATACACTCTTCATTCTTCAAAACCTGACATTTTGCAGAACTATTGGCAACATTCATGTTTACAAACTTGGCAGAAAACAAATGTTTATTTTTATCCTAGAATTGATTATCACAACAAAAAAACTTAAAAAATTCAAATCATAATGACCTGTCGGTACTGTTCACAACCATGCTGGTGTTGTGACCCCATTCAAACCACAACTGGTGCCCATGAGGGCTTTACATATTGGCCAGGGAACTGGAAATTAATTTAGACCTCTTCACTGCACTAAGTCCCTCAAAACAATTACATGCAGCTTGTTGATGATCATAGGTAAACAGAAATATAACTGATCTTCCTAGCAAAGAGGGAAACACACCACCTTTTTTCCTCCACATCAGTGAGTAACCAAGCCTTTGGCTTCAGCAATGAGTATGGTGTACAAGGTCCATGAATAAGGTATGTAGTCAGCCTCTTCCAGGTGTCCTCCTACCTGTTCTCATTTCAGTCTGAGTTAGTCCTGTCACAGTTACTGGACTGTGCACTGGAAGCAGGAACAGATTTGGCAGGCAAAGAGCACCAAACCACACCAGTATTTTACCAGTGCCATTTCCACCCCGGTGAGTGAGGCAAACGCAGCCCCTATCGGACCAACCGCACGATGTTCTCTCAGACCTTTTACGACTACAATCTGCTATTACTTGAAATACCTACACTGTAGCAAATAACAGTTTTGCTTTTCATTCTTCTAGGGTGAGGTTCCCAAACACCCACACAAACCACGGAGCTTACCCTCTTGTCTCTGTGCCAGGTTGTTAACTTTAGATCAGCCTGATCTGAAAATGAAAACACTCCAACAAATCATGACTTAAGTAAAATTTCCGTATGTATTATGTCAGTTACAGTTATGCAATGGCCAATATTAGTAAATTTGTAGCTAATATTAAATTAAAACTCTGAAAAAACAACAACAAACAGTTCCATGGCACGTACCATTTTTACCATGGGAATAATGCTTACCCTTTGTCCAAAGGGACAGTGGAAACAAGTATAAATATAGAAACTGTCTCAAAACTGCAAATCTAAGCCTATGTTAATGCTCTAAACTGTCACTGACTTTCACTAAAATTATTCAGATCCAAACATAAGCAATGATTTAGGACATCAATTTATAATGTAATGCTGGTGACCCTGTACCAGTCAGGCTGGATTGGTTTCTGTCCACAAAGCAAACTACAGAGTGGCAATATTTTATCGCTGGTCCTGCAAGAGCATGTAGTATGTAAATACATTTTTTAAAGATATACACACACATTTCCCCAAATTCAACTGTGGCTGAGTATGCCTCTCCCAGTTTTCAATAATTTTTAAACAAATTAGATACCAAGCCCTTTCTGTTTGGATGCTTTGTTTTCTTTTCCCAGCCTGAATGAGTCTACAGATACTTTCTTAGTTATACAAGGCCAATGTTTCACTTTGCAAACATTGAAGATGAAGGAACACTTGAAGCTTCAGCACCAGAAGGAAAACAAGGAAGAGTGCAGAGGGTAGCTCCATTCGGAACCACAGAGCTATTGACAATTATTGTTCCAGTTTGATACAAGTAACTCAAAATTACTTTAATTCTAAGTAGTCCCATTGTTCCTGACAACCAAAGTGATTCTTTAGTCGGATCTGACCTTCAAAACCCTTGAGCTGATACAGTTTGTAATCCTGCAGAACAGCAACACAAACCAGTTCCCCATAAGCACTGGAGAGATAAGAATACTTGTAATTTCTTGCAAAATGTCATCTCAGTTTATTCAAAACTTCACCTACTTCCTTAGAAAAAGGAGTCCATCATACTTGGAGTTTGTTCCTGTCTTTTTTTTTTGTTGTTGTTGCTAGAGTATTGAGTTCTTGACCTAAGGTTTTATTTATGTGTTAGGCTGAATGAGGGTAAGGAGAGAGAAGGAGCACCGTAATATTAGTAGATTAATTAATATTACTTGTGATGACGCTGATGATTTTCCCCTGTTTGTCCCCCATCTCTCTCTCTCCTTACTATCCTCATTTTGCTGCCTTCTTCAGTTTTTCCAGAGTGTTGCCAACAGAGCTGTGAAAGTTCCTTCCTTTGAGAGAACAACATTGCTGATTTCCTCTAAGTCTTTGCTTCCATAGGAAGCAGATACCTGGCAGATTTGCAATGGAATGCTAAATCAACTATGGAAGTTCTGCACTGTTGTCTGTTTCTGAGACAGTCGTAGAAGTTCTTCTCTAATTGCTTTGATAAGAGAGGCTGACGAGTGACCTGGCTGGAGGTCCTCAGTGGAACTGGTGGTGTAGCAAAGGCCCTGGCCCTGAAGGCTGTTGTGTGGAAGCTGAGCAGGAGGTGCTGATGGCTGCCTGGCTGAAGTCCTCGGCATCTGGAATACTGGTGAGGAGGAATATTCTTGGTGTCCATGCATACGCGTCTGGAAAAAGGTAGAAAGTGTTATTGCACTTTCTGAATAAACACAATTTCCCAGAAAACACAAGAAAGCAAAAAGGCGAGGAACAGAGGGGAAAGCAACATGGAGATGCTTCTATCTGCTGCAACTGTTCCTCTGTTACATGAATGAGTGATTTCTCTTATGGAGCACAAAAAAACCAAGTGTACACAAAATTGTTGGACTGCCTCAAGTCCAGGGATCTTCAAAATCTCTTTCACTATCTACTAGAAACCCTTGACCACCTTTCCAAGCTACAGTATGTTTAGAAACTGAAGTGAAAGGAGGTGGGGAGAAAACCCAGAGAACTAGAAGTCAACAAAATTGGGTTTTTTTCCTTCCATTTCTATCAACTTTGTAAAAGACAACAGGCAAATCACTTTTTTTCCTGGCTGTCATTTCTCCACACTATTTATAAGCACAGATTCTACGACTTTGACCTTCCCTTCCTCTGCCTGGCTTGCCTGTTCAGATTGTACACTTGTGAGGACCCTGTGACTGACCAGTGCCCAGGAAAACATGGTCAACAGAAGAATCAGGAGGAGAAAACTACTCAGATTTGAAAGATTAGATTTTTCCATACTCAACACCTGTTTTACATATCTGAGAAACACTACTGCAGTTTAGGCACAATCATTGTTGCAAGGTAGAAAGGGGTTAATTCTGTGTTTGTTCAATAACCTGCATTTTCTAACAAAACAAGAGAAACAAAACAGAAGCCTGAGTTTATGGTTCCTCTGTTTGGAAGAAAATCTGCTTACACTAAAACAAAAGCATGAATTTACAGTACACTGGGTGATTGCACCAACTCCCAATATGGACACAAACAACGTACATTTCGAAAATTGAAATTCCAGCTGACACCCCTGAAGCAAGTGTTTCCCCTTGCCTCATATTGCTGAAGGCTGAGAGACAGCCGGCAGAAAACACTGGACACAAAGGACTAGAACACACAGTTGGGTGCAAAGCAGTGTAACCCCCTTTCAGAGGGTCTGCGCTGGGCATGGGGAGCAGCCACCTGCAGCAAATTCAGTCACAGTCATCACAATTCAGTGAGCACTACCTTTCTCTGTAGATAAGCCTCAAGTAGTAGCAGAGAGAGAAACCTGATGGGGGAAGAAAGGACAGCAAGGTTGGCTAGAAGAGGATTTGGGAGTGAGGGGGAGGGAAATGAAGGGATTATAAAGCAGAGCCTGGGAAGGGTGCGGGGGACCTAGAGTGACCATGGCAGCAGCGTGCAGGAACACAAAAATGCATGAGTCTAAGTTCCTTAACATTTCTCATAATAAAAATGAACAAAATTTAAGCCATTTTATATAAAGTAGAACTAATAATAGATTCTGTCTTGCACAGCTCATGTACAAGCATTCATCACTGACACAGTTAATTTGGGAGAGAGATTAAGAGGAAGAGAGACTAACAGAAAAATGATAGGTAAAGATTTTCCAAGTAACATCCTGTCTTATTTCTTACAAAAGAGAGGTGATTTCAGTATCAGAAAGGAATGAATGGGCCTCTTGATTGTTCAGAATTATTCATTTGGCAGCGAAACCTGAAACTAATTCGTATGTACAGCCTAGAGTCGGCAAACCTGACAAGTACTCTGTGGGCTTATAGAGAAGAGATGACATAAATATTAAAAGCAAACATTCCTTGATACACGAGTCTTTAGAGCCACCTAAATTATATTCAGGTTACTCCACATTCAAAAGCATTACGTGATTCAGCTCCTATCTCACACTGCACTTCTACCTAATGCACTTCTAATGCATTTCTACCATAAAAACGGTTACAAGGGAATTATGCGGGAAGTTAGGAAGAACATCTGATGACCTCAGTGGCTGTTTTTCACATTAAAGTTATCAAGGCTTTCTTAAATACCTAAGAAAAAAGAAAAGTATGTGTTTCTGTGATTTCACATAAAACATAAGAATTAAACAGGCCTGAGAACTTTCAATACCACATTGGTTTAGAAACCTAACCTCTACTAAACTACAACAGCAAAATAAGGAGAGCAAAACCACTGAAGTGTTTTTTTCAGTCTTTTCCTACTGTTAGATTTCTTTACTAGCAGAAATATGCACTGGTATATTATATAACATTATATATGTAAAAATATATAGTTTTATATAATATCCATAAATTTTAGATTTTTATCTAGAGAATTCTCTATAATTGACAGCAGTACAAAACAATTGACAAAAACATCTTTATCCAATCTTCCCTCTTAAGAAACAGACTTATGAGATCACACTGTAAATTTGTTAATCTCCATTTAATAACTGTTGAACTCTGGCCAATTTCAACTGAATTGGATGTATAAATATACACACAGACATACGTGTGTGTATGCAAATATATATATGAATAGGTATATAAAATTCACAAAACTAGGTAGCTAATTAGACATAACCTGATTTGTGCTATCATTGAATCTGCTGCTGAGTAGCAGAAAGACCAAGTTATGCTGTGCTCAGATGGACCTGTCAGCCTGCACATATCTCACAGGGGTTACCCAGGGCATGTGAGAGACAGCTTCAAGTATGATCAGACTGCTTAAGAGACACTACAGTGGGTAGCTGGAGCTGAAAAATAGAGTGAAAGGGTAAGAGCAACTTTGGGGGAACACTGCAAACCTGGAGAAGATGTGGGAGAAGAGTGGAGAGCTATAAGGGACTGTAGATGGGTAGGAGGTGATGCCAGGTGGTGGTAGGGAGGTAGAGATACAAGACACTCCACCCTCTGTAAGAAACTGCTGCTGAAATGAGCACTTGCTCAGTATTGTATTTTGTGTCAGCTAAGGAAATGCTGTAATTCTCCTGGTTGCCTACATCTTCTAGATGGAGAATTAAGGGGAATTCATGGTACCCTGCACACTGGCTTTGGGTCAGGAGGTGCAAGTGAGAGGTCATATTCAAGCAGAAAATCAGGTATTAACTTCAGGAATAACAGGTGAAGATACTGTGAGGAAAAGGGCTATTGCAGGAAGACAAATGCAGATCTGTCTCCTGTTTTCCTGTGAGAAGAATGATCTAGATTCTAATCTTCCTAAATGCAGAGTTTAATTTTAGAAACTTGCTCAGAAAGAGGGAACAGTAAGACTATTTGCAAAGGACCAGATGAATAGTGCAGCATAAGGAACATGACTGATATTAAGTAAAGCCTCATTTCCAAAAGGAGGAAAGATAAATTTAGAGCTTTGTGCTAGTGAAAAAAATCTAACCTCTGAAGGTAATTATTTAAATACAGAAAGCTAAAAGACTAAGGCTTTTAATTTTTTTTTTGGGGGGGGTAGAAGAATCCTTTGCAAAAAAAAAAAAAATTACTCATAGGAAAAGGAAAGTGTGGGCAATAGGTGAGCTCTCCTACAATTGAATGACATCATACTCAGACGAGTTTTAGTCCAGGATCTCCTCCTTTTGCTTATTTTTTTAATAACTGGGAAAAAAATTACATTGTGGTAAAATATGAACTGCAGCAACCAGTGAGCGAGAAGTTCTGTCAAAGCCAAGGAAATCTTTAAACTGAGATGAACTAAAAGAAAGTCAATCTGGATTGAAATGACCTGAACACACCTGAAACTGTGACTGAGGGTGCAAACTGCAACCAAATCATATTGTATTGAGCCACAAATATTTGAAAGCTGTGCAGGTAACTGATGTCAAAACCAACGCTTTGTATAAGAAGTCAGATAATGAATTTTCAGTAATATGTTAGCAATTCAAGCAAATAAAACATTAAGAAAGTAGAAGCTAAATGTGCACTTGGGGAACTGAAAGGACAGGCCCACAGATCTAGAAAAGTCACTTTCAGAAAAGAACGAATGGTAACTCAGAGATGTTTCTGAAGATGGAACAGGAGACACTAAGATTTCTCATGTAAGTGTTCTTTTTGATGTAAACTGAAATTATGATGATCTTGCACTCAAATACCACAGTTTCAAGCACAGAGATCACATTAAATCAGGCAAATACACCTTTCAGCTTTGACAGTTAAAGTTTTTGAATGGCATCAACAGAGTTTGTTTCTAGTGCACTCAGTTCTCAAAAGCTGTATGCTGCTCCTCTCAAGTTCATTTGGAGTGGAGGCAGCTCAATTCTACCAAAATCTCAGGATAAGGCCGTCCTGTTGCATTTCCTTTCTCCAGTACTGTTTCAAGATCATGAAATCCTGCAAAGCAAATTTACGTAGTGTGAACACACACTGCTCTAAGCCTGCAAAAGGAGGAGATCTTGTCTTCGTCCCTCAAGGAAGAAACCAGAAAAAGATTGTTTCAACAAAGAAGCAAAAGAAACAAAGTTGTCGCTCTCTAGAGTACTGCAATAAAGCTGTCACAGGTCAGTCTGCTTCAGGATGCAAGTCCATCAATGAGGGACTGGTCTCTCTCCTGGAAAGACCATGTACCATCTTCAACCTTACACATCTGGCTGAATGAGAAATGTCAACCTCTAGAAGTACCACTGCCAAGAACATGAAATCACCATGGCTGCCTAGGCAACACTGGTAAATGAACACATATTAATTTACCACATCCTGCTGACTGAGGCTAGGAAAATAACTTTTTCAGAAACACCTCTAATGTTATATGCAAGTATGTAGCTTTTTTTTTTTTGCCCTGACTCCTGCTGTTGTGCACTGATACAGAAGACAAAAGAACTGTATCCATACAAAGTAGGATGGTAGTCTGGGACAATTTAATTCAATGTTTTCTACTTATAATGATCTCAAAATAGAGGCATATTTCAAAGAAGAAATGGAAAGCAGTATCCACCTCTGCTGAAGCTCAGAAGCAGAATTGGATGAACTGCAATTAATGGGTGAAGGCCTCAAGTGAGAAAAAAAAAGGTTAGGGCAAAATGAGAGAAAGCAGTTAGAAGCAGAGGTGAAAGAATAGCAAGCAGAAGTTAGAAGAACTAACAAGGGTTCGAAGAGCAAAGCAAAGAATGTCAGAGAAGCAACTGAAAGTATTCCAGGGGTAAAAAGTTCGAAACAGTAATGCAGGAAAAAATACCCAAACACAGCACTACTTTGGAAACTATGCAAATGTGTAACACAGTACTCACTGCATCTCGCCTAGCACATTCATCCTCTCCACGGTACTGGGGCCACCCTGGCCCCCCCGGCTGGCCATGCCCTGCTCTGCCTGAGGGGATCTCCACTTGTTGACCTCCGATCCTGCTAGCAATTCCCACCTGAGTGAGGTGCTGTATCTGAGAACCTTAAAAGCAAATATTGTTTTTTTCATCTTTATACACAGTCAAGTTTGCAGGGCAGACAAATGACAACATAAAACTTTGTTGGAAGCAGGAGACAAGAAGAAAGTGGAGCTCTGTTTCTGTGCAATTAATAAAAATCAGCAGAAAGAAGGCTGTCAGTGTAGAACAAAGAAGGAAAAGTTATGTTCATTTTGTGCACTTCATTTGAGTGTGATGCATTTCATTTCACTGCACTGAAAGATGAGGTTGAGATACATGCATCTCAGACATGGACTACTCTTCATCCCAAAAACGTGCCAGCTCTTTATAAACAGTGTTTACTGCAAGCTCAGGCAATGCTCTCATGTAAATTACTTAGCAGCGAAGAGAAGACATTTGCTCCTGTGGCACACCTTATTTGCATCACACTAGCGAGACCCTAACTCTCTGCCTTCTGTTCCATCCCCTAGAAGAATAAAATACATGACTATGTAAGAGTGTGGTTCTTTGAGCGTTGCTTTGTGGTTAAATATTAAACGATGCTGTCATTAGCTGACGTGAAGGTCAGAACACACTGTATCTCTTTTCCGGCTGAAAGCAAACCTCCTTCTCCTTTCTCCTTTTCTTTCCCTTCCCTCCCCTCCTGCTGCTTGCAAACACATGCAAGGATAGCTGCCACCATTAATTGCAAGACACATGTAACAACATGCCAGCTTTCCTTCTTCCTGAAATTCTTCCCACAGAGAAATGTAATTTATTTTTTTATTATTATAAGTATTAAAATAATATTTTGTTATTAATTAGAAACACATTTAATCCAGATATACATAAAACTGTGTGTATGCACAAAAATGGAGAAAAAGACAAAAACAACAGTGTGATTTAAGTGATGGACAGTTAGATCGTATTTTCTTATAAAAACCCCCTGATATTTGAGAAGTTTAATATTCACGTGTAACTATGCTGAAGAACAGAAACTAAATATATAAATTACCTTCAAACTTAAAACAGAATACATATGAACATTTAGAAAATAGTGTGAATCAGAGAACAAAAAAAACATCATTAAACTGTAATAGTCACTCCAGTCCTACCATTCTCATTCATTTAAAATTTACAGGGAGAGGATAGCAACTATCAAAACTAGGGTCCTGATATGGGTATAGGATCGTATTTCTAGTCTTTTTCAACTCCTCAGGAAGAAAACATTTACCTGGGAGAAAACTGTGACATTTGCATAACAATACAATCTTTTATTCTTAGAATCAGTGCTTGCTGCTTAATTGCCATGTGATGTTAGCATCTTATTCATGACAGCATTGATGAGTGCTATGGAAATTATCTCAAAAGCAAATCAGGGAAGGTGATTTTATATGGGACAGCAGCAACATATAATATAATCTAGAACTAAGAGATCCTGCTTTTATGCCTACTATTCTAGGAAGAGAAATGAGAAAGACAGACGTAGGAAAGCAAAAAATTTTGCTATTTAGCATGCTGATTTGGGATGCATCTATTAGCTCGTTTAGCACCAAAGTAGTAGCTGGCAGTGGAAAGTTAGCACACACTGTACTCTCTAAAGCAAGTAATTTTCCATTCTTAGAGAATGGGGTTTTGTGAAAATATGCTTTGTAATAATCAACGCCTGTAAGATACTAAAAAGGTGGCAAAGCACTGCCTTTTTCTGCAAGGTTCTCTGGATGTAAAGTTAATCTCACTTTGTGGTCCTTTTCTTTCTGAGCAATGAAGACAAGGAGCACATATCACGTGTAGTAGATGACAGAGAATGACGTCTTAGCGGTGACCCCGGCATAAGAGTAGATACAGAAAAAGATCAGTTATTTTAGTACATATTCAACTTAAATGAAGTGTACCTGCAGTGCTTCCAACTGGTCGTGGCCGTGCCACTGATGGCATTTCCTCTGAGTACATCCCTCTGGAGGAATACTGAACCTCAGGCGGCACCTGCTCAGGGTGCATTAACTCTGCAGGTTGAAGAAAACCTGGCCCAAAGTTCTGCCTGTGGAAAAGGACTCAGGATTAAAATCAGTGAATTTCCTAACTAGAAACAATAACATAGGTGCACCTCATACAACAGCTCTTTATGAAGCCTTTTAACATACATTATAACCTTAAATGTTCAAGAAAATATTTACACCTGAAGATTGTATTCCTCCTTTAAGATCTGCATTGCACAGGAATAGTATAACCGAAGTTTACACAAATGTTTTTCACATGCTGCAGTCTCCTCAATGCAGAGGAAGAAGTCCCCAGATCTTGAGACCTTGTTTTCCCCTTGGGGAAAATAGGATCTTAGAACAATATGAAGCAATGCAATGTATACCAAAATTAACGTTTCCTATAAATCAGGCTGTTGCTGGTAGGCACTGTTATATATTTACTGAAAGAGTTAACAGAAACTGTAATCAATCTAACTTCACTAATTGTGCCAAGGTAATTGCACTTGTAAAAGAAACCCTATAATTCACTCACTGAACAAGAATAGAGAGAGAGATGGAAATGCTGCTTTTCCTGTGCTTCCTATTAACATATCTTAACCCTGCCATGGCGAGATTATATTTTAAAAGACAGTAGCTGACTTTTCAGGGGCTATCAATTTCTATAAATACGGTGGAAGTGTGGATGCCCAAACTTCAGGTGCTTACTAGGATCACCTCTCTCAGACTCCAGGTATGATAAGCAATGCTCCTTAAAGCAAAAGATTACTTTCTGCAGGAGCCTCTCACTGGTGAGTACAAATGAGTGAGACAAACACTCTAACTCAGGCACACAAAAATTACACCAAGTGAGGACTAGCGATGAGTTCTATATACCTTTTACCACAATGGCATCTAAGCCCTTCTGTGTCTACAGACTGCCATGTATCCTGTTCCTCAAGACCTCAATTTTAGAACCCTTTGTTTTACAGGAAAATCCTGTGACTGCATCTAATACAAACTATTCTTGATTTTGCTTTATTTGGAAAACTAACAACCTTCATATGACAGCCAGAGAGAAAAGAAAGCTGACATAATAATAAATTGCCTAATAAAGCCAAATAAGAGTCTATTAAAGCACAAATAAGTAACTGTAAATTGAAATACCAGCTACTTGGCATACAGTATTACTAACTGGAGGAAGTATAAGGACTTCGAGCTGTAAAAGTCCCATTGTGGAAGTGCTAGAATTTCCCCAGCTCCCTTACATACAATTCCACCTGTCCACCCAGCAGATCCAAAAGAAACCATTTCCAACGGCAATTACGAACTAGTTAAAAATAAATGCTTCAATAGGTAAGTAATGTTTAACGATACCACTTCTGTTATGTTAATCACTGTAATCAGTAAAGGATGTGATCATCTGGCCCTTTATGCCTGCAGTGTTGAGCTGGAATTTTGAAGCTGATGAATTACTACAATTTTTTGATGTTTTCTAAAGAACATATTTTTTCAACATTACTGCAGATGTATTATTATTGTGCCAATTCTTCAGAAGACAGGAAATAGATCTTTTATTGCAGATGTGTTTGTACTTGAAAGGTACATATTTAACAACCCTTTACCCTCCCTTCTCAACCTTTTTACAATAGATAGATATACCTTCTCTTTAAAGTCAGAGATCGACAGAGGAGTAAAAAAACCAGGATACAGCTCTGCATCTATACAATACACGCTTTCCAGTGCTCCTTCCTATTCCAGAGGGAAACTCAGCTTTCAATTTTTGCACATTCAAAAAAAGAAAATTAATCTCCAGTCATTTAATTAAGTGGGGAGATACCATCCCAAAAATCAATTTTACACCACTAATCCACTATGGCTAAGTAGCTCTAACTCTGCTGCATGATGCAATATCCATTTTCTGGCAAAAACTGTTCACTGTGCCTTTATATTTGCCTAGCTGTTATGTGACCTAGGTCTTTTACATTTAATTTTTTTCTCCCAGGTTGGTTCCACCCCATTAAAGATGCTGACTGCATTAGTACAGAGAAGAGTACAGTACACACACCCAACTATTATTCCATGCACTGGATATTTAAGCCAATGGACTATGACATTGATACATGCCACCTAATCACACTGACCTCAGGTTATTTTTCCTGCCTTTAATTGGTGCACTGCCTCTATCAATTTGTTTATCATTATCCTCAGAATTTGAGAATAACTCCCACTGCACAATCATGACAACTCTTACCTTGTTTTCTACTGACCAAGCCTTAGAAGACTTTTTATTTTAATGAAAATTTAAAGGAGTTATTTCTGTTAAGGTCAATGAATTTACAGATTGTTAACTTAATCTGTCAGCAGTGGCCAAAGCCAGGATTTGAACTTTTAATAATGATACAATTATTTTATCATTTACATAAATTCAGAGCGACTATGTCAAAAGGTGATAAACTTTAGGGAAAAAAAAAACAAACCAAAACATTGCAAAGACACTGTGAATGTATAACAGGCCAACAAGGAGAAAATCCTCATTATCAATTGATTATGCTTTGTATTGGCAGTCTCAAAGCTCACAATCGTCAAGGTAACCTAAATTATAAAAAATACACTGCATGTCATACTGTGTTCCACTTCATGTACGCTCCACTCACACTGAAACTGCCACCTCCAGCCAAGACCTAAGTAAGAAAACATGCTTAGAAAGTCCTCTTTTTCTAGTTGGCCCTTTCAAAATCAGATTGCAGAACCATAAAATTCTTCATATCCACTTTACCATCAAGTTTTGAAGGCAGTGGAGACTTGAGGTGAAATCTAACGAATGCCATGAATACCAGTGAGATTCCATCGCATATGGTGAGCTCTAAGAAGGTAACGAGAGAGCAGCACAAGGCTACCATTTTACCACCTTGGCTGCAGCAGCTTGAACAGGGTGAGACAAGTCTGACCATAATGGGTACCACAACTCAAGAGTCCATCTTCACATGCAGTCAAAAGACAGATAACAAGTCACGTGGACAACCATTTTCTTCTTTTTACACAATTCTCCCACAACAAGGGCAGGAGAAGATGGAAAACCTGTTCTTTCTCCGATTTTATAATAATAGGGCTCTATGAGGGTCACTGTACTTTGTCATTTGTTCTCAACTTGGTTAAAAATAGAATGAATCTGTTAGTCACATGAAAGCTTTTGCGAGTGTTGCCCTGAGGACACAGAAACAAGATGAAAGTGAGAGCACTGGAAGAATTACATGCATCTGAGTACCAGTTTCAGGCTTTCCAAAAGCTGAAACTCAGTGGTTTACTGAGTATTTGGAAGGATATGTCTATAGCCAAGGGGCTAGAAACACATTTCTTTAAATCCATTCCATACAGCATGCATATGTCATTCATGCTACATAAATAAATTACAGTCTGGATCTGGACTCCTGTTACTTCTCATTTATACAGTACTTTGCATATGATATGTCAGTGACAGTAAGAAATCTGGAATAATCACAAGGAAAATAATAAATGATAATTGTATCAGTGAAAAGCTACCTTGGTAGGAGACCTGGTGCTGTTGGCGGAGTCATTCCGAATTCCATGTATCTCTGTCAGAAGAATGAAAAGAAAAACCCAAATTAAAATCAAAACGCACATCCTGGGAAGTCCACTGTCAGCCTCCTAAGTGATGAATGGCAGAGATCAGCAGGCCTGTATGTGTGACTTGATGGCAGCCATAAGAGCTTGGTTTTACAAACACAGAAGCACAAGATCTGGGAATCACTGCTACAGTGGGCCACTCTTCACTTAAAAACCTTGCAAAAACACTTCTCTCACCTGCAGAAGGTCAAGGGCTGCTCCAGTGTCTACTTAGCTGAATACTTTCAGCAAATCAAGCTTTGGATTTGGAAATCTCTTTAGACCCCAACCAGCATAAGACTGCAGCAGAGAGACCACAGGGCTCAGACTCAAAAGAACTAGAGACGACCTAAAGGATTATCCATGTGTCTCAGTGCTCCGTTAAATGGAAAAAATCATACTCAGAAATACTGCTTCCCTATCCCTCACCTACTGAAAGCATTTGGATATTCTGACAAGAAACATGACCTAAGCCAAAAACATTCTTTATTCATTGTCAAAGTAGGAAGTACCACATATATTTAAAAAAAAATTAAGTTTTACTCTTGGACATAGCACGACTGATCTGTGAAAGATCCTAACTGAGAAGAACAGAAAAGTTATCCTAAAAGAGAACCCCTATCTTCTCGTGTTTGAGATAGGAAAAGGGAGAAGAATTCAAATAGTTTAAAAAGCAAATTCAATATCTTGTGATAGTCATTTCTGAATTCTCCTGGTTCCAGGCGCTGTTCCACATTTGTGGTAAGTCCTGACAGCAAGGGCACAACAACAGTGACTGTGGCTCAACCGGTGCTAACTACCTGCCCGGAAAAGCCCTTTAAATCACATCACTCACATTAAACAGGTTGTTTACTGCCTGAGTTGGACCATAAGGTGATCCCCACTGGGAGCATGTGGTTCCCCTCCCTGCTGGAGCAGGAGTGTTGTTTACCGGCTGTCCTGCAGAGACCCCGGGCGGTGCCACGGCCGTGGAATTGGCTGCCTGACTGCTGGGAGCCACCAGCGCGAAGGCGTCGTCCAGCAGCGAGTGCATGGTCTGCCGAGCCTCCTCAATGGACGGCTGTGGGGGCACATACTGGGACACAGGGTGGGAAGGCAAGCCAGGGAACTTCCCCAGGTCAGCTGAAGATGATGTCTGAGGTTCAGGAGGCAAGTCTGGATCAGACTGGAGGAAACGGAAATAAGGTGAAGGGCAGCCACAGAGAAGATCTAAACAGCCAGCTTCTAAAGTCTAAGCAACACAGTCTTTTCCAGAACCACAATGAGATAAATAGCACAAGTGTTGGTGCTGGACAACACCTACTCCTTACCTGCTCACTTCTGCATGCATATATGTATTCACATACCTAACACCAGCTGTTCAAATACTTCACTCAGTGTGATCTGAAAGACACTGGTCTCAGATAAGGCAGTAGAGTTACTGTAGGAGTTACTCGGCTATAAAAATCTTGTGTTTTGCAAGCACACAGTGAAGTCATGCACTCCTCCACTCAGAAAAAGACAATCAGCTCCATCTACATCTTTGACTTCTTTGCAGATTTTGCAGTTCCAAGAAATTAATTCAGTCTATAGCTTATAACTGACCACATCAGCAGTAACATGAAAGAATTATTACCTCCTAGAAAAACACACAAAGGAAGCTGTTAAGGAACTAAGTGGATACCTGCATGGAACTTGAACTTGGGTGCATCACCTGAATGGGATTCATGTAAGTGCTTCATAGCAGCAATGCCTGTGGCATGCATCATAATTGCTACCTGGGATATTACCACATGGGCTTATTGTTCATCAGTAAGAGGAAATTAAACGAGCTTTGCAGCAGCAGACTTATTATCAAAGCTCATTCTTACCACTGCAAGCAGACTGCAAAATCAGTCATCAAGAGGCACAAGCCTCTGCTTTATTAGGAACTTAGCATTCTGAGCACTGTCTCACTACAGATGCCAAAGGGGCTGAGCCTGCTGTGTGACATGTCTTAATTAAACAGCTTCAGATGATAATTCATTCTGCTGCAGCATGACATTAAAATCATCACATTCATGTTTGAAGGCAGAAGAAAACTGCAGACATTGACATCGTAGTCAGCTGACTGCACATGCAGCTAATAGTGAAATGCTTAAAATCATTAAACCATCTTTCAAGATGAAAACTGTCCAGGGGTTTCCAATATTAGCATTAGGCTTAGTGAAGTCTGCTTAGAAGTGGTTAAAGATGCCTAAATACAGTTTGTGACATGGATATGATTGAACAGAAGTATTCTCCAGGGTCTGCTGTTTTTAAACAGGAAACAAAATTAATTTTCAAGACATTGCACTAGAATTGTTTCAAGTTACTGTAGTACAAAGACATGTTTCTCTTTCATTAATAATTAATTCCCACATTTTAAAGATGAGACAATTTCTCACAAAATTAACTGAGTCTTCCACTCTGTGAGAGCAAAGGATGAAATATTCTGTAACATATGAATACATAACATTCAGCAAATTGGAGTAGAGTGAAACTATGTTCAAGATGTTGTGGAACACGCCAAGCACACTTTCATGTGCATAACAGAGTGGCATGAATGAAAACAAAGCTTTGGTTCTTGGCCTCTTTAATATCAACGAATACTTGGCAAAATTTTACTGCTTAATACTGAGACTGTCAATAAAACCCTTATTTCACTTTGATTTACATGCTAACTACATGTGACTGAAACTAGCCATATAGACCATAGTCAGAAGGCCAAAAACCTCCCAGTGTCACAACCATCATTATGACTGTCAGAACATTCCTGCCATTCAATAGACATACATACAATATATGCAGAATTATTGACTCCTGGAGGCCTTTTGTATGTCCCATCACTGTCAGTTGTGATTAACCTGTCCTTTTCAGCATCTATTGGACTCCCATTTATCTGATGTCGTCGGCGCTGCTTGGGAGAACGTTTTGCACGAGAACTTAACAGGAAGAAAACAAAAAGCAGAGACAGAAAGGTAATCACGTTTGTTTTTGCAATTTTTACTCTCATCCCACTGAAGGTTGAACTCCTCTGCCCATTCCCTCCAATCCTTGCCTCAGCCCTGTTTCTCTCCCTTTCCCAGTTTTTCAGGCCAGTCCCATTAGGTAGCTTCAAAACTCTTTCCTCAGGCCTCTCCTTGGCAACTCACCAAAATGTCCCATTCCTCCCTGAAATTCTCTCCAGTGTCACCTCCCTTCTATATTCATCTGTCAAAGCTGCCTGTGCTCCAGCCCCAGCCCCCAGTGCCTCTCCAGGCTCCCCTGACCAACGTCTGACACATCTGCAGCAGCAGAACAGACCACACTGCCAAGAAGGCTCTGTGCTTGCCACACTGGATTTAACCCCACCAGCTGAGGAACTCAGGACAGCTGGAGAAAAACTACTTTGTCAGTGCAGAAGCAGTCACAGGCTACAAATGCTCCAGGAACAAAGTAAAGAGAACCCAGGGAAAACTTTCTCTGAAAATACGAGGCCAGAAAGGCAGATCTGTGAGGCTGACAAATGTGCCTCATAATCTTTTATGTATTCCCTCTGGGTAATCTCACTGATTTGTGAATTTGCCTTTAACACTCAAAATCTTCATGTTTTTTAAGTTGTTCAAGGTTTTCCTTATTTTGCATCTTTTCCCCTCTCTTTATAAAAATATTATTACTTGCAAGTTATATTGTCCATGTATCTTTTTTAGTGCTGATACCGTAATTTTGATCCCTCTACACTACATGAGAATTATTCAAACAAATGGCAGAGCAAATACTAAGTTGTTTTAAGACAGTTTTCATACATTTGGGCTTATTTATCAAGAATTCACTGCTGAGAACTTGCAAAAGAATAATTTGAAAGCAAAACATACTGGCATATACTAAAATAAATCAAAATACTTAGAACAAGCCAATCCTTCTCACCTAGATAACTGAAATTCAACCAGTGTTCAAAACAATTTTAAGCCCTGGAAGTTAAGAAGTACAGTTTTGATGTACTTTGGGCACTGACTCTAAAAAAACCCTTTTCTTTCCGTCTTTGAAATCAATACCTCTTCCTGGGCTCTATGAAGACAGTAGGCACACTGCCTCCAGGGTCCAAGATCTTGTCAATCTGCATCTGTGCCTTGCGATATATTCTGTGCTGCTCTTTGGAGTCAACCACCACCACGTCATCCACCACTGGAAATTCATAGTGCCCTTTACGCTTGGCGCGAAGGCGAATCTTATTGCGGTGATGCTCAATCTCAGACTTATGCCTCAGGGCTGTTTGTATCTTAAAGAAGGAAGGCAAAAAAAAGAAGAATGGCATTTTTCATTTGTATGTTTTGCAAACTGGATTTTGCTGCTCTTCCTCCACACCTCTCTGCCTGCCCCTACCTCCCTCATCCCTCTCCCTGCCCCAAATCTCTGAAGGACTAAAATAAGTCACACAATTTACAGACACACCGCTTCCTTTCTCAGATATTTTGCAGTATCACCATTGTCTCCCCAGGTAGATGTACTATTATACACAACACAATTGCCAGCACAGCAGGTGCAATTAGAGGGAGGTGGCAGTTTGTTAACAAAAGGCAGGAGGAACACAAAAGACTCCTGCTGTCTGACAGAAGTGACACTGCTCTGAAAAATAAGATTAACCAGTCTGTAGTTAGCTTTGCCTGTCAAACAGAGATACACTTAATCAATAGTGTTGAAATCTAACACCCATTTCCTTTAATGACCTTCATCACCTACGAAGCAAGAACTTAAAGAGCTAACTGTGCTCATAACTCAGTGCCTCTGCTGTGCATGAGAGGTTTCCATAAGCTATGCAGGAATGTAGCAGCAACACAAGGGCCCAGGTCCCTGGATGAGCATGTCACTATCAGATCTACATCTTCTTGCATGCTGAGTTTTTGTGTCCCTCTCACACCCTTTTTCAAATTTCCTGGAGTGCATCTCATTATCTGGGAAAGCTATCATAAAATCACATTTTTTAAGTCCTGGCCCAACACTCACTGAAATCATTCCTATCACTGGAAAACACTTGAGCACCAGATCAGGTAGCAACAACCGCTCTACCTGTGTTGGACTAGTTCTGGAACAGATCTGCCTCAGCAAATTAAAAAGCAAATAAAAATTGATTTCTGTGTATTCTCTCATGAAAATTCCTAAGAAGCATATAAGGGACACAAGTCAGACTTAGTCTTTACATTTATGGTTAGAATTGTATGTCTGCTGCTCATATAATCAGATTTCTGTTTTGTGGCCCTTATGCCTATGTATCCTAGATGTATGTGTTTACTTCTCTTCCACAGGGTACTCAGAAACACAGAATCTTAACAAAATTAAATCACAGGTTTCAGTAATCTTCCACTCTGAATTATGAGAAGATGCCTTATATCCAGCACAAAACCAGGATGCAGGTATGTGGTGCTGTCAGGCAGCGTATGATGTGGTTTTACAGTGCATCACCTTCTGTCCTCATGCCCCAGCCATGCTCACAGTCTGCTTTCAGTAATGTGAGGCCTCAGAGAAAGTGGAAAGTTTCTGTATATTTACTGTCAGATAAACACATCAGAAGTTGCAAGCAATGAAAATGCTGCAAACTGACACCCCAGAATGTTTTGAGACAATTTCTTTGTACAACCCATGTCCTGAGTTGCTGAAAATTCAAAAGAATAGTGTAGGATAAAAGCCAAGCTGGGCCCCAGGTTCCAATTCTCAAACATTACACAACTCTCATTAAGTCATGTCCTGATGACTAGCAAAAAGATGCTAACACATGGTATCCTGACCATCAAATTTTCTCCTCTCTCAGTGTTTAATTTTTGGTTTAGATATCCCTTAAAAATAGGTCAGATTATTTCTCTGGATAGAAACAGGATTATTCCTGTAATTTGCCAAGATTTCACTCCTCAGGAACTAAGGAGGAACTCCTGATACCAAGAAACTGGATACTTTTCAATTCCCTCTTAGCTGGGCATAGAGTCCTGCAAAAACATTCAAAGCACTTTAAAAATACCTCTTTATTAATTTTGTTGGTCTCCGCCACTCGATCAGAAAGCACCGAGTTCTGAACCGGAGGTGCTGCCATCGGCTGCATGGCAATCAGCTGGATCTTGCTTGGGACCCGTCTGCTGGCATCTGAGGAACGTGACATCCTATCCACATGTTCAAAGATAGAGGCTGAGGAGTGCTGCTCATTTCCACTGCTGGTCTGAGGGGGTCCTAAATCACCAGAACCAATACAGAGTAAAGTAATGCTGCCAGGGTTATCTCAGTCACATGTTAAGCTCTACAGATGCTATGCTACAAGACTATGCCATGTTTTCCATCTGTGTTTAATTTGCCCTACAGGCCTTCCAGCTGATTCACATTTAGTGTACAAGTTTACCCTGTGGTTTGCAAATTATAAACATTTTCCCATTATATTTCCAGAAGGTGAGCTGTCATTCTTTATTTCTGTAAATCAAGCTCTTGGCATTTGCAAACCCCCAAAATCTCAATCTACTTTACTCCATAAAAAGCTGTTCAAGCACATACTGCTAATGGCTTCTCTTATCAGTACTTAAGGAGATGCAAATTGCTCAAATGGAAGTTCAAAGAGCAGTGAAAGATGTCTGAATGCAAAATGCATTTCTTAAGTGATAGGAGTTACATAGGAACTAAACAAAAAAAATCCTTAGAAATCCACACAAACCGCAAAGAATTTTACAGACATTTTACTGATTAAAGCTTTTAAAGCAGTCTTCTCTGTGACAGGATAAATAATTCATCTAGTAATAAACAAGCTGCACAAATATTGCCATGTAATTTGTTGAAGAGGTCAAACCAACTCAAACACAGTCAGCAAAAGATAGAAACCAGTATGCATGGAAGTTGCACTCCAGGTCCTGTCAACAGTTAATCACTTCAATAGAAATGGGTCATCTCCCTCAAAAGACTTGAAATCTGTAGGATCACCTGAGTGGTTTGCAGTTAAACACAGATTTAATTATTTTTTTCCCAGTCAGACCTAAAACAGGAGCTGTTATGTGGATGAGGCTTGCAAAATAACCTTCTTTCTTGTTCACATGCCAAAGCCACAAATTCTCGAACTGCTTTTCACTATGAAATATAAGCAATGAGAGATCAATATTTGTGACTCTCCTTATGGAGGAACACAACAGCGTGGAGGGACATAATCTCATATCCTTGCACAGACTTCTCCATAAAGGGATGTGGTTCTCAAGATTCAAATCAGGAGGAAAATCTCATTTGACTGTGATACAGAATCAGTTGTTGATCAGCACAATCCAACTCCAACAGACAAGGAGGAAAATGAAATAGTCACTGCTCTGATCCATTTGCAACATGTGCTGGGAATGCAGGATAGGGTTTGGAACAGGAGTGAATGCTATCTTCCTTAGAAGACCACAGTAGATCACTTGCTCCTTTACCTCCCTCTTCTAGGACAAAGAGGGAGCAGGACAAGGAAGGAATGGTACACTTCCATTCACAGCACATTACTTTTGGGCTGGAAAACAATCTGGCCACAAGCTGAGCAAAATTCTTCTTCTTCATATTTCTCAAACCTGATCAATGGATTGTCAAACATACCCATTTATAAATGGTATGCATCATTTATAAATGTGACTTTTCCATGTAATTGTCATTAAAAAGAAGGGAAGCAGTTCCATTTCAAGACCTCTGTATCCCAAAAGTTTTGAAAGACACAGCGACTAAATGAAATATATCTCTCTTCTCTAGCTATTTATATAATCTTAACCAATTATCACCTTCACGGCCCCATCTTCATGCATTTCTCAGAAGTGTGCAAGCATTGCCTCTCACAGACAGGGGCAGAAGATACATTAATTAGTTAGTGTGAATCCCTCAGAGAGATTGTATAGTCAATAGAAACCTGAACTTCTGCATCCATCTTTCCCATTTTCCCCACACATTACTCATTTTTTTCCAGCCTTTTCACTAAGAGCAGTTCTCAAGCTCCCTGACCTCCCTACATAAAATGTTAATGTTATTTTCATATTACTTGGTTAGCAAGGCCCAACATATTCAATTACACTAAGAATTCACTCTGACTCTTTATAATTTCATCCACGGCCTCCCCTTTTACACACATAAACAAATGCTTGACAGAGGCGTCTTAGCGAAATAGGCTAAACTCATTTTCTAAAACAGTCCAAAAGTCCCACTGACAGATTTTGGTAAGGTTCTACAGTAACACTGTGTGTTACTCCCTTTTGCAGAAGAGACACACACACACACACAAACCCCTCATAAGCTGCATGTGACCTTTAAATCCCCTGTGTGTGCATACACTGAATGCATCTATAAATACAAACCATGGCAGAAGTACAGTAAAGTAGATGAAGTCAGGAAGTGCACAGTGCTGTATACGTGCAGCAAAAGGCGAAATGGTTTCTCACTCAACGCATAAATAAGCACAAAAGTTTGGACAGAGAGAATAATTTCTCATTTCAAAGTTCTTACATTACACTATTGTCCATGCTTAGAAAATCTTCCTTATAAAGCTATTAGATGGCACTATACAAATGAATTTTTGATCTCAGGCTAAAAAATAATGGAGAGGAATTAATACCCCAATACTGGGCAGAACACGTTTAAACAACTAGTTCATATAGGTCACACGTCAGGATCAATGTTCATCACTGTTCTCTGAGTTGAAACTACTAACTGAACTGAAATGTCAGGGAAATTAATTGATCTGCAGGAAGCTATGATTTCATATGAAAACCAATACAGCTGAAGATAGAAAAAGGCTACTGCTTCCTGCACCCTCTTGAAGTAAAAACAAGAGACACAGCAACCAAAGGGCATAAGGCCTCATCCAAAACCAGATCAAGTCAATGGGATTCTTCTACTGGTATCTGAATCAGCCAGAGTATGCAGTTTCAGATAGATTTCATACAGTTTGTATCCCAGTATTTCATGTCCCTAGGATGCAGCTGATGATTCATTAAATTCAACAATGGAATGCATCATAGCCAACCTTCTATCCAACCTTCTCTACTACTGTAAGATGGACACTGCTATCAGAGGACACACTCCTTATTTTATCATTAGATACGCCATGCATTATCAAAGACAGCGTCAGTTTTCTCCTGCCCTGTGTTTGCTATGTCTCAATCCTGGTCAGGAAAACACGAGTTTAGGAGTAAATATTCTGTGCTTCTTTGCAGGTAGTTTGTGTTTATCTTGGATTTCCAGTAAAGAAATTAATTCTAGCAATATCTCTAACTTGTTTATTCAAAGCTAGTTTCAGGACCAACAGGTGCCCTAGTTTTGCTTCTTTCACAGTCATGTTTTCCTCAATAATTTGAAAAAATTGGGAGGAAATTAGAAAAATGTGCCGGATGACTATAATTTGTGTTACTGAGATTTTTTTTTTTATATACTTCAATAGCTCAAAGGCAATTTTGCTTTTTTTAGACTCAGAAGACAAACCCTTCCATCCTTAAGATAGAATTGCAACTACCGCAGCACCTCTATTTGTATTTGTAGTCAACTACCAGCTCTGGTTACTTACCCACTCTGTTTGCTCCTGACAACATAAAAGAAAAAGAAGAGACAACAAGAGTAATTATGACAAATAATTCAGCTGGAATGGCAACTGGAAAAAAATCCACAGCAGTAAGATGATTGCATTACTTTTGAATGAAATGCATGAACTTGGATCAAACTGCTAAGCCTCAGCTGCACCAAAAGGGAGCTGAATCTCCCATTTAACAGAGAGCTCTCTCCAGACAGTGCCTCCAACTCTGAATGCTAAAAATAGTCTCTATGATTACCAAACTAGAGGCATCAAATGCTGAAAAAACAGTGTATTTGATCCAGTAAGGGCACCATAAGTAGAAAGGACACATTTTACACAGTATCCTTGCTGGCGTTGTCAGGCAATTCAGATGCAGCAACATGTAACAATTCTACACCAAAACAAAATGTTAAACCTTACATAAAGTTTTAAGTCAGATAGAAAATGAAGAGAAGAAAATGGAGTTCCCAAGTAAGAAGAAATGGGAGCACACTAAAACAGAGCAACAGAATTGAAGTCAGATAGGTTAGGGAAACTCAAACAATCCTGACTTCTCTCATACCATAATTGTTTTCCTTTACATTTTTACTTGGGCATGATTTCTGGTCCTTAGAGCAAACCTAAAGCATTGAAAACATTTTGCAACAACAGAGTATCTTCTTTTTGTAAACTTCGTAAAGTACATACACTGCCTGCTGAATTAGAAAGTATGACTTTTCAGTCACATTAGCAGAGCCTGTGCTTTGTTCTCTTACATGTTCACTACATAGAAAAGCCTACTCCATCACCCATGTTCTTCCAGGAGTAGTCAACGTCATAAAAGTTTAAGAATCATACATTGTCTAAGCTGTTGTTTAGCCATCCAAAAACTAGCTGTTTATATAATAAACTGTCTTACATAGTCCTCATTTCTGCAACATAAAGAAAAACTGAAGATTGGCTGCTATGATCTTAATTTCAATGGCACTGCATTCCTCAGAAGTCATCTTTATGTCTCAGCTGGTATTTCACAGAGTGTGTGGAAAAACAATACACTAAAGAGATTGTTCACAATGTGGTCAATATTTTCTTCTCTTCAGTCTCTGTTGCCATCAAGGCTATGTGTATTAAAAACTGATAGGGTTATCACAAACTGCTTTATCTGATATTCAGTATCAGAATTTTCTCTAGGAAGACTACTGTGATTTAAGACAAAAATCTGGTAGCTAAAACCACAGTCAAGGAATAAGCCATCTAAACCAAAAGGCTCTCACAAAAAACACCGAAGTGTTTGTTTAGGCACAGTTAACCACATACTTTTAAACAGGAAAAGAATTTAAAACAAAGTTTTAATTAAAAAATAAAGGTGCATGTTCAGTGTTTTTTCAATGAGAAAAGAAATATATTTTAGGGTATCTCCAAGACCAGTGATGGCATTTTAACTGAAAGGAAGATGGAAAAAGAGCACTGTTATTGTCATAGCAGTACTGAATTTTCTTCTTTCTAAAGCAGTCATTCAGGCATTTTGATGTCTGAATTAGAACTTATTTGTAAAACTTTTACCTCTCTGCTCTCTTTTTTTTTAATCTCACTTTTCCCAAGTCACAATTACAGACATACACCCACACAGTATGAAGTCCTGCTGTGACCTCTACTGCCCATGTAGCTGTCTGCAATTCTGCTACCAGGAGAGCCACAATTATTAGGCCTAAATGGGAAGAGTTCTGTCGGGGCCGTGTGTGGGACAAAAAGAGCGAAGATCCATTCCTGCTAAGCCATTAGTTTCAAAAGCTTGCTGGAATGAGAGGAATGTGTAGCTCTTCAGTTTCACTGGACAAAACTAAATCAAAAAGGAAAGGATCTTCTGTGACAAAACCCAGAAAAATCAACAGCCAAAGATGAGTTTAGAAAAGTTACAGCACCACAGTAACTCTTGTAACTCTTCAATCTGAGTAAAGCACCGCTAGTGAACACAAGGGAAAATAAAGCAACAAACCCTTCTTCACTGCTCTGCGTGGTTTGCCTTCGTTTGCAATAGCTGATGGTCTTGCACTTTCTTCTCCTGTCTCCCTCCCGCTGGATTGTTCACTTGCTGTGGAGTCAGCATCTGATGGAGAAATCCTGCCACAAACAAAACAGTATGTGACACGTTTGCAAAGGGGCACAATCCTCACACACAGAGAATACTGTGCTAAAATATCTTGTGAAGACTGCTGAAATTTTCCTCTGTTTGTAGGCGCATTTGAATTACATTATCATAGCCAGATATTCATTGCCATGATGTTGTCATTGTGTGTGAATACCGACTGCAACAGGATTCACATGTGCCAATATTATTAAGTAATCTTTCTTTTAAAACACACTCCAAGAAAAAACCTCTGCATTTGTAAGTAGCAGTTTACTCTTCACACAGAAAATAATTACCTTACAAATAAGAAACTCATATAGGTAACTAGTCTAACATTCAGCCTTGCTGACTTGGTGTTCTCTTGCTAACAATACAAGTCCATGTGAATATTTTCCTGGCTAGCCAAATGTAGGGCCACTCAAAAATGCTTCTTTCATGTAATTTTCCCATGCAGTCATGAGATTCTTAAAAACACTTGTTACCTAAAAATTACAATCTCAGTGTTCATACCTTTTGTGGGCAATAGAGAAAAATAAAAAATACCATGATTTTACCCAACAAAATACTCCAGATGTAAAATCAGTCAGATAGCATAAAAATAGAAAAAATATAGGGCACACACCATTCCTTAGCTGACGCCAAAGTCTGTCTTTTCATATAGGATCAGCCTTTGTGATAGTGTTTCTAGTGACCATTTTGTCTTGTGAACACTGGTATTCTATTCTGGCAGAGAGATAATCACTGAAAGTGTGCACATGTCAGTGCATTAACTTCATTAGTGCAGGATTTGCTTGGCCTAGATGGATATCTGGACTAGTTACTGAGGCTCTTGGCTAAACATCAACCTGTCTAGAGCCCACAGTCTATGATAACTATATCCAGCCTGACAAGTCCATTGCAAGTTAAATCAACTCCTTGCAGCACGCAATGCTCTGAATCGACTTCCTTTTTTCCCCTCCCTGAACAATGCACTGATCTGCAGGATCGTAATACTAATGTCACATCCTCAAAGAGCTTACAGGCCTGCATCATTGCACCTTGCCCTTTTTCTAAGGTGGAAGGTGTGCAGAGCTACCATCTCCATCACCTTTGTCTTGGTTCAGCAGAGTATAAGGCTGGAGTTCTGTTTCCAGACTTCCTACTGACTTTGTTTCTCCTCATTGTGCTTTGCATTCCTTCATACTCTTTCCTAAGTTACCTAAATTATCATTAAGTTATAGGAGCATAAATAGTGCTGAATCAACATCAATCATTCCTTGTAAGTGCTAAGGAATATGAAGTTGTATCCTCTCAAGCCAAAACAATCGGTCCAACTCTCATCTGGAGCCCAGGGATGCTGTGCTTTCTGAACTCAACTGCTCTTGTTTGTTGTTTTTAACAGATACAGAACATGCACTCACATCACCACTGTATTTCCTGGCATGCAACATACAATCCTGAATTGTACTGTGATGAATTGAGTTCTGTATTTCCTCACAAAACAGCAAACAGCTAAACCCAACATAACACAGTATGATATCATTTCATGTTTCAACTTCTGCCTCAGGGAATAAATGTTTTAAATCTCAAGCTGACATGGGCATGTCAGAATGGTAGGGAGATGACGATAACATCTCCATAGTTAAGCCTAAAGGAAGATTTGTTCTTAAGGGAATATGAAGGAGAAGAGAGAAATTCTTTTCTGAAAACATTTCAAGTGTTTGAACTACAGGTTGGTCACTCACCTCCATGCCTAGGAAAATCACGGAGCATATCCTCCTACGCTAACTATGGAAACTACGCTAAGGCACATGAAAAATAAGGACGGACTTGGTGACAGCCAGCATGGCTTCACTAGGCGCAAATCATACCTGACATACTTGGAGACCTTCTACAATGGGGTCATGGCATTGGTGGGTAAGGGAAGAACAACTGACATCATCTACCTGGACCTGTGCAAAGCATTTGACACATGACATATTCATCCCTAAACTGGAGATGCATAGATGCGACCAACAGAAAATTCGGTGGGTAAGAAATTGGCTGGATGGTCATACTCAAAGAGTTGTGGTCAATGTCTCAGTGTCCAAGTGGAGAGCAGTTATCAGTGACATTCCTCAGAGGTTGGTATTGGGACTGGTGCTGTTTAACATCTTGCTTAGCAATGAAGACAGTGGGATTGAGTGTATCCTCAGCAAGTTCAGTAACAACATCAAGCTCTGTGGTGTGGTCAACACACTGAAGGGAAGGGATGCCATCCAGAGGGACCCTGACAGGCTCAACAGGTGAAACTCACGAAGTTCAACAAGGCCAAATGCAAGGTCCTGCACCTGGCTCAGGTCAATCCCAAGGACAAATACAGGCTGGGCAGAGAATGGATTGAAAGCAGCCCTGAGGAGAACTTGGGGCTATAGGTGGATGAGAAGCTCAAAATGAACCAACAATGCGCACTTGCAGTCCAGAGAGCCAACCACATCCTGGGCTGCATGAGAAGGAATGTGACCAGCAGACTGAAGGAGGGAATTCTGCCCCTCTACTCCACTCTTGTGAGACCACATCTGGAGTACTGCATCCAGCTCTGGGGGCCAGTATGAGGAGGACATGGACCTGTTGGAGTGAGTCCAAAGGAGAGCCATGAAGATGTTTAAAAGGCTGGAGCATTTATGCTACGATGAAAGGCTGAAAGGGTTAGGGCCGTTCAGCCTGGAATAGAGAAGACTCCAGGAAGACCTTATCACAGCCTTCCAGTACCTGAAGGGAGCATACAAGCAAGCTGGAGAGGGACTTTCTACAAGGGCATGTAGTGACGGGACAAGGAGGAATGGCTTTAAACTGANGCTTGGCCTAGATGGATATCTGGACTAGTTACTGAGGCTCTTGGCTAAACATCAACCTGTCTAGAGCCCACAGTCTATGATAACTATATCCAGCCTGACAAGTCCATTGCAAGTTAAATCAACTCCTTGCAGCACGCAATGCTCTGAATCGACTTCCTTTTTTCCCCTCCCTGAACAATGCACTGATCTGCAGGATCGTAATACTAATGTCACATCCTCAAAGAGCTTACAGGCCTGCATCATTGCACCTTGCCCTTTTTCTAAGGTGGAAGGTGTGCAGAGCTACCATCTCCATCACCTTTGTCTTGGTTCAGCAGAGTATAAGGCTGGAGTTCTGTTTCCAGACTTCCTACTGACTTTGTTTCTCCTCATTGTGCTTTGCATTCCTTCATACTCTTTCCTAAGTTACCTAAATTATCATTAAGTTATAGGAGCATAAATAGTGCTGAATCAACATCAATCATTCCTTGTAAGTGCTAAGGAATATGAAGTTGTATCCTCTCAAGCCAAAACAATCGGTCCAACTCTCATCTGGAGCCCAGGGATGCTGTGCTTTCTGAACTCAACTGCTCTTGTTTGTTGTTTTTAACAGATACAGAACATGCACTCACATCACCACTGTATTTCCTGGCATGCAACATACAATCCTGAATTGTACTGTGATGAATTGAGTTCTGTATTTCCTCACAAAACAGCAAACAGCTAAACCCAACATAACACAGTATGATATCATTTCATGTTTCAACTTCTGCCTCAGGGAATAAATGTTTTAAATCTCAAGCTGACATGGGCATGTCAGAATGGTAGGGAGATGACGATAACATCTCCATAGTTAAGCCTAAAGGAAGATTTGTTCTTAAGGGAATATGAAGGAGAAGAGAGAAATTCTTTTCTGAAAACATTTCAAGTGTTTGAACTACAGGTTGGTCACTCACCTCCATGCCTAGGAAAATCACGGAGCATATCCTCCTACGCTAACTATGGAAACTACGCTAAGGCACATGAAAAATAAGGACGGACTTGGTGACAGCCAGCATGGCTTCACTAGGCGCAAATCATACCTGACATACTTGGAGACCTTCTACAATGGGGTCATGGCATTGGTGGGTAAGGGAAGAACAACTGACATCATCTACCTGGACCTGTGCAAAGCATTTGACACATGACATATTCATCCCTAAACTGGAGATGCATAGATGCGACCAACAGAAAATTCGGTGGGTAAGAAATTGGCTGGATGGTCATACTCAAAGAGTTGTGGTCAATGTCTCAGTGTCCAAGTGGAGAGCAGTTATCAGTGACATTCCTCAGAGGTTGGTATTGGGACTGGTGCTGTTTAACATCTTGCTTAGCAATGAAGACAGTGGGATTGAGTGTATCCTCAGCAAGTTCAGTAACAACATCAAGCTCTGTGGTGTGGTCAACACACTGAAGGGAAGGGATGCCATCCAGAGGGACCCTGACAGGCTCAACAGGTGAAACTCACGAAGTTCAACAAGGCCAAATGCAAGGTCCTGCACCTGGCTCAGGTCAATCCCAAGGACAAATACAGGCTGGGCAGAGAATGGATTGAAAGCAGCCCTGAGGAGAACTTGGGGCTATAGGTGGATGAGAAGCTCAAAATGAACCAACAATGCGCACTTGCAGTCCAGAGGCCAACCACATCCTGGGCTGCATGAGAAGGAATGTGACCAGCAGACTGAAGGAGGGAATTCTGCCCCTCTACTCCACTCTTGTGAGACCACATCTGGAGTACTGCATCCAGCTCTGGGGGCCAGTATGAGGAGGACATGGACCTGTTGGAGTGAGTCCAAAGGAGAGCCATGAAGATGTTTAAAAGGCTGGAGCATTTATGCTACGATGAAAGGCTGAAAGGGTTAGGGCCGTTCAGCCTGGAATAGAGAAGACTCCAGGAAGACCTTATCACAGCCTTCCAGTACCTGAAGGGAGCATACAAGCAAGCTGGAGAGGGACTTTCTACAAGGGCATGTAGTGACGGGACAAGGAGGAATGGCTTTAAACTGAAAGAGGGAAAGAGGGTAAGTTTAGACTAGGTATTAGAAAAATTCTTTACTGTGAGGGTGGCGAGGCATGGAACAGGTTGCCCAGAGAAGCTAGGATGCCCCATCCCTGGAAGTGTTTAGGTCCACATTAGATGGGGCTCTGAGCAACCCGGTCTAGTAACAGGTATCCCTGCCAAGGGCAGGGGGGTTGAAACTAAATGACATTTCATGTCCCTTCCAACCCAAACCATCTATGATTCTGTACTTAATTAGATGCTATTAAAAAAAGAAATATCTTTGTTCAAAATGTGATCAATGATTCACTATTATCTTCAGGGGAATCATTAAAATGTTGGCTTCTGAAATTTTTCCTGCTTCATTTTCTGAATTTTTCTAGATGAAATACAGTAACAACCTGAAATTTACACTTATTTCTTCTGCTAATGAGCATATAGATACCTTCCATACCCCCAAGTATCATCTCTGTATTAGGCTGCTTTTGAACTTTTTAAAAGACAGAAACACCTGCCTTTCTGATTTATATTACTTTGTTTTAAATTATGTAAGCTCCACCAAAACATGTCAGTTCATTTTTCTTCCATTATTCTGCAATTTTGCCCACCTTCCACTGTACCACTGGTAGTCTACTACTTACAAGGCCTATAGGGAGTTAGGAAGACAAGGCTTAGCACCTGGAAGGGGGAAACTGAGCTTTATGAAACCCACATGAGGAAGATGAAGCAAGGATCTTAAGACAACTGAGGCTTTAGAGAAAGCACAGAAGGCTCAACAGAGGAGCAAACTGTGTCACAGAGACCTGCAGCTCAGTTAGAATCACCATTAATTTTTTTCTAAGCTCATTTTTTCTACTCTGCCCTTGACTGATTGCCTTTTATTTTTTTCCCCACCATGGAGTATCATGTAGGTATAAGCACAGGGGATGCAGAGCTGGAGACAGAGGAGGGCATATATGAGAATGAGGGAGAGGAAGAAGAATTACTGGAAAGTGGAGCACAGAGGAGCTCATCTCCTCAGAGTTCCATTTTTTTCCCAGCTCTTACCTTCTCATCCCTTTTTTTTTTGTGCACAGATCCTTCTTTACTGCACAGCTTTGTTACAGCATGTATCCTACACAGGGCTTTCCAGCAAAACACATTCACATCATTTGATTATTGGAAAAGGTTAGGAAATTTGTGCTGAAGGTTGATAGACACTTCTGCACAGCTCTGAATTATCACTCCCTTTTCTAAGGATGGTTTGCTTTGAGCGTAACCAGATTATCATAAACAGAAACGTTCACGCATCTTGTCTGCATTTTGGAGATATGGCTTATTATTGGAAATCCCAACTCTTCATACATCTATTGGTCACTATTAATGTTAATGAAACACAGTACTATTTGTCAATAGTTTTAATTTGTTTTAAACCATCTGTTGTCTTAGTAGCTAGAGACCACATCAAAGAGATTGCACTGGAAAACATACACTTGGTGTTTCCAGTAATAAACAATGACTTGACTTCTGTCAACTCAGCAGTGTCTTAAATAACCCTCTTAACTTGGCATGTTCCCTTTAAGAGAAAGATGAACCCTAAATTCTCACAACCTTGAATAAATGAGTAGTGAGGTATAATTCTGACAGCTCACTAGGAAACACCAAGTTCCAGAGCTCTGCAACAGTTATTTCCACTGAAATTGCCCTAAAAAGACTATAATCACTAGCCATTAATAAACTGTTGTCTACTACAATTTGTTTTATCTCTGTGAACTGACCTCCCTCTGTGTCGAACAGTCTTTGAAGGCTTTGTGGAAATCTTGGATTTGGGGCTGGGCACATCTCCGTTTTCAGATGGGGTAGTATCCTTAATAGGTCCTGGTAAAGGAGCTGGCTCGTGGATAATCAGGACATCATCTTTATTGTGCTGGCCCAGATGCTGCTTAGCAAAATCAAAGCCTTTCACACTGGGGGCTTGTAGCTGTGAGAAAAGAAAAAAGACAAAAAACAGGAACTGTGAGTGACAATGAGTACAAAGGCTTTGGTTCAGATCTGCAAACAATGGCCACTAGGAGGATGGTCAGGCTATGGTAGTCTCGGGACACGAGAGCTGCAGGGAGAAGAAAAATAAACTCTCCACCATTCTGTCTTCTTATTCCAGTATATGATACACATTTTAAAACTCCCAACCAGTAAATCTAGTTAAGAAACAGCCTTCTGATGCTGCTATTTATTCAGATTTCATCACTGTGTGAGGACTTTTTTGTGTACTTATGGGTGCAAGGCTGTAGACACCTGTGTAATGACTGAAATGGTTGCCACTGCCAGGTCTTCTTCCCATTTCTTTCATTCAAAATGGATGAAGGATTTTAAATTATTTGAATAATGTCACTGCTGATCTTCCTCATTTTGAGCTCCCCAAATCTGCAGAAGTCTGGGAGTGCTTATACAAACAGCTAGTTCATCTGATGAAAGACAAACACTCTGCAGATCAGAGTTATACAGCAGCCTGGCAATGACTTTTCAGCCAGCATGGATGCCTCCAGAAAAGAACTGAAAATCTAGCTCTTAGGAATTTCATTCTGAATAGACAGAAAAATATATAAAAGGCTTTGGCATTTAGAGAAATTATCCCAGAGATCTTGTTGAGGAATTATGGGTTCAATGTGCATTTTGCTTGAGAAAGACACAGAACTGTGCCTTTTATTTTCTTAACTGCATTTATTAAAAAAGCTTCTCTCACCTTGTCAGTGACTTGATTCAGACTTAATCAAGGCTCCAAGTTTCAAGCTCTCTGCTGAATTTTTGGGGCTTTGGAGTAATTAGAAATTCTGAAGAACTAATTAAGAGAAAATTTTTCTTCAAATCTCCCTCAATTTTATATAGTTTGAAAGAAGAAAGAAACATTGACAACTCCAGCTTTCAAAGTGCATGCACACAGCCCCACTGCACACCACACACACAAAACCCTGTGTGTGTTCCTAGAGCCGATTTCCTGCAAAGTGAAGCATGTGCTGGAGTGAGTTTATATGGGTGCGTCAGGTTCCAGATGTTTAAATGAACCCCCTTTCATAAAGCTTGGCATGCCAACATAACTAACTGCAAACACACTCGTCTGATATCATGCCAAAGATAAGCTTGCCTAAGGAATATTCTGAAACAATCTCTTCAAAATATTTTCTCAGTAAGCAAACATTTTCCAAATGGTTCTTAGAAAGGGTGATGCAGTCAAGCAAACTGCCTATTTAAACCAGTAGATGGCAATAAAAGCTCTTTTCTAAAACCCAGCAGCGATCTGAATGGTTGAGGCTTTGGAGGTCATTTCTCACAAAATGAGTAAGCTTATTATTTGAAGAGATCTGGATATCTTCCACTATACTCCATTTGTCTTGGGCTTTACAACAGCGCCTTGAATTCAGCATTATGGGCGACTCACTTATTGAATTTATGCAAATAACTGCAACCACTGATTTGAGAAGGCATTGTGGAGCTACACCAGGTGAAAGTGTAACTGTGTCTCCATTTTTTTTGTCATTGTCACCTAGTGAAGCCTTCCTGAAATTTTTCAGACGTTAAACATTTGTCTTCAGGATCTTGCTTACTTAAAAAAAAATAAATCTTCACAAATTCCCACCCCCCAAAATACTTCTGAGGAAGAACTTTTCCCTTCCTCTGTCAGAATTACCATACCCTTTTGCAGCACTTTAATTACTGAAACTTCTCTTAGGTACCACACCTCCCCTGTTTGACCCCACCTGTTTGACATTATGTCTATTCTCTTTGAAGATATTCCTGGGCGTGACACTCTTCCTTTGAACTCTTCAGTGCCTTCCCTTCTTCTAACCCTTTTATACTCCCTTCTCATGTCCACACAGCCCTGCTGCTGATCCCCAATGATCACTTTCTCTATTTCATTACATTCCACTCCCCGGCCTCCAGCTCCCTTATCTCCAAAGATGGTAAGAGTCTTCACCATGTGCTGGGTACAATTCTTCCACAAAAAATTTTGGTGGTGTTCTACCCTTTCCTAAGCACCCATGACTTCATCTGCAAAGTTACTACCGCTTTTTGAAAAGTGTGACAGGTGGGGTGGGCAAGGACCACTGAAGAGATAAACATTAGTAATAATACTGGAAGTACTAGTATGGTTTTACTAAGAGCGCTGCATGAGTGAAGCATGCATTTCAACTCCAGAATAGTGAGTTTGTAAACACATTGGAAAGTAAAAAAATATATAAAATTTTAATCTTTTAACTTTAAATAGTTCTTATTCCTAGCTGCAGTCTAGCATAATCTCTCATCAAAGCACAGCTATGGGAACAGATATATTTATGTGCACATGTACATACACCACAGCATATGCATGCACAAATGTTTATCTGCAGACAGATCACACAGAAGCTGAATTAAAAGGCTGATAGTATTGCAAAGATCAGTAATCAGACTATAAAAAACGGCAGTTAAGTTTGTCTGAACAATCACAACTGGATCCTCTCATGCACAGGCATCACAAGAGACTTGAGTTTCAAAATCAAAAATTCAGTTCTTGCACAGGAACTCTCTTGCTCTCTCCCACCCTGCAGGACCCCTGGCATAGGCTGAGCCTTCTGCTATTAGCCAAAGTTGGGCAGAATGTAAGAATGTTATTTGCAGGACCAGGATACCCATCTCCTTTCATGCAGAAGCTGGCAAACAGTGAAGGGAGGATGGGATGCAAGATGAGAAAGGACATATTCCTTTATGCATGTTTGCAGCTAGGGTGGCTGAGACTTTGCCAATGTGTTTCATGGACACTTGCTGGGCAACAGAGGACTCGCCAGTCTCAGGTATCACCACCCCATCCCTTACAGAACACATGGCTGCATTTTCCTAAGTTGCAGCCAGGTAAACTCCTCATCTGGTCCTACTCTTCCTTGCCATGCAGCATTCTCTCTACCCCACCTTCTTGCCCCTCTCCTTGTCCCTGCCAGCTGCCCATTCCAGTTTACAGTATCCAAGAACCTGAGGCTCAATGTTCCTTATTCTTTTAATACCTGGAGTCATCACAATCTCTGTGTACAGCAGCAGAGAAAAAAACCTCTCAGCTTTTGGTACATCTCTACAGACCTTATATGCACAGAACAGGTGTAATCCTATGAGAATTTACCTGTAAATCTCTCATAAGTCTCTGTCAAGTCCATGTAAACAATTTTCTAAAGGTTTAAAACTGAAGTGAGAATCAACAAAAGCATTTCCTTCGCAGAAAACAACCTTCTGGTTCTCTTTCCTTCCCCATCCTGCACCCCCTAAGGCTGAGAATATGCACTAGTTTCTCCAAGACAATGTTTAAAATTGGACAGAGCACTTTATTTTCTCTTAATCTTGTTCTTCGAAAACCAAACTCTTCTTATCATCTTAAAAACAAAAATAAAGTTTCAGTATGAAACTGATCCTTGAATGGAAAACTTTGGCCTGAATGATTCAAGTCTTGCAGAGTTCTGGACATATAACATTTCTAGGTATTTCCTGCTAAAAAAATGTAAATTGGCACTACCAGCTCCAGCTAATATATGAACAGTATGAGAGACTGTATGACAGTTGTATATACATGTTTGAGCATATGAATGAAAAAACATGATAGAAAAATGCAATCCTACATATAAAACATGACACATGACTGAATATGAAAAGTTCTCAACAAAAAAACCTGATAAAATCACTTATTAAAAATATCTATGATTTGACAAATACAAATACTAATAGGATTACTACTGCAGAAACAGTGTTGATAGAGACTGACTTTGTTTCCTTAAAGAAAAAAACTCTACACTTCTGACACCTCTCCTCATAGACTACGGCAACATTATGACTTTTAACTGAGGACTGATAGCGGCCAAAATCCCCATTTTCACTGAAAAGCGCCTGAATGACACTGAAACACAACTCTGCTTTCTGCAAGACTGGATAGTCAGATCACCAAGACTCAGTGAAATGCACAGTGTTGTTACAGACTGAAGATGTTTCCTACCTTTTCTTATAAATTTTAACTGCCACCTGTTGCATTCTTTCTTTTCTTTATATCAAGTCATGTAAGTGTAACAGGTTATATCACCTTTGCTCATCTTGGGACCAGTAGTCAGAATACCATGTGTGGATCAGTCATCTATTACTCATAAATTAATCACCACCAAGAAAAGAATGCAATATCTTTTTAAGAGCACAGTTGTGCTGATACTGTTACCTGCTCAGGTGCTGAAAACGAGCATCTTTTCATCAGCCTCAAGTGCCTTTACCCACGACTATGCAAAACCAGTCTTGACGAAGATTCCTTGTTTTAAACGTAAGCTGTTAGAGGTTTTCATTTATCTTTATGTACTTGTGAAAGGGAAAAGATAAACTATTCTGAAGCTTACCACCAAAATGAACGTGTCTAAATAACTGCATTCATAAGGAATTGTATTATTATACAAATGCAGAATGTGCCGAAATCTAAGAGGGAGATGATTTCAAATTGGTAAGTCAAGATAGTGTTTTCATTCTATTGTTACGTACTGAATGAAAAACCCAAAACAAAACCACAACCAAACCAGTATTTGAAGCTCGATTCATAGAAAAGTCAAATAATTTCTGCAGAAGCCTACAAAATCAGTGCACTTGGTCAAGATTTATTCTATAAAAGCAGATAAAAATTTCAGTGCTGTTCAAGTCACAGAAATACAAAATGATTGCCAATATATTGTTTTGTTAGATGCAGAGACACACCAGGAATGTCAACAATCTGTTTTCTCACGAAAGCAAATACTGCACATACAGATCAGTGAGTAAGTTCAGCAGAAAACAGAAGCGAGGAAATACTCCGTATTCTCCCTGTAGTTCCTACAAGCATTTGAATTTGGAAATAATATGAAGAATAACGTATTAAGACAATTTTCTACTGATTTTATACCATGGTCTTGCCTTGTTCCTTGGAGAGCCAGATGCAGAGGCTGTTAAAATACATTTCTAAGGAAACAAAGGAACTAAGTATGTACTTCAGTGTTGGTACGTAATCTGTGAACAGGACAGGAAATCCTGCAAAGAAGTCCTGCTGACCTATGACCTTACTACCATGCTAGAACATGGCATGTTACAGGATAAGGAAACTTTACAGCAAAAGAAATTGCTTTCAAGTCTACTAGCTTAAACACAGCAAGACAATGAAAACCACTGTTCTTAATATTAATGTGGGTTGAAGATGTAAGTCTGTGATTTAGGACAGTGTAAACCTATTTAACATCACCAACTGCATTCACAACCTGAGATTCACACACCAAACCCTTCTCCCTCTTCCCAGGGCACCACAGCATAGGGTAGTGTGAATTCACTGCATTACTTTCATGATGCATCGTAAAGGATAATTATTTGCAACTGCTTGTGTGCTCGGTAGGGTCTTCTTAACTCTTTTTTCACCAGGTGTCTATCTATCTCATCCAAGAAGTCATCTACATATTTCTCCCACAAGGATCATTCATCCATATTGTTTACAGTCACTGGTCCATGAGATATTTAAAACATCTACCAATAAATAAGAATTCAGAAGTATTGAAACATGTTCACCTTTCATAGTCTCATTTTCCTATTCAGCTCATTCTTCTAGTCTCATTCTTACGTATCCTTCCTTATGCAGGTAAGTATCACCTCTGTGGTTTTTGTTTACATTGCTCTCCTTCAACATAAACCCCTTTGTGATCACAGCCCAGAAGTGCCTGTAATGTATGCATACAAATTATATATGTGATTCAGTAACAATAATGCATATCTGAATTAAAGACTCAAAAAACCTTTGTTCATTTAAAAAGCCTTTTAGAAGATCATACAGGACAATTCCCACTCCGTACTCACCCTCAAAATGCTGAAAAAAGACCCATTTGTATCTCTCAAGGTCTTTTCATGCACTGTCTCTTTTATGAAATGGGATATGATACAACCCATTTATGCCATAAGCACAAACTCTTTTGTAGTGTACTTTAAATAAAACCCACTGAAGTACCACTGAGAAATGTGCAGAAGGGTCCTTCACTGCTGCTGGTTTAGGAAATACTTCTCTGATTTAAATACCTTCCCTTGATAACAGTGTATGGGTGTAAAAAGAAGTGCATGTGCAATGGCAGATTACTCTTAGGCAGGACACCATCACCCTCCCATTACAGCTGTTACAGCCTGTGCCTCCTATGTCAAGCCTCATCTCAAACAGAAGCAGAATTTTGAGTTGTGAGGGCCAAAAAAGAGGTTTTGTGTACAAAATTCTGCCTATTTTCTTATCTTGGGCCAGGTACCTTCTATACAAACTATGCCTCACATTTGTCATCACAACAGCCCTGCAGTCAACTGTCACTATTTCTGGGAAGAGGTAAAGCAGTTGAGCAAACATGTCCTGGTGGAGAAGGAACATGCTTAGAGTTTCTCAGGTTTCTCTCACGAAGCCAGGAAAAAGTAGCATACTGTATAGACAGCACTGGCATGGAAAACCAGAGCAGCCTCTGGTCCTCCTTCCCTCCTCTGA
The DNA here is from genome assembly GCA_013396755.1 of Sclerurus mexicanus. NCBI lineage: Eukaryota > Metazoa > Chordata > Aves > Passeriformes > Furnariidae > Sclerurus > Sclerurus mexicanus. The sequence continues at coordinate 136,395 of VWZF01004427.1, read as the reverse complement.
AAAGTCAAAACTGTATTACTGCTTACCACCAAACAAACAGTAACTAAGGCAGGAATCCCACAAAAAATACCACCTCAGGAATTTTACTCCTGGAGTAGGATTAAAAACAAATAAAGAAACTCCCAAACTTACAAAACTTTATAAAGCCTGAAATTCTCAAGACACCTGTTCTTCTTAAGACAGATTCTTCTCATGGATTTTCATCATCCCTCTTCTTCTCCTTTGTGGATTTCCTCCTGCCACACTAATATTACCATGACAGCTCAGTAAATTTCACAAAATACAAGAAGGATCATGTTGCTGAAAGCCCATAACTCCAAGTACCTATATGCCCACAGGCTGCCGAGATAACTGCTCTAACAGGCAGAATTTTGTTTCTGAATCACACAGTTTTAGCTTTCCTCCTCAGACAGAAATGTCTCTGGGTGAATACTATCTTAATCACGGTTTGGTGAGGTTCCTTTGCACACTGCTTGGATGGAAGTGTCAGGAGTAAGTTAGAAAAAGACTGGCAACTTTTTAGGATAGACAGGTCCCTGCTGTGCCTCAGTTTCACCGGTCTTGTGTCTGTAAGTTATGTTAAACGATTACTCCTCTAAGGCCATGTACACAACTCCAGCACCAGCTGAAAACTCTAAGAAAGGTAGCACAACCTATAAAGTTTAAATTAAGGGAGCTCTTTTCTAAACTTGCCAAGCAAAAGAATACATTCATAACATGGTTCTTACTATCTACACAGAGCATATTTACAACAGTCCAGAAACATATCCTCTCTGCAAGTAATGAGAGAAGTGCTAACAGACTTCTAAGACAGAGCATAGGTCAGCAATTTTCATTTAATTTTTTGTGCTCATATTTTGTTGAGCTCAATGACTCAAACATATTTATATGCCTAGAAAGAGCTTAATGCACACAGAAAGAAAGTACATTCACATATACTGCAAAGGCATTTTGGTCGCTGAAACAAAACTGCAAGTGAGAAGCAATATTAAAACCTTAGGGAAAAATGATTTAATGTTGGTGCGTTTCCTTGTTCCCAAACTAGCTACATTCTACGGTAGAGTCTCTTATCTTTTCTTAGGAGAGAGAGAATTTATTTTTCCAGTATTAATCTCGTCTCAGAGGTTAATTATGTTTAGGATAGTATAAAGTTTATCCATGTCTTGAAAAGGGATTATTTTTGTTTAGCTTCTTTTCAAAAGTAACCACTATATAAATGCCACTCTATAAATCAATGGGTCACCTATATTTTCAATAGCATATTCAGTTCTACACTTCCTTTTCAAAAAGGATGGAAAATAATTAGAAAATGTTCAGATTTTTCAAAGGTTCAAAGGCCAGTTCAAAAGACAGGACGAGAAAACTGAGACTCTTCTGATTAGAAAAAGAGATGATGGAGGTGGAAATATGATGGGGATCTGTAAAGTCAGGATTGGCAAGGACCAGTGCCTAGGAAGCAGCTGTTCACTGTCCCCTCCAACACAAGGACCAGGGGGCATCATAGAAAACAAAAGCAAGATGAAACAAGATGACATGGTTCTTCATGTAACATTCTGTGGAAATCCCTGTCAGCAGCTCAGATGGGTTTAGAAGGACCAAACAAGTTCATGGAAAAGAAACCTATTGAGGATTATTAAGTATCAACACTTTAGAGAAAAGTCCTTGAGACACAAATAACTGGAGGCTGAAGAGTCACTCAAGGCAAGGCATCACATGTACTTGCCCTGTCTCTCTCCCATTCTATAAGCTTTTTCTTTTGGCACCTGGGCTAGATGGCCTTTTGGTCTGATCTCAAGACAGATACTCAAATGTTTGTAAAAAAGCAGATGGAGACATTTCACTTTTTATATCTATTGGTATAGGCAGTGTATCTAAGTGTGGCATTTTATTTCTACCATTTCTGAATAGTTAATCCCCATTGCAGAAGCAGAGTTACTACAAAAGAGCTCTTTCAGAGGAATTGCCACCAGAGAAATGTATTGTTGAGATGTAATTAAGATGTTGAATACTGCATTCCTTGTTAGAATCCAGCTATTGACTCTGAAGCAGAACCTGTATGCCATCCCAAAAAAAGACAACAGTTTGGATAGTTAGTCAAGGTTGCTATTAGAAATGAATGATATTTGTTATGCAAACAGTAGGCCGACATGAATATTTTGCATGAACTCATGTCAGTTTTCAAGTAGTTTTTATAAGATTGATGTCAGCTGCCTTTCTTAACATGAGTCTCTTTTGACTGGAATTTTTCTGCAATGCAGAGCTGTTGCCTCGACATTACAGAGATGAACAAAAGCATTACAGGATGTCAAAACATCACAAGAATTCTTTACATCAGGAGCAGAAGCCTAGTACTTAGCCTCCAGCAGGGCTGGCCTCTGATCCTGGGAACATCCAAGAGACAGTCTACTGAATACCCAATAATAAGCAAAACTCTCAATTCAGAGGTGTAAAGTTACACCTGACACATGACATTTCGATAGCAGATATTCCTGCTTGGGGGGGGGAAAGCAAAACTCCACACAAGTGCCTCTGTGACACCTTGCAGAAGGCAGGACTCATTACCTGAGCAGCACATGGAGGGCTGGCTGGCTGCCAGGAGCAGTGTGGATTAGAGCAGACACACAAGGGCTGGTAACAGTCCCCAGGTGACGATGACACCTTAGCTGAGGTTTCCTGGCACACAGTGCAAACTGGCAGCCCTCCAGCTCTGGCAACACCTGTGTGACCACTCAAGAAGATGGTACTGTATGCTTTGTTCAAGGCCTTTTGGGGACCAAACCACTCCACTTCTCCCACACAGAGGACACTGAGCCAGAAAGATATGTCCAGCCTCTAAAACCATAGTGGCATGCAGAGGGCTCTAGGGAGGAGTGATTTCTGACTGCAGAAGTAGGCATTTTCCCCCTAGGGTTTTAGGATGTGACCTTGGGAAAACATGAAACCAAGCAAGCCACTCAAAGCTGGCACTGCAAAGGCAATGACTTCAGCATGCCCAGCTTTCAGGGAAGAACATCCAAGACTGCCAGTTAGCTTGTCCACTGGTGTCAAGCTCTTGCCATCGGGAGCCTTTTTTCTGAGTAACTGTCTTCAGCTGAAACTGTCTCTGAAAAGTCCTAGGAAGGGATTTGACATTTTTCTTCAAACGCTTGTACACAGAAGGGAAAGTGAAATCCCTATCAAACTAGCTGTCATTTTAATTCTGGATGTCCATAGAGAAAGAAATAATATTGTCAATAAAAAAACATTGTTTCTATTACAGGTAATATGCAAAATGTTTTTTTCCATCTCTGGGGAAGAGGAAAGGAGTTGACAGTGTTTTTGTACACAAACAGAGGCCTAGCACAGAGCAGAACAATGGTTTGGGCATTAATTTATCCAGTTTTTCCTGAAGAAAAATAACCAATGGCAAAAATCAGTTGCCCACAAAAGCCAGAGATTCTTTGCAGGGAAAAAAGCTCAGGTTGGGACAATGTTGTGGTGCGTAAAGGGAATGGCGAGAGAGAAAATTCTGTTATTTAAAAATGCCACTTGTGCATCTTTTTACTTCCTAAGGCAAAGACATCTTTATCCAGTGCAACAACCCAGATCATATCAAGGTGAATTTCCAGTAGGATGCTACGGCTTACAGAACAAGTCATGAATATTTGATGTGCCCTTTAAATATCTTAGTGCCATCTCTTTAAAAGAATTATCCTTGCACAGACCAATGAATCTTGCATAGAAATTCACTTCTCTTCCCTGCTTCCTTAACTCCCATTTTAAAAAGCATACAAATAACTTTGATCTAAGCATGTTTTTCCATCTAATCTCCAAAATGAAAAAGGAAACCTCATGTTTTTCAGCTGTTGTTAATCCTGCTTTGACACAGAGGGATGGATTAGCAAATCAGAGTCTCTTCAAAATCCTTTATATTTTTACTACTTCCTGATCAAACCTGGTTTTGCTAGCATCAGTTCCCACAAAGGTTTTCTTTCCTATGTATTTATGTTTATATTCACTGAAGCAGCAGACTTCTTAGACTATTCAGAAGTAAAATATCCCTTAATATCGTCTGAGTTCAGGCTCCCTCTCTATATTCTTTGCAGAAAATAGCGTTACAAGCCTTTTTAAGCAGGACCCTTGTGCCATCTCGTCTGCAAGACACCGAATCTGTAATGAAACTAGAAGGCCAGACGGAGAACAGGAACCAGCAGAGTGGCATATACAATCCAAAGAACAGGCCTTTGCCATATAGGGTCTACCTTGCCCATGTCACCACCTCAGAAGAAACATCACCTTTGCTATTATCTGTATTACCTTTGAGAATGACCTGGCCTTGAGGGTAGGGACAAGCAGCAAATGTGAACTCAAGCCCAGCTCCGGGGCTGCTGTGGCACATAAATATCAATGCAATCTTTTACGGGCTTGTCACCACAGGATCTGAGTATTTTTCAGCAGACCTATGTCTGCTCAAGTGGGAAGTATAGTACCACTGACCATCACAAGTGAGGGACTGTGACCCAAATATTCTAAAGGGGCATCCACAGAGCAGATAAGGGACCAAAGCCAGATAGCTGTGCTGGCATGATATGCCGGTCACTATGACTGAACTCTTGTGTAACACAACTACCTGGTGATCTTCACCTCACTGAGCAGCCATACTCTCAAAGCACACCCAAAAGGCACATAGGGTCTTACTGCCAGCAGATAATAGAACTGGTTTCCATCATCAGAAGGTAGACTGCGAAGGTATGCAGCTTATGACCTACTTTTAATTGTGGCCATACAAACACAGAAATCATATCTACTCTGTAAAAGTAAACCTTTACATAGAGAAGATTAAAAGTAAAACTCACACTGTCTGAGTACATACCAAAATATTTCAGGAAAATGCAAGAGTCTCAAACCCAGAATGAAACAATTAAGTGAAAGGACGGAAGAAAGAAAACATATGACTGACACATGGGGCTACAGGACCCAGAAAAAAATTGCAGTGTCTTTAAAGCATCTCTCTGAAGAGAAGAAGACAACTTTGTAAGAGCAATTCTAAACAGTGAATATAAAGCTCTCCTGTAAAACTTATGGCTTACTTATGCAATCTGCATTTACCATACACTAACTGATGTTCTCTCTGTGTTTCAAGGAACCAGCCTTTTAGTCTTTTCTCAGCAGCAAGAAGCAAACAGGCTTTCCCCTCACCCCATTTCCAATCCCGTTCCAGGCTTTTAAGTCACAGGTGACATACTTCGCTATCAGCTGCTACTGTGAATTCTAACAGATTACTATGCTGCCCACTGATCTACTATGTTAAAATGGCTAATTAAACACACAAGAAAGACTGGTGACACCTCTGGTGATCCACCAGTGCAGCATGATATCCAATTTCAGCTGAACAAGAAAAGAGCATCTCGGTTTCTTTTCTTACAATCAACACGCATTATAGACTTATCACAAAGGCTGAAAAGTATTGTCTTCTATTTCCAGTATGGATATGCAATGCATATATTAATGAAATATTCTGATATTTAAACATTCCATTTTTATATTTAATTTTTTAAATATTAATGGAAGTCGAAAGAGCCAGCATACCATAAATGCATCTTTATGTTTTTTAGCAATGAAATATAGATTCCAACAGAAAACCCCAGATCTTTAATCTCAATATCTTTTCATTTGCACATGCACATGCAGGCCTTCAATCTCCTTCACTACCAAGGTCAAGCTCTGTAAATAGTGAATGGAAATAAGCACAGGTGTGGTGAGAAAGGGAGAGCCTGAATCCATTTTTAAACCAAGTTTATTTACAGACCTAAATCCCTGACCACATGATGACACTCCTTTAATAATTTCTTTGCATTTACTCTAATAAAAAGTATAAAATACCCAACAATTGTAGAGGGCACGTATTATGTCCCTAATAATTTGTATGCTGTTGTGACTGGGGGTCTTCAGTGGTTGGTAAACGTGCCATGTTCTGACCTGGAATTCCAAGCCACTATTCAAAGACATGAAGAAATCCCAAAGACAGCCTGCTACTAAGGAAGCCAGAGTACTACTTTTGTTCTGGGCACAGGAAGATATGATTAGTAAAGTAGATTCTGCCAGTTGTTTGATGTGCAAAGTTTTGAACTACATGTCCTTACTGGTTCTTTCTAGTTTGCTTACAGCAACTTCCCTAAAGAAGGCAAAGTGACAGGCTCCCTAGGCAAACCAAAATGAGACTTGCATATAAACAAGCTCAAGGCTTCTGACTCATGAATGATTAAGATGAAGAAAATTGTGGAAGCAGTGGGGAAAAACCATTTCCTTAAAAGAAAGCAAAGCTATGAAAGATGTTTCTGGCCTTACAGCCAACCCAACAGCTTTTTTACAAAAAAAATCCCCAAAAACCTGTGACAGCAGAGAGGTACTGAAAATGTATGTGATGAAAGTGTACCAAGGGTAATGAACCTCTCCTGCCTCTTTTGTATGACCCTTCTCAAATTAGACAAAACTACCATAGGGAACTTCTTCAATCAAAGAATTGTGTTACATATTACCACAGGTGAAACAAGGTACTGGGGGTGAAGCTCATCAAAGGGTACCACTTGTTGCCAACCTTGATTCTGACACACAAACTGCAGTTGCAAGACATGTGGAAGTTACTATTGATTTGTTCTGACTGCTTTGGAAGTGCAGCTGCTTTCTGCTTCTCTCATCTTTCACATCATTAATTATCTTGAAAGAGAGCATGGTGTACAGACAAGGCTTGTTATGGAGAAAACTGTATGACTGAACATGAGGTGACAGTACAAGAACATGACTGCAGTACCTCAGGATTAGCACAGGCAGATTATTTTGCCTTTAATGATGCCCCTGAAGGTATAGTCAGTAATAAGCATTACTGACACACAGACCAGTTCTCTTTGGCTGTAAAAAGAAAGTAACCTTCTAGGAACTTTTCCACTCTTTTTACTGAACACATCCTTTGTGAAAATTCTAGATCACAAATGTTTAAATTTACAGTCTTGGGCAAGAAGTAGACTGAGTGCTGAATTTCTCACCATCCTAAACAGTCCTCCAACACTCTGGCCAACACGCTCACCCATGCGGATTCACTAATTCATGTTCTAATTCTGCAACAGGCTCTCACAGTGTTCACACAAGAGCCCTGGCAGAACATGAAGCAGTCAGGATAGGTTCTAGCAAATTCTATTTACAGCATGAGGTATAACAGATATTGTAGTTTAGCTGTCAAATTTGGTTAGCAGAAACTCTCCAAAGAAAAATTCAGCCTTCTGTGGAAAACAAGGTCAGTGATTCAAGACTCAATGCATTTCCTCTTATTCAGTCCCAGCCACAGCCTTGAAATGAAGTGATAAAGAAAGGTTCCTTTCAGCCTCAGTGCCCTTTCAGAAGGATGTATCTATCTAATGCAGTACCATATACTCAGGAGAATAAATAAAACACTACAGGATTCCTGACTTCAGCTTTCATTGGACTTCTTCCCTTTTTTCCCCCCTCTAAACTGGAATGCTTTGAGACTGTGTTTATACGTGCTATTTAAGGATGCTAGGTGTTCCCTAGAGTCTCACATTCATTTATGCTCAGAATACTCAAGCTCCTCTCAGCACAGCATCCCCTTTTACCTTCTGTCGTTGCTGAATGTTGCTCACTGCGTCTGGCTGAAACTCCAGCTTGTCTGTTCGACAAAGTTTCCAGTACAAAATAATGACGATCAGCAGCACCACAGCAACTGGGACCGCCACACCGACGATAATCCAGAGGTTGCTATTCTGTGACTCTGCAGCGGACTCCTTCAGCTTCTCCACAGCTGTGAGGTTAAAAGGAAGACACCAATACTATGTGGTTATATTTTAAATGGAGGACACTTCAAGGTTATGTATTTTTATGTTCTTACAAATGCTAGTTAAGGAATTTATCAGAAACCAGCTGCACATCACAGGAAATGTCACACCACTTATAAGTTAACATATGCCATGCTCAGGAAGCATGGGGCAGGTGGATCAATTGTCCTCGCCTACCTTCTGAAGACCTGTGCTTAAAATACTAATGAAAGTGTACTTCTGCCACATCATTCTGTAACTCAAAACTGAGCTAACATGGTGAAATGGGTCTAAAAAAACAGACTACCACTAACAAAGATAAAATGGACTTCCCAACATTTTTTGTCTGTTTCCTGCTTTAAGCAGTATTATCAGCTGCCTCTTCTCTTTAGTTATACATTTTTTTACTTTCCCCATCAATAATCACAATCAATTTGAAATCAGTAAGACTCTCCTCCCAAATTTGTATAGTTCTGCATTTTTTATTGGTTTTTTTTCTTTTCTGTTTCATTGTCAGTGTGTGAGATCCTTTAGCCCCAAACAGAAAACAGAAATACTGGAAAGCGTAATCAAACAAGTCATGCTTGTAAAAAGTAAACTTAAAGAAGGGACACAACTTTCATTTGCTCTGTTTTGCATAGTGGTTAGATGTGGGACTAAAAACCAGAGCAGTAAAGCATTTCTAGTCAAACTGATGCACTTTGTAAAAATGATGTTTTCAAGTTAAAAGGATTATTTATATGCACTGATTTTTATATACAATTTTATTAAAAGCCATTCTAATGATGAACCTAGACCTTAAAGGTCTTATATTTTATACATCTGACAGCTCACTTAATACATGTTTTCTGTTATAAAAATGAACTTTTTTGTCTAGTTTCTTCCAGTAAGAAGCATTTAAAGACTTCTATGATTCTATGACTCTTAAAACTTTCTAAAGACGTGTTAAAGATAACAAGTTTCAACATGCACAATAAGCTATAAACAATTCATGAAGTTTGCTCAACACATTTTTGTAAAGACAATTTATTCTTGCAACTTTTTGCATTTCTGTCTAACCAGTATTACAGTCCATCAACAGATATTAAACCAGTGTATATGAGCTACTGACCTATCTGTACACAGCTGTTTTAACAGGGACAAAATTTAGAAACACATCCAGATGGTGCAGTCATTACTATTTTCATTTCTTTCCACAGACAATTTTAAAAATCAGACACACGCTTGTTCTGTTGGCAAAATACCCTGTGGTACAATGTAACTCATGCCTTCACATTGCACAGGAAAGAGAAAAGAATTAAGCATTCATACCAATGAGGTATTTTGCAGATCACACTCTTCTGTTCTGTTTTAAAATACCTTTGAGTTTCTTTCCTAATCGTAACATGGAATTTTGAGTGGGTCCTCTGTCTCACTACTTAGTGAAAATTATTCATATACCAACCCTCCTGAATAAAGTCATTACGTAACTTTTATATAAAATGCCATATTTATTCTGATGCGTGTCTAGTAAAGATCACACTACTTTTATATTATGTTCATTAAAAGATCACATTACTTATAAATTACTGATGGACAAACAAATAAAAATAAGGTTAATCATATTCAATGGAGGAAAGAAATGCCCAAACTAGCATTACTGCACATTTTTCGCTCACAGAGTAATTCAGACAAACAAAAAACAGTGATTTGTGTTAAACTTCACTGCTATTACTCAGATAAGGGAAACACCTATTTCACACAAATGCCTCCCATCCCACAGTCTTGGGGTTTATGCAAGCTCCTGGGCAAGATGACCTGTGAAGAAATTCTGGACTAGCAAGAGGAGATGAAAATGGCAAGAAAGGTATTTAGTTAGCACAGTACTTTTCTACCACAAGCAGTAAAGTGAATCAGTGAGGTTTGACTTAAGGACCCTCTTGCAACCCCAAGCTCAGCAGAGTCTCCAAGAAGCAAAGTGGCACCACACAGCTCACTGCAAGGCTGCTAAAAATTATTTCCTCAGGAGTGTCAAAGTTGCAGCATTCCAAGAACAAAACACTGCAACAGTGGGCACTGCACAGTACCATAACCTACAAAGCTAATGTCACCCTTCCTGTTTCTCTTTGTGGCATCAGTGTGGATTTGACAGGGCTTACGCTGTGCAACGGTGCCTTCAATGCGGTACCCAAGGATGATTGCAGCCCGCTGGATGTCCACTCTGTTCATCAGGTCTGAGCACTTCACAGCACTCAGTCTCTCTCCATCTTGGTCCTCCACGAAATAAATCAGCTCCACAGGGTTATCAACACCAACTAACCGTGACACGTTCACAATCTGAAAAGAAATTGGAAAGCTTTCACATTTTAAGTTATATTTATTTGGGGCTCCCATGGTCTTTCAGTTCATACTCTCTCTTCCCTGTTCCTTCACAGATCCTGCATTCTTAGGGACACATCTCAAAATAAACACTTAGAACAGCTTTGCCAAGATGCCACCAGTCTCTGTCTTCATTGTCACAATATACAATTCCCAGTGCAAAAAAAAAGACTTCAACTTGTTGTTACATTGTAGAAATACAACAGTTGTTAAAGAAAAGCCCTATATCTGTGACACCAAATAATGTGGTATTATACTAACCATGTAACTGCTGTGAACTAGTACAGTTTGGAAATAGCCAATATCCAGAGAAATCTGATGGGAGGATGTGCTGTGTATAGTGCTCCAAAATACTGTATAAAGCAAAGGGAACATACACAGTGGCTAGTTCTCTCATCTGAGAAGAGCTTAAGTCCATGCTGGACACGCAGAGTTAACATTCAGTAAAAATAATTTACTTCAAAACTACAATTCAGAATATTTCACCTAATACTTATACAAAAGATTCTGAGTGGAAGTCATCCAGAGGAAGACAGCATTGCTGGAATAACGTATCAGTGTCTAATTACACAAGCCCTACTCAAGTGCTCCAGAATCCTGGGAAATTTACAGAAATACCAATTTTGTAACTGAAAGGAAACTTTCCAAGGAAGCGATCCCTTGTGTAATACATTTTTATGGCAAACCTGAAATTTCAATCCCCCCATCCCAGTTGTTTCATAACAACATACAGATCTGATAAGCTTTCACCCTAAAGATGCCAACACCGTGCCACCCTGGAAGCCTCTACTGCCTTTGGAACTATCGGTTAGTAGGAACTACTGAAGAGAATAGCGTGACTGCACTTTTCCCTTCGCTAAATACCTACTTTGACTTTGATTTGTTATTCGTAACACACACCTCTTTGTTCCAGTTCTTCCAAATGTTAAGCAGCTACACAGGCAAATATTCTGTTAGCATCAAATAAAACTGTTCGCTCTGCCTCAACAAAAGCACTTGCACAGTCACCTTCATCCTCCAAACAGCTCCCCCTGGCATCCACCTTTCTTCAGGAAGGAATGTATTTGATGCTGTGGGAAGCATTCTTTCTACCTACTTCTAAAGACATTAATAATCAAAAGAATGCATGCTATGAGGAAGCCCTGTAGATACTCTCCAACCACCAAGCAACTACACTGCATATGAGAATCACATAACTTTGAATTCCTGTAAAATTAAATCTTTATATATAACAACTCTCCTCTGTTTAACCATTTACATGTAATGGTGAGCCCAAACAAGAATCAGGCCAGACAAATAGTGGGAGGTATTGTATCATGTGAAACAGAGTTTGAAGAACTCTGGAAGGAATTGGCACAAACAGAGCAATGTATTTTAGTTTCCTCAGAATTATCCTTTTGCTATGAAGTGCATATTTAATAAATTATAATCTCAAATACTGCCCATAGGCTTAAAGTAAACACACAAATGTTTGCAAGTCCGAGGCTTACAAAAGCAAAGCTTTGTATTGTTTTCTGTCCTAGTTTCCACCTAAACAATCATGTTGAAGGAAAGAAGTGCAATGTTCTAGCTCAGCAGCAACAATGTCAAACATGTCCTAAAAAGCACTTTTCAGGAATGGTTAACAGTAAGGTATATACGTATGAAAAAGGGGGTGGAAAAAAGAGAAGGTACAATTGTCATAAAAGTCTTCGAGGACAAATCAACTGAAAGCAAGGAATAACAATCAACATCTGTCACATGTGACGTAAGAAGCAGTATCTACAAATAGGGCAGAAAAAGGTGCAACTCTGAAATACAGCAAGACCTGCTAATAGGACCCTTCAACCAATGCTGCTGCTCACCCGGAATACTATTCACTCTTGTAGCAGCTAAGGGACAACCCATCCCCAACTTAAGGTAACAAAACAATATCAATAAATAAGGTTTCAACACAGATTCAGCAGCTGTAAAGCTGAATCTGGTTTCATGGACCTCAAATATATAATCCATTAACAAATGTATTATTTCTGCTTCAGCTGGGTTGCCACAGTCCAGTTTCAGTGCACAGAGCAGCAGGGTGTATGGACTGGTATCTCCTTCCAGCACAGATGAAACCTTCCTAAATAGCACTTTGCTCACATGGAGGGTGAGGGAGTTGAAAGGCCATATGGGAAAAAATCAATGTGTTCTTCATTTTAATTTTATGAAACCCCTCTGTGCATAGCAAAGCTACAGAATCAGAGAAATTTAGAAGATTCTTAAACTGAATTGTGGTATATTTTACGGTGCTGTGAGGCACACAAGAAGCACTATAATTACATGTGTTGTACACACCAGGTAACAATCAGAAGCTGACTGAATGGGCTAACAAGAAACTTCTCCACAGCTGTCTTTAGAAAGGGCAGAGAGTAAGAAAGGTAAGATTACAGTGCAAGTTGTCACAACTGGAACTATACAGTTTTTAACGTTTAAAATTAAAAAAACAGAGTATGGCCCCCTATGCTGAGGAACAGTGATAGGTAAGAAGAGCCAGAGCAGAGACAAGAGGTAGCTGGAGCTACTTCAGCACAGCGTAGAGAACATGGGAAGGAGAAATTCAGTGGAAGTACAGGCTAGTTTTTATGAACTAAGCTCACTAATTTAAGCTAACTTTTATCTGAAATAATGCATTCTAAAGACATAGTGTTTTATGACTGCTCACACCACACAGAGAGAAGCTGCAGCCAAAATTTCAAAACCAAAGGGAGATGGTTATGGACTTGTAGTCTGGGAAAGCCAATGACTGAACAGAGTATTCTGGACGCAGCCACAAGACAACTAGACTTGTACACAAACACAGCAACTGTGACAATATCAGTACCTCAGTTTTCATCTCTGTCACACTGACTCACTGGATTTTATTTATTGATTGTTTTAACTTACCTCTGTGCTAGCTTCAGCACAGAAAATGGCATACTGGATCCAAACTGTTTTAAGTCTGGTCATTGAACTGAAGTACACAGTCACCGTGCCTACGTTTTATACAGTTTCTGCACACTAAGTTTTGTGATATATTGTTCCAAATTATACTCTTTGCACAGCTTCAGGCTGGTTTTGTCTCTAACCTTGAGTGCGCTAAGAATTCAAGCAGAAGTACTGTTTTCCAGATAGTCAGCAAAGCAGCCCAGGTGTAAGGAAGCATTTAAACATTTCAGAGCTATACTTTGGCAGTGAGGGGTGACATAGGGAGGGAGGACATAAAGAATTTCAATGCAAGGGAGGAAGAAAGTAGGGGGAAAAAAAAGCAAAAAAAAAAAGAAAATACCAATTCAACTTCTGTGTACATAAATGATACCACCTCTGTTGATACTAGATTTGCATTTAACCTCCACGGAGAAAAGGCTTAACTGTGTTCAGGTGTCAGCAAATTTAATTTAAAAAGTGTTTTCAAGAGAATATCATAGGTCAGTGAACAGAGTTGCCTTGGCAACCAAATCTAGTTCATAATGTAAAGTGGGGAAATCCAAGTGGCGAGGAAGCTCCCAAGGAGTTTGCAGAGGTCAGCCAGCCAGCGGGATGTCCTGGTCAGCAACCCCCACAGGAGCAAGGAACGCCTGGGTGAACTATTTCAGGGTTTCAAAGGCACAAGCACTACTCAGACACAAGCCAACATGCACACACAATCTCCAAAATGTATGCATGAGGGTTATTTCCTTTTTTCACTACATTCTTCACTTTGGGAAAAAAACAGTCAAAGCAGATTCTGCTTTCTGTAGGATTTTAGTGTCTGGGCAATTAAATCGAGCTATATTGTGGTCTCAACAGCACACAGAGGTAGGAGCAGGCTGCGGACAACCTGGTGGAGGGGCCAGTTGCTGCTCTGGGTGGCCACAGAAGGGGTGAAAAGTCTCTGAGGAAAAGGTAAAGCAGCAGTAGTCCCCAAAGGCTTTATTTATAAACCTAAAAACTCAAAGCAAGACCAGGGCTTTCCTCAAATTACACACTTGGGAGAGACACATAAGCTGTTAGTAGAAAGACAACAGAATGAACCTCTGCCTTAATGAAAAGCTCAATTCAGTCATTACATCCCTTCATAGCTGCTATTTACACATTGCAACTAAAATGCTGCCTAACACGTTCTTGAAATCACAACACTGCTCTTTTTGTCATTTACTAGGATCATCTCTTCACTTTCTGTTAGGTTCAAAAGGTCAAGCACACTGAAATGAAGGAAAATTAGTAATTTCTTTTATTAGCTCCTGGTGTCTTTTTAAGCAACAATTAAGTCCTTTAATTTCTAAAAAAAAAGTAATGAGAATTGAGCTATTAGAGAAAACTATTGACAAAATACAGCACAGGTTCTAACCTCTGCAGAGGCAATGCAAACCACATTAAGCATGTGCCTTCAAATTTGCAGCAACAGCAGATGCACATTGAAAATATACTCCATGACTTATTCCATGAAACATTAATATGGACATCACACAAAAGTCAATGGAACTATCTCACGTATCACAATCAGGTGTGAGGCTTCAGGGTTTTTTGTACATAATGGTTATAGGCTTTTTTCTCATTTTATCATGGAATGCCACCTGTTAATAGCACAGATAGGCAAACAGGAGGGGAAAACACTATATTTGGGCACACTCCAAAGCTCTTATTCAAAGTGTCTAGATTTAAAGCATACTTTTTAACATTCTTAGACACTAACACATGCCTTTGGAAATGAAATCTAAACCTCACAAGGTATCACTTCTATTTCCTTAGTATGTGAAAGGAAACTAATATGCCTGCAGTAACATTCACAAATAATTGTTTCACCTTCTGACCCCCCGTCCTGATTTTCCACAGAGCTTAGAAATGTCACATTTCAAAACACTATAAATATCTTTCACCCCAGGAAAAACTCTGGTCTATAGGGTCACAACACAAGTGAAATGTGCGTCTAGTCTTTAACAGAAATACGCATGTCCTGTTAATAAAACTATCCAACACTTCGGTGTTGCAGTCAGATTCTGTTCTTATTTTCACTTCATTGTGCTCTATTATCACAGCAGTCATTGTTTTGTGTGCAAGAAATATATATGGGAAAATGTGAAGATAAAACACAAAAAAACATTAATAGCTGTCCCAGAAGACACAAACAGACGCACAAATACAACACACTTCAAACAGAGCTTATAAACTTAGCTATGAGAAATAGAAATAGCACCAGTAAAATGGTTATGGCAAACTACTATGGACCAGATCCTCAGAGGAACATCCTTGAAGGGAACAGTCCGTCACTCAGGAGCCCGCTGCCAGGTACATCAGTCCAGCTGCACACAACAGCCTCTAAGGCTGCCTCACCTGCCACACACCTGAACACCCTGCTAAAGCAAGTTCCCAGGATGCTACAGTACCTGGTGGCACCTGCTGTTCTCATACAGGAAAGCAAGATACCTATCACAGACACCTTGCAGCAAGGTATCTCTTCAGCCTTCCTTCCACATCTCCTGTATTACAGTTCTAACACTGTTTAAAAGTGTGGACTGTGAGCGTCTGGAGAAGCCCTGTGTTACAGGATGGCAAGATGTGCTGACTATAATGAAGACAATCTTCCTCTGCCCAAAAACAGCAGTTGGCAGACTCTTTGCACTACTTAAGTGGCATAAATGAGCAGCATTGCTGTCTGCAACGTGAGCTGAAGGCCTCATTTTATGTACCAGTAAGTAACACAAAGTCAAAAGAAAAATGCTGTATTTTCACTATCCAAAATCCTATTCTTTAGCTAAAAAAGGATATGCCTGTAATTTTGTGCATGCAAAAATAAACTACCTGCGCTTTATTATGTAAAATCATAAAACTGTAATCTAAACATACACATTTTATAGGCTGTGGTATTTTTGCTAGCAACATAAGGAATATTTGTTTAATTTATATGCAAAGGGAGGACTAAGGCATAAAGAATCAAATGCAGTAAGAGGTGCTGGGAATAGAAGACCTGAAGCAGATATCTATTTACAGCAATTCAAAGCTGTACAGAAGAAATATAAAATAAAATCTCTATTACCAAAACAGATGTTTCTGAGACAGGAAAACAAAAGTAAGACTATCCCAACATCTGGAAATTTAAGTGGCAGCAAAAATTGAAGGATTAAATTAAGATAATAGGTCTGAACAACTAGAATGGCATCTGTGAGGTAAACCAACTCTCAATGAATTAGCTGGAAAGGGTAATTTTTAAGAAGATGATCCATTAAAAAGTACCTTGGCATTCAGTTTGTAGTACTGACTAGAAAGAACACGTGCCAGAATTTAAAACTTAAAAGAAAATATCCAAGTCTTCTTGGTCTTTATGTGAATAACTCCACCTGTGACAGAACTCTAAAGCAGCACTGGAATCCACGTGTGCAAAACTTGATTTGACTACTCATTTTTACCTGAAAGTCAACCTTGTGATCAGGAGTACTGTGACAAATAAGAAGTTAAGGGGGAGAATACACTACTCTACTGCTGCATCAAACCGCATACAATTTTATTTTGTACTTCTACACCACCAGAAAAACATCACAGAGAGCTGTTCCAGCAGAGTACTTTTTTTCAGATAAACATTCTGTCTCCTTTTCCTAGGCATCTCGTGTAAGTCACAGCAGAGAGAAAGTTTTTAAAATAAGATTATTGTAAAATAATTTTCAATTCTTTTTTAAGAAGTCATGAGAAATTTTTAGTCGGTGCTTACAGTAAGCAGTTATTTACATTTGTTATGTTTAGCTTAAAAGACAACAAGGTATTTGTTAGAACTATATTTTAGGTGCAAACCAGAATCATCAAGTAGCTAAATGTGATACATGCTTTAGAGTTGTATTTCTCCCCTCAAAACTTGGACAATATGAGCTTATTCAGTAATTTATTACCCTTTATATTTCTTCCTCTGATTTTGAGCTCTTAATACCTGTACAACGTTGTTTCCTGCAAAACTGGCTCGCCTCCATATCCGCCCTCTGACCAAAGCCTCATTCAGCAGGTGAGCAAGCTTCCGTTCCATCTCAGCCCGAAACACTTCCTCCTGAATTCGCTGGTCGACGACACCCAAGAGGACTACATTGCACAGAAAGCAACCCAAGAAAAACAAATTAATTAGTAAAACTTATCAGTGTCTTCTCTGCAACTTCAATTGCAAGCCTTGAGTTGCCCCGTGACAGCTCATGGGCAATTCAAGAGCAGCTGTGTTCATAGGGGAATACTGTCCTGTTCAGCCAGAGGTTATGCATTGGAAAGGAAGACACTGGGTGGGGCAAAAGTTAAAAGAAATAAGTTTAAAAAAAATATATATTGGCAGAGGACTTTTCTGAATCTTAACTAGGCTAGACAGATGCAGGATATTGAAGAAACAGTTTCAATTTTAAAAATACATAGCATTATTGAGCCTTCAGTGAATTGTTTAAAAACTAACAGGAGAGAAAATTTAGTCTAAATCGTTTGCTGCAATTTATTTCACTCAAAGTGTTGTGTTCGGAAGAGATACAGAGTTGGAGATGGGGCAGGCAAGAATTCAGAATCATGGGGGAAAAGTAGAACAGCAGCACGTGAATGAAGCTGTGTATTCAAGTGCAACTTCCCTAGATAAGAGGAAGATTAACAAGCATGCTAATCATAGCACAAAAAAATTGGTTAGCAACCCTGCCCACTGTCCAGCCCAGGTACCCTGGGTCACTGGGGCAGCTAATGCTGAGAGAAATCCCTGGGGAAACATGAAAAAACCGCTGGACCTTTACTAGCAACATGGCATCCAGTTAAAGAAAAGTAGAGTGAATGGAGCCACAGTCATTCAAATGACCTAGCAGAGCAATCCTACATGATAGTAAACCAACTCACCACTGACTGCATTAACATAAATTCAGTGTTGACTCCTGTGCCTCTCCACTAAAATGGTTTATATTTTGTAGAAACCCCCTTTTCAGTGTTTCCAAATTTATTTTTTCAAGTGTGGTGCTTAATAAAAAGCCACCTGCTTAGATAAGATCAATTAAATATAGGTGTTTTTTTAATTTTTAAAACAAAAATATTAAAACCATTTTTTCAATTTAAAGCTTTTCACTGCGTATGTCAGAAAAAGGAAACATTTTCATGATTTCTCACAGAGATCGACAGCATCTGTCCTCTAAATTCAATCACAGACTAAGTATCTCAGAATTAAATTGTAAAATAGATAGACAGTGACCTAAGGCTATTATACACACCAAGTAGAAAATTATTCTTGCCTATATATTGGATTTCAGTATCAGCAAATTATGCTTATTAGCATGAATTGTATTCTACAACTGAGAGGGAGAACTAGAGAGAACATTGCATATCCCAGTGTTTTATGACTATTGGGATACATGCACATATATCTGGGTAATTTGATATTAAAAACCTTTACATGCATAAATTCCATCATTTCCCTATGCCATGATTCATTACCCTTACAATACAATAGACTGACTGAAAGGACTGACCAAGCCAAAATCTACTAGATCTTCCCAGACTGCCTGCAAGAATTGGGATTTCAAAAAATTCCTATATAGCAAAATAAGTTGATGCAGTTGGCGTTCAAAATCTTAACAGTTGGGAAGTTTTTAAAAATCCAAGGGCACATGATTTCTGAGCTGGAAGAACCGTTTTATTATTGCAGGACCTAAGGGCACTTTCAGCAGCAATGGACAAACCTAAATCTGAGCAAAAGTGGGAGGGAGTGTTACTGAAAAAGCCAACATAAATCTCTAAGGAAGGATAGCAATGGATATGAGACACACATATGAGCTTCTCTCTTGTTAGTGAGTATTATCTGAAATTCTAAATCTTTCTTCTGTAACACAAACTTTGTGGGCTTCAGAAATTAAAATACAACTTGGTTTCCTGCCTAAAAAATAAAGTGGTCACCAGTGAGAGGAGACAGGGATACCTGGAAGAAGAGTAAGTCTATACAACAGGTAAACTACAGATGATAAAGTTGTAGGAAGACAAAAGTGTATCCAGTGGGGCATCTGCACCTTAAGAGCAAGTTTGGAAGGCACAGCCTGGTCACCATTCAGGCTGAAAAGCAGCAGGTAGGACCTACAGCATGCAGGCAACCTCCACAGCCTTTGAGCATCTAAATGTGACAGTTCAGCCACATCTGTGGATAACAGAATAAAACATTCAGAAGACTTTGGAGGGAGGGACCTTCTGAGAAAAAAATCAGAAGAGATCAATGAAATGTGAAACCCTTTCTTGTGCTCAGAATGCATTTATTTTCACTCTGTTTTATTCCCGACATGCTTTGGTAGAAAGCACCACACAAGGAAAATTTTAATTTTTGCTACAATAAAAACTTAAAAATCAATGTGGCATATTGACAGCATGCAGAGTAGACACTTTATGTCTGACAGTCTGAGTTGTTTCACTAAGAATGAACTGCCTTATAGACAAAAACTGCTTTGCATGCGTTATCAAGGAATTGCAGCAGTTAATTCTAGACCAGGGAATTACACTTCCCAGAGATTCCAGGTCACTAGGCATTTGGTTTTAGAATTTCTTCAGCTCAGACATTTATTACCTCATAAAAATGCAGCATTCCTGAGCTATCAATATTTATGTAGGCTAGTTATCCCACTAACAAAAATAATTGCACTCTTACTTACTCAGAGATTGTACATACCTGTTCTCACCCAGGAAGATTTCATCAACTGAGACACATTAAGCTTAGGATAATGAAAGGCTGAGGGAAAAACAGAATGGAGGAAAAACATCCATAAGAACAGTGTTCTCAACAACACACACAAAAAAAGCCATTTCATAATTTATACTGTCGGCAAGCATCTTATTTACACAGATGCATTACTGCTCCTGAGGCAATGCAGACACAACAGTAAGGAAAGCGCTCCAAACATGCACTCCC
Organism: Sclerurus mexicanus; assembly: GCA_013396755.1. Classification (NCBI taxonomy): domain Eukaryota; kingdom Metazoa; phylum Chordata; class Aves; order Passeriformes; family Furnariidae; genus Sclerurus; species Sclerurus mexicanus. Next base: position 116,370 of record VWZF01004427.1, on the reverse strand, counting down.
CAGTTCGTCTCTAACAAAAAGAAGCTAACTGAAACAGTCAGATTTATTACGTGAAAGATTTCAAGCTGCTGCACCGAGGTCATTGCTCCTAGACATTTAAAAGCTCACTGTCTGAATTGTGACTCTTACTGAGCTAGCTGCAGGATCAGAGTTTTGCTCAAAGGGCAATGAGGCAACTCATGAGTGTTGCAGGATGAAAATACAGACCTTCTCTAAGGCAGAAACTACATGGAAGTACTAAACGTAAAGCCAAGAACTAAATATATATGATTTGTGTTCCAGACTTGTTCAAGGGAAGCATTTAAAAGAACCAACTACGTTGATAATTTTTTTTTACAAGAAACACAAATAAATGCAGGTAGAAACATTGCTGTAGACCAACCTCACGGATTTGTGTTTGGCTTGGTGGCTCTAAGCTTTTTTAATTTCTAAATTTTTCAAAAAAAGCTCTACTCCAGAGTGAAATCCTTGCCCCAATGAAGTAAAAACATCTACTGACTTCAGTACGGATAAGATTTTTCCCAAGGTTTCCACTGGAGAGCAGTAAAGACATGTTGGGAAAGAAGAGAAGATGGGGGCTGGGCCAACAGTTTCCTCAAGGGAAGCCTTAAGCTTCACTATGGCAATAAGGAAAAGGAACGGTCTTAACTTTCTCAAAATATTTAATCCAGATGCAGTTTGCTAAGCATTATACAAAGGTTAATTTCATGGATAGAAAGAATGCAGCACATAACAATTAAATGACCTGGCCCATGCTGGATCAATTTAGAGTAAAGATGTCTTCAGTTGTACAATAGCGTGCCACTACTGCACGTTTCAGAGAAGTAGAAAAAACCCAATTTTTCTAATTTAATGATGCAATAATTTGTAGAGAAACTGTCAGTACATCTAAAAACTGATTCTTTTGCCCCTTAGAAAAACCTTGGAATTTTTTTGATATGGCAATAGCCAAAGAATCACTAGTTATGCTTTATCTTTATTTCATAGGTTTATAAATACTCCAACTGGGGGAAAAAAAAAGAAAATTGGGTTATTCCACCTTCATTTCAATAATAGCACCACTAGCTTCAAGAGGACCACCTGGGAGGTACTTTGTGACTTAGTATTCAAAAGGGTATCAGACCATGGTCCAGGAAAACACTGGCCCTCTCTACAAGTGACCAGGATGCATTAAATTCCCAAAACTCTCGGACACACAAAAAGCACTTCACAGTCCATTTAAACCCACACATTTATTTTTGGCATCCTGCTACTCAATTCTTCTGATTGTAGCTTTTAGACTGGAATTTTATTTACTCTGGTCACACAATTGTTTACTTCAATTTAGAAATACAACCTGAACAAAAAGCAGTACCTAAACTGGATCTGTTGTTTCCCAAAGCATGGAAAGAGCATGATAAGGAAACCAAAAACCTTCCCGTGACCACAATCCTTTGAACCGCTTGCAGTTGTGAGCTTTTTCTTCTTTTAAACCAAAACCATGTTTTGCTTCAATACTTAATGTGCTCTTCACACTTTTTCTAATTAGTACTTGAAAATGATTTAATTCATGCAAATTGCTGGGTGACTATTCACTTAAACTTTTCACAGAATTAATGCAATTTAAAAATAAACCAACTTGAGCAGAGAATCTTGACATTGAAAAGGATGATGTGCTGTGATCACTGGCAACTAAAGCTGGGTTCTAAAACCTGACACAGAATGCATGAAATAATGGACACTACTAAAACTGAAGAGTGCTCAAAAGCAAATCCAGGTTCCAACTCTTATTCACAGGTCACTTCTGTGTCTCACTAACACACATGTGGCCAGACCTTGAGCTCATCTGGAGTCTCAGCACTGCAGAAAGATCTTATTTGCAAGATTTCTAAAGTCCCCTGGAACTGACGATTATCAACAGCACAGACTGATTGTTATTCTGAGGGGGAAGTTGAATAGACAAAATGCAATTATTAGTTAGATTGCAGCTGGTCTGCTCATGACTATAGATGCATTAATGAAGTAGATCATTAGAAGATTCTAACAGGCAGCCCTGAAGCACCACACCATGTAACAGCATCGATTCAATGCTGACTGAAAAGGCAAGGGGTCACCCAGTCACCCAGAGACCTATTGACAGCAGTCTGAAGCAGATCACTCAGGCAGCGTGGGCTTTGCCAGATGCGCCAAGGATCTCTGACTGTCTCCTACAGAGATGTCTGGGACCATGCAGGGTAGAACCAGTATCATGTTGATTGCTCTTATTTCTGATAAATGAACAGTACTAGAAAGCATGGAGGGAATAGAGTATTTTGAAAACGAAAGCATTAATTAATAACATTCCATGCAAATACAGGGGGTGTGGGCAAAAGTAACGCACTGTGTCTGTTAGAACTCTGATCCAAAGTCCACTCAGAAAAAAACTGCCAAATATTTTTGCAGTCTTTGGACCATATCATACAATTATACATTATCCTATTGGCCTTGCCACATCTCTAAGACAGCCAAAATAGATGACATGCATCAAAGTGCTACTTAGCACTGAAAAAATGGCAAGTCCCAAGGCAACTCTATTTAAAGTCATAATAAAAACAAAGGGATTTATTCAGGGGAAGCTTATGAAAGCAAATGCTGCTCATTTACTCCATAGCTAGCCTTTGCCTCTCTGCCAAGAAATCTTCCAGCCATAAAGAGATACTAAATATATTATTTTTAATTAACTGGCACCCAAAACCTGTGATTACACTTTGTTTTCTTTCTGCTGACATGTCGGTCGTGACCATCTAACCAACTTATAATCTGAAATATAAGGTGGACAATGTAAAAGAGACTTGTTGAAAGGTGTAAATGTGACATTTGAATACAAACATGTTGCTGAAATCACCTAGGAGTCTTGTGAGGAAAGAAGAAAGTCTGGAAATTTCCAGGTTTGGCCAATTCATCATCCCTATTCCTGGACAGAACTGTTCAATTCTCTCAAACTAGCAACTTTCACTACTGGTCCTGATTCGAAGTGAGTGGGGGAAAAAGCTGACCAAAAATTCCTGGTGTTAATGATGCACTGCACAGGGACAACCCACACAGTTAAAAGTATCAACAGCGTTATTTATGTGAATAAAAACAGTGAGAGGACTATATGTGAAAGGCAAAATTACAGGAGTCAGGGAGAAAATACATTCCTTCAAACACAGCTCATATTTGGGATATTGACATCAAGGTCTCACTTAACAGTGTGGAGATGCACAAGCAGCTTTTCCTCCGTACGAATCAACTTCAACCCACAAAGCTGGGGGTTGAGCCCTGACAGTTCAGCTCACCTACAAGTATTTTTTTTTCCTTCAGATGCATGCTATAAAACCATATACTGAGTCCTCAAGGGGAAAAAGAAAAGTCACCACCAAGAATATTAACTTGTTAGCATGTCTGATAAACAAGGCACAAATGGCATAGAACAGTATGGTATGGAACATTTCATATTTACACGTAAGCAATAACATATGTCAATTGTTTATATGTAAATATCCAAGATTCCCAGAAAAATTCACACTGAAAGCAGAGAACTGTGTATTAATTTGCACAGACCAAAGCAGTTGTCTGTCTAAGGAAGACCGTCACAACACCTCTCCTGCTACAACTGCTCTGCAGACCAAAGCAGAGTATGAATGCAGAGAGATCAGGGCCTAGAAAACAAAAACATTGAAGCATCTTCCTGCCAAAGTAGCTTTGAGGATCTCCCTGTCGGTCACCCTCAACAGACTGTTGAATAAGATGTCTCAAGAAAGATCTGCCCAATGCTGCTGAGCCTTTGGACAGGATTTCTGGCTCTGAATACTGAAGATCTAAAATACTTAGGCTCAAAAGAAACAATTCAAAAAACTGCAGAAACAACTGAAAATAACTCAGTGTGGTTGCCTCATTGATAAAAGCACCTGAGCTACATTTATTAATACTGGACTCACTGACAGATGGATCCATAGCTCTAGCAATCTGAAAAACTGTGTTCCCACTTTGCCAGCTTATCAAACAGCACCGTATCTGGTATTCCAGAACAGTGACTACAAACACATCAAAGCACCACTGAGACCAACCTAGACGAGTACAAACCAAAATGTGCTGTCCTGCAGTGGGTTCAATCTACAGGAAGTCTGAGTTCCTCTAACAAAAAGCAAGTCAAATACTGACAAGATATTCCTTAATTTACAACACCATATCTGCCAAATCTGCTTGTTTACTACATTGCAAACTTTGTGAAGACTTCATTGTTCCTAAAAATCCTGACCTCTTCAGTCATTCTACTTTGCTTGGCTTTCTCATTGACATGTGAGCTACCACAGGACTCCCCCAGCATCAGCCTGGAATCAACCCCACTGTACACATGCAGTGAACACAGGGAGAGCTTCTGCTATGAGCATTTAAAAAAAATTCAAGTTTCCTAAGAAAAGGAAAATAGAAACATAGAATTGTTTGTGTTGGAAGGGACCTTAGAGGTCATCTAGTTCCAACCCCAAGAACAGTATACACGCATGTTCAACAGGAAAGTTTTTCCCCTATGACCAGCCTCTCTTTCAGGATACACCAGCCTTGGTAGAAATTGTTACCACTTAATTGCACTGTAGCTTCATTGTATAATCCAGAAGATGGATTCACAGCAAGGGGCAACCTGCAAATGCACTACAAATATAATTTCAGAACATGTGGACAAAACCGAAAACTAAGACCCAATGTAGTACATTGTAGCAGAAAAAAAGCCCCATAATCAAAAATATTACCAAGGAGACCAAAAGCTAAATAAACTCTAGGTCAAGTGTGTAAAAGAGATGACTCATAGTAAAGAGAAGTGTCTTTCAAGCAATCAAGGCAAGAGCAACATTTAATTTGAATTCAGTGAGGGAAAAAAAGACCACAGCCCACATGCAACCTGAGACATTCTGTGGCCTCACAAGAACAAAACGTTAATCATTTATGGACAGGGATTCTCAAGACTTTTGGTTCTGGCTGCATTAAATACAGCTAACCCTGCACAGGCACACACACTACGTGAGACCAAATGAAAGCAGAAATGTTGAAAGAAGATGAGTCAACAACCTCATACACTTTTTAATTGATTATGGGATTAGAGGGATCAAAAATGCTGAAACATTAAAATAAAAAATTTCAAAAAATTAGTACTTTTAAACTACTTCTAGTTAATGGAGACTTGTTCTGTGCATATTACATAGATTAAAAGCTGCTAAGGAGAGCAACTTCTGTTGACAGTCACTCTCTTTATAGTATCTTCACTGGACATACACAGCTGCATACTGAACACCAGCGACCATTAGGCTTGATTTTCCACTAGATGTTTAATTGCATTGCAAAACTCACTGTATTAGACATTATGCACCTCTACAGCTCAAAGAACTAACTCCAAAAATTAAAAATCTGCATTGGAAAGCACAGTAAGATAGAAGAAACAGGGAATTAATGGACTAAGTTAACAGTAACACCCACCAGGAGGGGAAAGGCAAGTACTGTTCTCTCATGATCTTCCTTACATTCATGAGTCATCTGAAAAAATCTAACCAAACGTAAGTTGTCAAGGCTGAGTGTCAAGCAAGCTCTGCTATGCAGGCAGTTCCTATTCATCTAACTTCAGGATGATGATAGTCTGAAAAAAACTACTTGCAATGCAAACTGTACATAAAAAGTGAGAGATATACTTAAAAGGTAATGCCTCAAAACATAGTAGACTACCCAAAAAAAGCACTATTGCTGAATAACAGATAACTTAGACAGACTATATGGGTAAATAAATGCTTATGTGGCCAGTGTCCCAGGCTTTCTAAAAGTCAGGGACAGAGTTAAGTGCAATAAAAAGCCCAAGGCAGAAAACCCTGCTGAGAAGCAGCAAAGGCCTCTGTAGACGTAACCACAAAGACATGTTTGGGGTGTTTTTTTTTAATCTGGACTAAGACCAGTGGACTAATGAAGCCAGGTTAAACCCAACTGGCCTAGCACAAAAGGAAAGTGTGATGAGAAAAGCAACAAGCTTCTGGATGACCAATATGTGAGCAGAGAGGGACACAGATTTGCTCTGCAGAATTTATGATACAAATTAGGTACTTAAAGCTGCATTATCACTTACGCAAAAAATTACTTAAAAATTGTAGAGAGGAAAGACACTAGAAAAAAATATTTTACAGCATTGGCTAAGAGCAAATACTCACGTTCAGCAATTTGCTGCACCGGAAAGCCCAGATAGAAGCTGAATTCCACCACGGACAAGTTCCTTAGCTGCTCGCTGACTTCAGACCCATTTAGAAAACCATATCTATCTCGGATGGCAAAGACAATGCTCACGGGGCCTTGCCGAAACGCTACCCCAGGCCTGCTCAGAGTTATGTTCAGTATCTGAAAAGACAGGATTGAAGCAGGGTCAGCAAAATCAAGTCACTGGCATTTTCATTCATTCCTTGACAGACTTTCTCCCCCCACCTAATAGTGGCAAATTCACTTCAAAACAGAGAAACATCTGTTCCAGATTGATTCAGCCTGCTGAGTCTCAGAAGAGGCAAAGTTGTATGTGAATTCCTCTTCTAAGAGTTATCATTTAAAGTCATACATAATCCAGAATGATCTGAAAGCTACAGTCCAGAAAATGATGAAAAACACCACCAGCAAGAGAGTCGGCAAAATAGATTTAGTGGTAAAAAAAGTCTTAGATGAATGCCAAACTGCATGGAACAGACAGAAAGGAGTCATGGTAAAGAAACATTCTGAAAATGGATGTTCTTTTGGTTAAAACCTCCTGCACCATGCACACCTAAAACCCACCACTGGTTAGAAGACTGTATTGGCACCAATGTACACAGCAGCTGTGTCCACGTTGATAAACCTCTTTCAGACACTAAGGAAGTATTTAAAATAAGTTTTCTAAGCTAATAGTCCGAGAAATCCGAGAAATGATTCTGCATGTTCTGTCTTCAGTCTGTGCAGTCACATTGTGTCGTTCATTTCTACAATTCTGAGCCCTCTTGTATATGTACTATACAGTCCTTTAGGTACTATAAAGTTTATTCCATTTTTCCTCCTGATTTTATTTTAGGGTACCACAGATATGCATTTATGGTGTCAGTTAAACAAGGTGATACAATCTTTACTGATTTTGGTATTACAACAAAGTTAGATTAGATGTAAGAACTCAGACAGAAGAGGGACTTCATCTGATCAAACTGAATTACTGACTTTCTAGGGAGTTTTAACCTCTGATGTGTGATTCAGGACCCAGTACATATGCAATACCTTTCATGCATGAAGTTCCAGCAGCAGCTGTCACAGATGCCATATACTGTAAGTATTTCTAGATCTCAGAAGCAACTAGCATGTTTAGTCACATGATGGCAGAGTGCATGTAACTCCTATATTCCTTAACAGGATTCCCTGCATGGCAATGAAAACCGAAAGTTGTCTTCCAATAAAAGCTTTCTAAGTAAATCCCACTGTTATAGTAAAATCTGACAGGAGTGATTTTGATAAGGGTTGGGACAGTTTTATTTTGAAAAAATATAAACCCTATCATATTTAATAATGTTTTCGGATAAAAATCATCATCTTGGATCAGTCTTTCAAAAAGCTTGAAACCAGAGGCAAATGTGGTACCAGGGGAAAAAAACCAACCAACCTCACAAATCCTCATAGTTTTACATGCCCTAGATTGCAAGTGTCAGTCAGTGAACACCTAACTCATTTTACTGTCTGGATGAAACACAGGATAACCAAGGGTGAGGAAAAAGGGACAGACACAAAACATCCTTATCCTCTTACCTGCACAGTGAAGTTATAGAACTCCTGGTGTTTGTTCACCTCCAGGAATGCCATTGTCAGCCCTTTCTCAATGCGTTGGCTAAAGTTGCAGAACCCAATATCCATGTTTCGAGGTACAAACTGAAGCACTGAAGACAAAGGGCACACGTTATTCCTGGAGAAAAGTATTTCCACAAGAGAGAACAAAACAAGCAACAGAATCCACAAGGCCATAATTTTCTTTTCATGGAGCTCAGGGCTTATGCAGTGAAACACTGGGTAAGAATACAGTAGAAATAAATTTTGTGTTGCTGCAGTAAATTCTCTACTCACTAGTATGTCCTGCAGCAATAATTAGATTACTGAAAGATACTAGTGACAAAATACCTGCTGTTTCCTCCTATATACTTAAAGACCTTCACTTTATACATGTGACTAACTTCACATGACTTGAACACTAAATTTGCCACACTGAAATCCTCAGTACCCAACAGATCCATGAAAACCTTCAGGAAAAAAAGCAACAAATATCTTTTTCTTGCAGCCTGAAATAGAAGTGTTTAGCTTGTCTAAAAGACCACATACTTGGCCCATTAATGCACATTAGTATCAGCCTAACACTTTCAAAACACTAAATTAGCGAACATTCTTTTAAATTTAGATACATACATCTTAAAGTCTTTCAGAGGAGAGAAAGAAAGAGCACAGGAGAGAAACACTGAGCATAGAGGAATGTGACCAGACACACAGACCTAAACTACATGCACAACTGTGGATTTCCAGATACAGTTTTACCCAAAGAAATGCCATGATTAGGTAACAGACCCTAATAGCAACACTGTACCAGGTTCAAGAACAGAAAATACATCCATTGCCTATCTATATGACCATGTTAAACAGCAGAAAAAGGCGTCACACCTGTACAGTTAAAGAAGTGATGTCTTGCCATACACCTATTAACAAAGCAAAACCAACACATGGAACATACTCAAACAGCAGAACCATCTTGACATTTATTAGCTCTCTGGCTGTTTGCTCAGTCCCTGTCACTACCTCATTACACAGTCAACGAACCAGGCAGGCGGTTTTATCATGCAAATAGGACTTGGAAGGTTTTAAATGACACCACTGATTCTCAAAAATCTGTTACATGGGTACTATTTTGCTTTAGATCATTAGTAGTCATGAACTTCATGTAAACTGCTGCAATACAGCAGCCATGAAAAGCTGCATACTACATAAGGAATCCTCCTGCTCACATTATACATGAGCAATGAATCCTGCTCACCAATTCTCCTATGTTATGACAACACAAAAGAGTAGCATTTAACATGAACTTAATTTGAAACTTGACACAGGCATTACAAAGCAGCTACACTGTGATTTTATGAATAAATATTTCACAGATTTTTTTTTCCTTTCTTCCCTTTGGAAGCAAGAAAAAGAGCACACCTATTTTAAAAGTTAAAAAAAAAAATTCCTGATATAATCATGACATTATGGGGTTAGCAGTTTACAATTTATCATCTCTCAACCATGGACCCATCAAATCTGCCACTAAAAATGTAGAATTAAGATTCACAACAGTAGAATACAGGGTTTTGACTCAACCTTGCATACTTAATCACAAGTGAAGAAGTGTGAATCAATACGAAGCTACCATTACTCCTCTTTGTGTCAGGAAGAACTCACCTGTCTGAACTTGAAATCTGTTGTCTGGCACAGTGAAAGAAGGATGCAGTGAGAGGATCATTGGGGCCTCACCACGAAGAAGACTGCTGTTCACAAGCACATTTATGACAGCTATTGCAGTGTAAACAAAAGGACCTGATGTCACCAAGAAAGCAAATTTAGGGGAAATTTTATAAACCTACCAAAAAAAAAAAAAAGAATTAATCAGAAATTTGAAAAAAATCTTGAATGTTAAATTTGGCAACCATTCAGACTTACAGAGTCTCACGCAGTTCAAAGGCACATCATCAAGAGGTAGGAAACCGCAATCTTTTTTTTCAAAGAGCAGCAGAAGCACACACTCTGTTAGTGCTGTGCCTTGCAGCCTCTGCTCCACTGCATCACAGGCAACTCCCCTGTGCTAGGTACAACTACTAGAATCTCTTCAGTACAACACACCCATCTCAACGCTTCCTGATTTATCACATCCCCACATAGTAGCACTCCCCCTCGCCTGCATTCCCCTGGCATACATAACATTTTCCATACAAATTTCTGTTTACTTACTGAACTGTCTGCTTAGCTTCTGCGTTTCATATACTGCATAGTGAATACATTCTATACCATTCATGTGTGACACAGAAAGAGTAAAACACACATCACCTATGTTTTACGGATATAATTTTCACACTCAAGAGTATTTTCTTCCAGGGAACATTTCTATGTTTATTTCAACACAGTTCACCACAATTACATTCTCCTCTTCCAATTCGTGTCCTGACTTTGAGTTTTCTTAAAAACTCTGAGGAGCCTTAGACACCATGAAAGAGAAATAATATTGTAAGTCAAATATAAACCCTGGTGAATGTTTACATGCGGACACTATTTTCTACCATTTCTCAGTCACCTAAGCAGGAATAAATTGAAAGGTTTTATTTATATAAACATACTGCAGTGTATTCCCTCTTTCAGAGGAACACTCTCAATATCAAGAACACCTGTTACCCCAGCATTATTTTCTTCTTCTTTGGTCTACTCCCCTAGTTTGCTTTATTTGCCTAAGGCTGTCACATTTCAAAATATTTTCAGAGTCCAACATGATGGTCTCACAGATAAATAACCTAAAATAGAGATCTGAAGTTTCTAACAGAGATGAACCTCTCAAATGAAGAGATGCTATCACCTTGCAGGTGCCATGCTGGTGAAGGGACATGTCAGACAACTCCAGCTTCAGCATTAGCCTTATAGAAAAGCACAGTGCTGCTTAAATTGTGACCCACATGTTCCTTACTGGTATTTCTGCTGTAGTGTAAACTCATGGCAAGTGCTCTTTAGATGAGACAGCAAGCAGCTCTTTCCTGTTCTCTAAAAAGCATACATTTCAGAGAGCTCATCTTCATCAGAAGAAACTACCCCAGCAGCAGAAGAAAATGAGAAAAATAATCTATGCTGCTCATTATGCCTTTCTTCCTTCTTAGCCCACATATATACGCAACATCCAGCTTTTATTTTAAATGGATTTAGACCCATAAAACTCAAATTTGTTTGATATGAATAATGTGCACAGCTCTTTTCAGTTCCTCTTATCTGAAATTTTATTCTTTTATCTCATGATGAAATAATCTCTGCAGCTTCAGTTTGTCAAATGGAAACAGCAGTTATAATGAAGAACATATGCCAAAAGAAGTTGCCCATTACTTGCAAACGAGACTGCTTAAAAGGCAAGAAAAAGAGGAATTAGAATTACAAATCTCAGTGACAATTTGCTGGTGATTTCTGAAGGAATATATGCAGAGGAAGAGAGGTCTAGCAGAGCCAGCATGTACTTATGCACTAGAGTTAGGTATTTCAGACATGAAAGCAAGGCTCTGATAACTAACTCAGCTGCCTCTACCTCTGACTGGCTGTGGTGCATCACAGACATCAGGGTAGGCTGAACACCCCCCTGGCATTTTGCATTAACTTTTTCAGCTTAACAGCTAACACTAGTTCCCTTTTGTGCTTCACTGCAGCACAAAAGTGGTAGCAGCTCCAGAGTGGACATCAAAAAATGCCCACTTCTAACAGTAACTTTGAGGTAGGCAGATTAGAACAACTACAGGTCAAAACAATAGTTTTGCTTGAGATATTACAGGGTCATCTAGAGTTAGCTCTCTACAACCTAATTCATAAGACAGAAATAATAGACCCATGCCAGCCTCCAAGCTAATTCACAGAGAAGTCTACAAAGTGACCTAGGATAGACGAGCACAGCTCATGACTCTCGATTCGTGATTCATCAATGAGAACAGCTGCTCCTGGCACAGCTCTAATGGTTCACAAACCCAGCTGTCCATCCAACCCTCTCTTGGAAGTTTCACCTCTACTGCCAGGACAGCTAGATGCAAACAAATTAGGCAGCTGAACCATTCACATTTTAGAGTGTCACCTATTAAAGTACACAAGCACAGATTTATTACATTAAACAAGTACAAATTCTTTACCTTAACACTTTGGGCCAGAAAGTCAGAGAAACACGCAAAACTCCATGTGCACTTTGGAGCCATTCCCACGGCAAAAGCAGGAACTTTCAGTAGGAGCAGTGAACCCTTACAACACCTAAAGTTAAGTTATCCCTTCTCCAAAGTGCAACATTTATGCCAACTCTGCTGTTTCCAGGATACAGCCTATCTCATTCCAAGTTACCCTCGCAGGAGAGAGGGCTGCTAGTACAGAAAGTTTTCAAGCCTCAAAATTTACTAGAGGCTAGAAGACTATTTAGGAAAAACATCATTGTATCCTTACCCTGTCCCTTATGATGTTCCCTAAGCATTTGCTATTGATTATTGCCTGCCAAAATATTTCATAAGATGCACCTTTGCCACAACCTAATCCACGCCTACAATGCACCGTATTATGCTGTGTAAACATCTAGCAGAAAACATAAACAACCAATTTCCTCACCACCACCTTATTAAGCATCATGTAAAGAACCTGCAGAGGGTGCTTAACTTCCTGAACACAGACTACAAAGGCTCACAGGTCTTAAAAATGAAGCAAAGCTTCTACTTCTGTGCACTTCAAGATCCTAAGGCAACAATTCTCATTGTTTTTCACACCCTCAAGGGTACCAGCCAGAACTTCAGCAGTGAGCAAATTATGAAAACTGAGCAAGCCCACAAGGTGGCATCTTTGAAAGGAGTATTTAACTGCCTGACAATGAACTGAACTGCTTACTTTGGAGGCAGATTTTACTGATTTTGGATTACAGAAACCAACAGGTTAAGGACACACCCCAAACCTCACGTTAAATACAACAACAAAGTGGCTGAGGTGTACACTATACCACAGGGTAAAGTTTTCAAGCACAAATGAGGCTGACAAAAACTTTTTTCCTGTTGGCATGAACTTAGTGGCACTAGGGGTCCTGGCAGCAAGTCACTGCCAACACTATTTTATTTCACACCCCAGTACAACAAGTCAAGTCAAGGGAACACTGAATGACAGATCTTACCCAAGTATCATAAGGTTTACACTTGAGAAAGTTGACAAAAATTACTCTTATTCAGACAATAAAGCCTTATTCTTTTGCAGATGTAATATGTTGAGACCAGCTGGAAACAACTTGGACATTTTAGGTTATTCTCACTTCGCTGTAAGGACTTTTGCGAGGAAAAATCGACAAAAGCTTTTTCGTTTGGCAGGATTCAAGCCTGCCTCCCTTTTTTTTTTTTCCACTTCAATTACTCACAATGTTTGAAATAATAAAGAAGCAAGAGACCAAAGTTGCAACTGAAAAAGCTGCAGGGAAAATGTTTTAATTCTCCTTTTAGTGTTAAACTTATTTCCTACTTAAAGTGAGCAGCAGTTAAATCCATCATTGCCATGAATTTTATTTTTAAAGCATACATTACTACAAAGTTAAATTTAACTGGACTCTCTCCTGATTTACGGTAGATTACATCACAGCAAGGGAACATCTGTGAGCTGTAATATGAGACACAGTAAAAAAAAAAGCTTCCAGAAGTGCACTACTATACCATAACTTGCAAATATACACATGGTTTCTGGGTACTCTTAACTAACAAAAGTCAGGTCTGTTTGATTAATTAAGTATAGCAAGATAGACAAATTCTGTTTAAAACTTTGCATTACATCACCACTCAACACACTGCTATTATAGGCAGTTCTTTCTTAAAAATAACAGTTCTGTTAGTATTCCACAGTTAGAGGTGAAGACATTTGCCAGTGATTATTTTTAGTGCAAAACCCATACCCAAGGCATCACAAAGAACATGTACCATAGCAGCATTCTAGCATAAAATAAGCAAAACTGGTTCCACAGAGACTTTTTTCCCTTTTGATAACAGAGATTTCGCCAGGGATGAAGCTAGACTAACTGCATTTATAAAAACACATACCTGAGAAGCCTTAGGCCTTCTCAGAAGCATCTCCTGTTGAGAGCTTTAAAGGCAATAGTAGGCATGAAAGGAAGGAATTTAAATGGCCAAAATATAAAGTAGTACATCAAATATTTGTTCCAATCAACCTTCAAATATTTAGCAACAGAGTTTGTCTTACTGATGTTAAGAACGTAAGTCCTTCCATATTACCGAGACGTGTAAGGTCACTGGAAATCAGTGTCATTCTATCTTCATGAACTTTTGACTTCTTGACTGTGCCAGTTTGCACAATCTGAAGATATTTCACAAACCAGAAGAAAAATCTCTTATCTAAAAACCCCTAATAAGTTCATGAACAGGTACTGCCAAAAAGAGCTAAACTACATATAATTTATAGTGGCAGTTCACTATAGCTGAAGCTTGGCAGAAATTTGTAACACTCTTATCTTGACTGAGTAGTCAAACACCACACAGAAGTTGTTTAATTACTGAGTGCAGAGATTATGGGAGGTGCAGATGTTAAAGGCATCAAGGGATTCTGCACATGGAGAAATTTCAAGTTATGCTCAACATTCAAACTGCTCCTTGAGTTAATTTCATCATGAAAATGAGATCATTGACTCAGAAAAGACAATGTGGTGCTGGTTTATGACAACTAGATGAATATAGACATGCAAAACAGCAAGTGCATCTGAACCTCATCTACACCAGCAAGTCCATTAAAATATTTCCTTTTGTCACCAGTGTTGAAGCATCTGATTGTACAACAAAGGTACAACCAACCTTTACAGTCCTTTCCTCTCAGACAGAGGGTTTGAGATAGAGGTTACATGGAGGCTAGAAAACAACACCGACACATTGTTCAAACATGATTCCTTCAGTAACAAAGTAGAGGAAGCTTTCTGAAAAAACCAGGAACACAGCAATTTCTAGCTCTATGAGCGGGGGAAGGTCAGGAGTTACACCCATTTGAACGCTTAAAAATAACATCTTACTATTGCACACCTGGGTTTTTTTCCCCTCCTGCTTTTTTCATCTGCCAAGCCATGAATTTGGGATTCCACCACGTCCCCTCAAAGTGTTGATGGCATCATTTATACCATAAAATAGCACAAGGCTGTGCCGAAGGTTTGGTTTTGTTTATAGTGCTAAGTATATAATCAGCTAGTAGAACAAACAGAACTTTTTAACAGGTATTTTGAAGGGTAGAAGTTCTTCAGGTCAGTTTCAATTTACCAAAGGAAGTGAGAGGTAGAGTCTGGACACTGCTTGCTCAACTCCGGCAAAACCAAAAAAGATCTGTCCTGGAAAATGATGATATTCTAAAAGTAAAAAGCTGACATAATAAACACATCTATAAAAAACCCAACCAAAACATGACTAACATTCAAGTTAAAATAAACCTCTCTCTGATGCAGTACCTCACGGACTGTTTGAATTACTATTTTAGCTTGTGAGTTAAACGCACTATTGTATTACGTTGATCAAACAGTACTTGTGCACACTTCATAGCACTTACCTCTAGCTCTACTGATCTCCTGAACTGAACTCTGAGCACTTCTCTGATGGATTCACTGACATTTCGTAGAATAGCTCTTCGGGCCAGCACTGGAAATTAATGTCAGTCAGTAAATACATTTTAGCTTCATCTGTTGGGTTTTGATTGAAAGCTGCATTTTCAATTGTGCAATGCACAAAAAAGCAGGCAACGAGATCAACTGCATCAAACAGGTAAGACGGACAAGGAAACAGGGAAAGGTGTGACTGTAGCCTAAAAAGTGACTGCACATAAAGTTTAAGGAACTCCAGGTTTATTTTCTCTCTTGTTTTGTTTTTCTGTGTCTAATGTCTTTAGCATTTTAGCAAAAGAATCTTCTAGAGAGCCACTGAGGCATTCAAATGGGATCTGAAAGTAACAGCACATTCAGTCTGACCTGTGTACAACAAGCCTGCTGTCACAACACAGAGTTTTGTAGGCAACGCATGGAATGCAGATGAGGTCAGAAAAAAGCCACAGAAAATATGCATCTACTTTTCTCCTAAAGAGTAAACAAATGTGACACTAATTAATGAAAGGGATACCCACAGAGTAAGAAACTGCTTTAAAATCCCCACATCCCAATGGATGTCATGTCTGTTACAGTCACGCTTGACACTGTGACTGTGGGTTAAGCAAACAACAGAGAATTGTCGTGTTGTCATCCTGCAGTTACTTTCCATCAGTAACTTGCCTACAAAACTGCTCAAATTACAGGTTAAAAAAAAGGTCTTCCTCATCACTACCATAGCTAGATCACCTACATATGTGGAGGATGAGATCATGCTCATTCTGTATTACATATTACAACTAAATCTTCAGGGTAAAATGTGTTGCTTACCACAGAACATGCAGCACTTCTGCAGCTGCCATGGATTAGTTTGCTGGTATTGTTTTGTTAACAAGCCAGGAAGAGGTAGGAAAACACCAGAAAAGCAAACACAGATGCTAACACAATTAATTTTGAAACACAGTAATGTCACTTTTTCTGGTTACAAACACACCAAATCCAATTGAAAGTAAGTATGGGAGGAGGGAAGATACAAACATAAGCTAGTAAGGTAAAATTATAAAAATGGTAGCGAAACCCAAACATTTTTTAAACCAATTCTCCTCTTGCGTATTACAACATTACCTCACATGCAGGTGTTTTTTTTTTTACAAACAGCAGCAACAACTGAAAGGAGAAACTTACTCAGTCAGAACATGTAAGAGTTTGGCAGAACAGTACCATGACAGTAACATTCATTTACAACCCATGAAATGATAAAGCAGTCTCTAACTCAGCATACTTGTACGCACCAGCAATTTTAAAAGACAATTTCATTCTCTGTGCAGTGTAACGTATATGTAACCCACGATCACAAGCGGCTTTACTCAAATGAATTCTACTTTTCTTAAGAGTAAATGATAAACCAATGCTTTTACGGCTCTTTGTCTAAATTTACACGATATTTCTTTGAAAGGTTCACTTAGTTAATTCAACATCTGCAGTTTGGTCAGGGGGTCACATTACAGTGATTTCTGAAGAACAAAATAAAAATGCAAAAATGCAAGGAACATCTTACCCGCAGTGACTAAGTAAGCATCAGGAACGGTGATGTCGCAGACATACGGTTGCCTGGTAGTAGTGGCAGCAGAAGTTACAATCACCAATTCAGATGCAGTAGTGGTCTCCAGAGGAGTGGAGGAGAATGTTCCTGGCCTGCCTGCAGCTGTGCCCGTAGTGGTCATGGGGACACTGGTGGAAGGAGCTGATGCATCAGTGCTAGCAGTTCCACTGCTTCCTGATGGAACTTCATATCCAGTGGGAGGGCTGGAAGTTGGGAACTGTGTGGGAGCAAATGCCATGGTCACAGATAGAGATGCTGTAGGAAAGGACATCACGCTGATGGTGCTGGCAGCTGATGTGAGGTTGTCAGGGTCTGTGGGAGGACGGGCTGTGGGAGCACTGCCCTTGCTGCGAGATGTTAAAAGCAGCGTGGGGTCAACTGTAGCACCAATATCCTCATCAGAAGCCAGAGCAGTTGAGAGCAGAGATGAAGATACGTTTAAGACAGGAGTTGCCGGAAAGGTAGTAAACAAAGAGATCAGATTTGTTTCACTGAGCAAGATGCTGCTGGTAACAGATTGGGTGTCAATAGTGGGCAGCACCAGGGTAGGAACCATGGAGTGAGAGGTGGAGAGTGAAGGCTCCAAATGAGAGGTAGCTCCTGTAACAGCTGAGGTAAACGCAACTTCAGAGCCCACTGGCAGTACCGAGGGTGCTTCCAGAAACACAGATGACTTGGAGTGAAAATCTGATGACGGCATTATTTCAGGAACACGTACCTCTGGAAGGGATGATATATTTGAATAAAAGGATGATGTTTGGCCAAGATGTAACTGAGAAACCTCGATGTCAGTGGCAGAGCTGACAGTGGTAGCTAAGTCCCAGCTGGTAACATCCTCAGAAAGTACTGATGTCCCAGTCAACAAAGTCTGAGGTAAGAGAGTTGATAAATCACTTTGCATGACAGAGTAAGAATCTAGCAGGGTCAATGATAAAGGTAAGTAGCTAGATTCAACCAGAAACGGTGTTGATAAAAGATTGGATGGAAAATCTGAAATATTTAAAGATGGTTTCTCCCTTGTAGAGGTCTTGTCAAGAAAAACCACAGATTCCGATGGCATTAATTCTGGCAATTCCAGCAAAGTTGTCCGACTGATTGAAAATGACGCTACTGGCTCACTTGGGACAATGGTAGAATCAAACAGAATGGCGGTGACACCTGGAAGTTCTACACGAGTGCTTGGTGTCAATGAAGTTGTTTCCAGAACAGGGAGGGACTGGGCAACAGAAATGTTCAGTGATGTTCTGCCAGGGAGCTGATGGTAGGAAGGAGAAATTGTTACAGGTGTTCTGGTGTCTGTAGTGCTTACTAAAAACACACTTGAATCAGGGATTTCTGCGAATCTTGAAGACAATGAAACAACTGGTCTTGATGGAAAAGAAGTATCAAAAATCTCAGGTGTAGGTTCCTCTAATTCATACCCATCAGTAATTACGGTTGTAAATGGAGCTATGCCTTGTACCTCAGAGGCTTTGATGGACACAGTTTCAACGTAATCTCCTGAGCCCACATCAGGTTCTGGGGAAAAGCCTGCTTCTGGCAGAAGTGAAACTGAGTCACAATACAGACAGTAACTGTATGATCTCGTGAAAGGCACTGGACTCATGAGCTCACTGACAAGCTCTGATTGACTTGGTATTTCTGAACCAGCAGGCAAATTTGGTGCTGTAGTGGAGACTTCACGTGTAAACAGGCTGGCATTAAGAACTGTATTAGAGTTCATGGAAATGGCAGCTGAGTTAAGCGGAAAAGACACGAGTGGAAGACTAATAGGAAAAAAAGCGGGCTCAGCACTGGCTGCTGAAGCTGGTGTGGCCCATGGAATGCTTGGAGTGGGGTAGGTCCGTAGACTGAGAGATTCTGCTACCCTGCTACTCCCATGGGTGTAAACATCACCATACAGGTCTGCACTTTGTGCTGTGGCATCTGGGATCACAGGGCTAGTTTTACCCAGCAGTTTGAGATGAAAAGGCGATCCTTCTGAAGCAGCCCCAAAAGGCAGAGCTGATACACTTGCATTAATGTTCTCCTGTGTCACAACTCCTGTCTCTGAAGGAAATGAAGCAAAATGAATAGCTGCATTTGGAGGGTACAACAGCAAGTCTCTGCTTGCTGTTAGCATTTCACGATCTGGTAGAAAAGGCTTTAGTTCTGTAAGGGTGTTACTGCGTTCAGGGATGGCGCTCAACGGAGTCTTCTGCTGTGCTGTTTTTGAGATATCATATGGTGAAAAAGGGACAGATAATGAAGGCATTAGCAACACAGTTTCTAACATTTCTCTTGATGGCTCTGTTGTACTAACTGAGGGATGATCTGTTAAAACTGCAAAAGATTTCAGTGGAGGAGTCCACTCTGCCTTTGAAAATGAGCTAACAAATTCATCATCACTTAAGAATGCCTCACTGCTTGTTACGGAGGTATCTACCAACTGCGTGCTTCTCCCTTCTGAAATCCTGGCTGTTTCTTCTTGGCTAAGTAAAGTCGCATCAAAGGAAGCGGTAACTGATGATAAAACTGTTTGAAGCAAATTACTTTCTTGGGACTTCAAAGTACTTTTAGCTAAGGCCGTTTGTGTCCTGCTGCCTGATATGCTTTCGTGCACCTTTAAGTCCATTGAGAAAAAGGAAAAATTCTGCTGTTCCAAGGATCTCTCATCTAGATAAGGAGGGAGAGAGAAAAACAAAAGCCAAAACCCAACAGATTAGCACAAGTAGTAAGATTACAACAAGCAAACCTCACACACAGTATTTCTGGAGACAACTGCCCAGAATTCAAGAGCGAAGACAAAACCTCTCAGTGAGTCAAAAACCTCCATGAGCAAGTCAGCACAAATAGTAAGATGCCCTGTGAAACTCCATCCCTTGGAAATGAGCAGGACAACACAAGCTCTTCTCACTCTGCAGTGACTCACCTCTCTACAGCAGCACTCTACTGAGCCCCACGGATGGGCAGAAAGTGGCTCTCTCTTACCTATGCAAGGCTAAACTGCATGGCAGCTAACAGTCTAACAAAGTAAACACACCAAAAAGGCTAACAATGCAGGAGAAAACTTTACGTAACTTCAGCTGTTCTGCTTTCCTTTAGCATCACTTCATTTCCTCCAGTTACATTATTTCCTAATATTAGGCTCTCTAGAAAATCTACTCTGTTTCAAGGACCAGATCCTCCCTTTAATATTAGAAATGACTGACACTTACGAGAGATGAGGACACATTTCCTCTACATAAAGCAAATGTGGACCTGGTATCAAGTACACAAATTTGCTAAGTAACATGTCCAGAAGTTACGCTTACATTGTCCACCATTCATCTGAAGTCTGGCCTGTTAGCAGAGAAACTGCTTCACCACACAGTTGCCATCTTTATTCACAGCCCTCTGCAGGACTCCTCTGCTTATGGGGCACCTGTAATAAAACTTTCACGGCTCCAGTTTCCAGAATTCAAGTAGTAATGGTCAGAGGAGGAGAAAAAGCTCAGAATTCATCAGATACTTTAACAAACAAAACACTCTCCTCTCTCACAAAAGTGTTCTTGGGTTACAGAGAAGATCTGTATATAAGCTTTTCCAGCCATGGATAAGTTTTGCAGAGAAGTGGTTGGTTATTCCTTGAGTACTTCTCTGAAACGTCAAGACTGGATTCATAGCATTTAGAGCTGAATTATTAAAGGAAATCACAGAAAATTTCTGCAGAATACTTTTCAAGGACACACACACAGAGTTCACCCTTAAGTCGTGTATCCCACCTGATCATCCTATTTCCATATGGGAGTGTGCAGGAAGGGCTGTTGGAACCTACTGGCAATACACATTAACAAGGCTGGGGGGGCAGGAACCGCATCCAGTTAAACCACCAGGGATCACTTTAAAATAAAAACACGCATACACAGTACAGAGATACAGTACACAGCTCAACTGCAACTACATCTGTAACCCTTTAGAGGATGCCTTGAACTCAGTAATCTGTGAAATGTCTTGCAGGAATAGCTCATGTATCTGTTACCTGCTGTTGTCAGTCTAACACCACCTTCCAAAGGTGATAAACTGCTGTACTTATCCTCTTCACCCTGTTCTGTTTGCTAAACTTCTTGACACAACTTTTCAAGCGCTGACACACCAGATTGATAAATTTTGAATGAGGTGATTTGAAAAGCACAATTACAAGAATTAATGCATGAAGCCAATACCACTGTGCCACTAATCACATCTAACCAAACAGGAGTGCTGTGAATATATCCTTTATCTGACAGATTTCATGCACGATGTTTTGCAGCATTAGCAGATACTATTCTCTCAAATAGCACCAGTCCATTTTCTCTTCCTGAAATGCAGTGTAGGCATTATCATTTTATGATGCTTAGTTGTGGTATAAAATATACTGCCTTACAATGTTCTCAGGTGCCAGAAACACCCCCCCCCCATTCTTGCAGAACACCCCATATAAAACAAATACACAAGCCCATCCTCATTCTCTTCCAGAGAGGTCCACTGTGTGAACACAGCACAGTGCAGCCACCATGGAATAACAGCTTTCACAAGTTAACGTGAGTAACAAAGTAGTTTCTAGCAAGCACAGAACCAAAACCGTACCCTGACCCAGCTCCGTCTGCTAACCAAAAGCTGTTAAATTTGGTTTTTTTCTTGATGGAAGCCTCCCTGGCCTCAGCTCCTTTCTTTGACTTAGGCTTCCAGCCTTGACTTTTCCCTTTGTCACATTTTGAGTAAGCAGGGAGTTACTACAGCAAAAGACTTACAAAGCTGTGGAAAAAACACTCTCAAAATGAATCACTTCTCTCCCTATATGAATGCACAGTTCCTTTTAGCCAGCCCTGTAAAATCCTGTCCACCTTGGTCACACTTTGGATACTCAGTCCTTGCTTACAGTGAATTCCACATTGCAGGCAAACATGCTAACAGAGAGAGCAGTTCTTGTTCATCAAAGCTTCATTCTGTAAATCCCTGCAGCAGTACACAAGGCAGCTGTGTTAGCTTCAACACAATAAGCATTGTAAATGTGGAGCTGATACACCTGATAGTTAATATGATCAGGTAAAGGTGAATACATGCTCATTAGTAACTGCACTTTTGATCACACATTTCCCCAAATCTTTGACTCAAAGCTAGTGGTGATTCCACAAATAAAACAACTTTACTGCCTATACATACCTGTGCTACATATTACCTTCCCTCACCCATAGAAAGCTCCTTTTAACTTTGTACAACTTGATGGGGAGCTGTCACACACCAAGATCCTGCTGTAAGTGACTACATGCCACAGAAAGATGTTCTGAAGAGTTACTGGCACAACCGTAAGCTGTCCAACAGACACGCAGAAAAGGCAAGGTCAATCTTGCTTTAAATTTTTTCTGACTTTAGCTAATTAGCTTTTGGGGTGGGTTTGTTTTTTTTTGTTGGTTTGTTTGGGTTTTTGACAGTCTGATAATATTTTTTTCTTGAAAGACAAAGTGATAGTAAATAACAATTTTATCCTACACTTGTGCCTCTTAATGTACAGAATCTTGCCATTGACACCAGAAAGGAGAAAACCCAACTTCTGAAGCAGATGTTTCATTTTTTGAAGGAAAAGACACCATGTCTTGAAAAAGTTCCAAGCTGTAAGACAAAGTAAGAGCTGTGCTACTTGAGTTAAGTGGAATGGGAAAAAAATCACCTGTGCATATAAGATTTTGAAACAACAACTCATCGGCAAGTTCATGAGTTGATGTTCCATACTATTCACTTTGCTTAGTGTTTTAGAAGCAGAGAGCATTAGTGACATGCCATTAATAACACAAATTGGTGTTTTCTGTCATCTCCAGAGAACAGTGTACCACTTGAATACCGCTTGTCAGAGCTGAGCGTGCCTCTCAGGGAGAGCAGATGGGACGCATGGCAGATGTGCCTGGGAGCAGCCAGACAGCCCACAAAGAGGAAGGAAAAGCAAAGGAAAAAGAGAAGGAGGAGAAGGCAGACCACAGCATGACAATCGCTCTCATCAGTGCAGAGTGGCCGATCGGGCTATACCGTGGGACAAAGAAAGCAGACAGATTGCACATGTTCTGGTGCATCTCAATGCCAGGGCTGCACAAAGCTATTGATGAATATCAATGCTGACTTGTTTGTTTGCACAGCTGCTACCGTTGGGTGACGCTTTCCCCTGTACTGCGGTTGAGTGAGGCAACGGGGACAGGCTGACGATCAGACAAGCCAGACTCCACCAAGCCGATAACATTATGAAAAAGAATAGATAGCTTAGGGAACAAAGCTGTGATCCCAAGCCACAGCAAAGGGTAGGAAAGGCAAGCACTAGCGGCAGAGGCCACAGGAGGCACAGATGGCACCCAGTACAATGCCTCAGCTCAGAAAACAGCGTTCGGACACAGGAGGAACAACAGTATCAGAAATGTGCTGGTGGGCATGGGGTGATGAACTCTGCTGCTTCTGCTGCCCCCCAAAACTGGTAGGAGTCACAAGCAATTCACAAGCAATAAAACCTGTTGCTGAACAACTACCCCTTTAACTGCCAAATCCGGATGTACAGAAGCACATCCATGCACTGTTAACGCTGGCACAGACCTGTGTGAATTCGGGAAGGACAGCAGCACTTTCTCATGACTACAGCAAAGGACTGCTGCAGTCTACAGACTTCTTTGGGGACAAAAATATACCATGTCTGCTTACCATAAAACTATGCGTGTTCATAAGCCAGGTACTAGACTAGTCATTTTTCCAAAAAGCAATTAGAAGGATGCAGATTTCATCCAGCTACAGGACTAAAAAGTAATGCCTGTTCTACAACCTACAATGAAGAAAAGTATATGTTTGTAATAATATGTTTACATATTCATATTCTTTCATATTTTCTTTATTTATAATAAATATACTTTCATGTATTTTTAAATGCAGGATCCAGATGTAATCTCACCTCTGCCACTGATGTCTCGTGTGACTTCAAAAAAGTTGCATCACTTTTCTGCACTCTTCTATTAAAAAGTGGCAATTGTAGAATATCACAACTCTCAGTATCTACTAAAATGTAGGTAATTTTCTATATTATCATGTTAAAATTATAGATGAAAGGTACAGACATGACAACAACAAATACAGAGAAATCTTTACTTGTGATAAAATTAAAACTTGAGAATAGAACTAATAATTTTATTATTTTTGAGAAACTATGTAATCACTAACAAAGTTTACAAACACCAGAAAGTGCCAGCAGACTAGCAGCAAAACAGTTCAAAACACACATCACTTACACAAAAATTATCTTCTGCATAGTAACACAACAATCTACAAAATCAAATATTAGTAACTTTACTTTTTAGGCAAGAAGAAAAACTGCACTTTTATTGCTGGCCATTGTTTCAAGATGATGCATTTTAGGTAGAAGGGCCACCAATGGTACATACACTCCAAATACCATGGGGAAAATCCTAAATAACTACATAACAACAGCTCCCAAATTACTGAAATTAAAGCTATGAACTTACTAGGCATATTCACCACTTGAAACGGCTCCCTGACTATAGGGTAGAGTAGCATATCACATTTAAGGGGAGGTTTTAATAGCATTTTAAGTTTTTCCTTGAGAAATGTAAAGTAAGAAATTGAAGTAACTGAACGTATTGTTGGACAAGACCACCCAAGGGTAGAGAGAATGATAAATGAAAATGCATCCAAAAAAAACGTAACTCTTCCTTCCACAGCATTTAGTTCAGCTTCCATCAAAAAAGAGCTTGTATGCATTAGGTCATTGCAGAAAATTTACACAGTTCCCTTGTGTAAGTCTCTAACTAAATTTCTTAGGTGTCTGGCTTGTAGGAAGATACCAGTTACAGAAGCATGTGCAGACGAAAAGCTGTCTGCTTTCTTCTCTGGGAGGCATTAAGCATGGATTGAACAGTGACAGTAATCACCCCTGGCACACAAAAGCCAGGGAGAGGAGGGGATGGGAGCCTGCACCGTTCCTCCCTTCCCGAGCTCCAGCTCACAGCTCTTCTGTGGGGCTCTGAGCTGATTTTGGAAGGTTCTGTTCCTCAGAGCACACACTACACCCATGCCTAATGCTCCCTCAGGGCAGCATGGGACACAAACCATGCAGAGTTCTAACGGTTGTTTTTCAAAGATGTTTATTTTTATTGTAAAATTTAAAGACAATCTCTCATCATTTACCAGATACACCTAAGAATTTTAACTAAGCTGCTTGTACCACTTGAAAGGCTAAACGAAAGAGAAAGCGTAATTGTTCTATTTCTTTACTATGTTCTCAGCCCTCTTTCTCACTGCAGTTGACAATAAAACTTCACGACAGAAAAAGCTGTACTATGAGAAAAATAATAGTGTTAATGGGAAGCAGCATGCAAAGCAAATACCTCTGTACACACACTCACTTTTACACACTTCAGCTTTTAACACAGCCAAGAAAGAAGAGAAACATCATCTTCACCCACATGCAAACAGATGTGGCTCAGCTGCTGCACAGGTGCAAGTAGACAAGAACCTCCTCCTCCTGCACAGCAAATGACCACAAGCTTCCATCTCTGCATGAGGAGAAAAGATGCACCAAAGCACAAAAGAAAGGAGCAAAGATAAACCCTTTCTTCCTGGCCAGCAGAGCTCATGAAGGGTTTGTAAAGAAAGAGTTTTAGTAAAAGGCAGTCTAAAATGCATTTCAAACCTGGGTCAAAAAATACATGACAAAATCCTCACGAACTCTTGAGTATGGAAACCAATACCAACAAATCTATAATACCAGGCACTAGCACCCACATTTTCTTCCTACTCCAACATTAAAACCACCCTCAAAAGTCCCTTAAGATACCTGCTGGTAATCATCACATTAAAGAGCAGTAGGTAGTCTGAGATCCTAACTTCCACCACATGGCTCATGAACAGCTCAGTAGAAAACTTGCAATCTGTGTTCTGATCCAGGAATCTTCCTAACATATCCACTTCTGAAGCAAAACAGGATCTCATAATCTACAGTAAATGGTATACTAATAGAAAAAAACCCCACAGATTCCTTTTATTTCATACTACTGTAACACATTCTCTTTTGCACCAAAGAGAGAAAAAACTATGCAAGCCAAGGGAAGTTTTTCGTAACATTGAAAGGAGGTAACAAGCAGACCATCAGACTGGGCACTAAGGGCAGAAGAGCATACAGAGGATGTCAGAATGAGCAACTTTACCACCCACTCCATAAACACAAGCACACAGTGAGCTCCACTTCCCAAACATTATCACCTTTGGAAAATCCATGACTTTGCTAAGAAGTGGGCTGGGAACAAAATCCATGCACAGAACAGTTTGTTATGCCCACACAACACCTGCAAACCCAAACGCTACAGAAATCTTCACTTGTGGGACTGCATAAAGCTCTTTCAGCAACAAGATGACTCAAGCTGACAGTCCCTCCCTAGAATTCCCCTGATCAGAGATATCCAAAGGTGAGGAAGCAAATTAGCCATGACAATTCACACCATTTTCAACAACTCAGGGGGAATATACATAGATCCTTCCCATACAGAAGCTGTCTATGGCCACTACACCTTCCTGTAGACCATCGCCCAGAGCTGTGGATAGCAACAGCTTCGTGCAGAGCTCGGTGCTCTCATGTGATCAGCTGTCTGGCCACGCACACACATGCACAGAAACCACAAGTCAAATCCTAGTTCAAAGTGTAGCTTTTGCTGGGAGCATTCACACTTTTTTTGGCACTTAGCTGTACATGACATCATCGTGTGGGAAGCCATATGTTAGAGATAAAGCACACACAAACTTGAATTGACTTTACAAATGTTAATTCTAAGAAAAACTCTCATCAGATTTGCTCATTGGGATAACCAGGTCACATTTTTAAAATGAGAAAGCTTTCTTTCCCCCACTTTCTTTTTTTCTTTCTCTTTTTTTATTGCTCTCTGTCCAGCAACTTGATTTTTAGTCTCTAAAGAGCCATTGTCAGTTTTCATCCAACCAAATGACTACTGAGAAGCTTTATGTTTATGCTCAACACTGCAGTGTCCACCAAAATGCAGATCCTGGAAGCTTTTGAAAAGACCAATTAAATTCATATTAGCCTTTTTTAGTGCAGATGACAGATCAGTGAGTGACATTTTGGACATAACGCATTCAAATGTTTTAAGGAAGTATTTTTTGCTAAAAGTAAAATAATTTTACTTCTTAAATTGCATTATCACTACAAAATCTCTACAGGCAATGAAGTGACAGAGTCTGAAGACAAGAGTAACTGCCTAATTAAAACAGAAGCTATGCTGTATCCTAGAAACCCACAGGGAAGTTATCCACAGGGACTCTCTTCATTGACACATATCCTTAACTGTGCCATGCTGACAAAGGAAAAATACCCTTGAGTGAGCTTTAAGTTGTTCAGGTCAGCGGGCTTGCTCCTCCAAAATCGTATTACATCAAGGAATTAATGGAAGTCCCAACCTGCAACACCTAAAAGCAGCTCCTATGAGAAGTTAATTCACAAGGCTTCTGTTGCATACACAAAGCATGATGAAAAATCTGAACATGAGACTTTCAGCTGGCATAGTACAAATACTCTGTTATTGAACTCAGAACAACAACTTCATTGCTCCAGGGCCAGATCGTAACAATATGCCTGTACATGCTTAATTTTTCAAACAGCTGTATATGCAAAGGAAATAATACTGAAAGGCTCTTGCACAGTCGGATATAAAGGCATTTAGTGGTACTCGCAGTGTGTATCACTCGGCAAATCTAGTCACATGAGAGAGAATCTGTCAACGCATTTTCATAGGAAAAGAAGATTTCAAAGAAAAGCTGAGAAAGAGAGCAGAACAGTCCCAGCTACCCCAGCCTTTGGAGCTGAAAATAAGCACTTCAAGAGAGTGCTGAAAACATGAAAAGAAAAGGGACATACAAAGAGATGGAACAGAAATTCAAGAAGTACTCAATTTAAGTAGAGGTTTGAAATAAGTTACCCAAGGTCTTGCTTTACAATGTGCAAGTGTTATTGGCCTTGACCTCACTTGGAAAAAGAGAAACCGTCTAAAAATCCTGTAATAAATACAGTAACTGTGTAACATCAAAGATCAAACTTCTGCCATAATTTATACCCATAGAAGTTCCAGAAGACAATTCCCTGGCAAAATTACAAGAAAAAGAAGGCAACAGAAGTATTATTTCAAACAATAAAACCCAAACAAAAAACATAACCAAAACAAATGAACAAACAAAACCAACCAGAAAAGCCCCACACTTTTCTGCCCCTTCCTTATAAGCTGCCAAGTTGAGGCATCCACAGTATAACGTGGGCAAATTCAGTGCAAATATCCCCACTAGAGATTCTGGAACAGCACTAGCTTCAAGAATAATTATGATATCAAGTAGTTTTCCTGTGCAAGTATCTCAAGATTTAGCAATTCATTCTCATCTTTTTGTCCTTTTCTCCTTAGCAACATCCTGAAAACATGAAAAGTAAAGAAAATGCAATTGCTCACATCCTAAAAGAAATGAAACTAGCCCAAAGCCTTTTTCTCCATGTCCTTAATGCAATACAACAGGCCTAATCACTGCTCCTGGAGCACTCTGCTGGAAACAGGTTATCCTGAGATACGGCTGTCTAAGCTTTCAGACCTGGGGCCAAGCTTGTGACAAACACAGACGACTTCAACTCTGCCGGCTCCAGCAAAGTCGCCAGTACTGAAGTGCGTGATGCGAGACCACCACTTATCAGCCACACACACTACAATACCCATGATACTAAGGGGTGAGTCTTCTATTTCTTGGTACTCTTAGTTGCTCGAGAGTCATGTGGCAAACTTAGGAGAAAGAAGCTGTGGATACTGAAGTCCCCAAGCCATGGTAATAAGACAATCCTGTAATAAGAACTGCAGTTTCTGCATGGCCCTAGAAACTTCTTAGCCACAGTTAACAAAGGGGGGGGAAAAAAAAGAAAAGAATGAGTAAATATTTTGCTAACAAGAGTGGAAGAAATAAACCAGAAAAGGATCTGCTAGAGGAAACAATGAATATATAGATAATCCAAAAAGAGAATCTAAGCACAGACTACTAGATTACATATTTCTTACTAGAACATTGTACAGAAGAACCAGAAAGGTAACAAAGCAACTCTCAAGGAACTAGAAATATAAGTCAGTGGAACCCATTAGACAGTACTTTATGGGGCAGTCTGCTCACATTTTTTGCAGGAACAGTAACTCTTCAGGAACATCACAAAGTAACATTTCCTAATTAATATATATGTTGGGAAATACAGCACACAGACAACAATGAAAAGGACAGGCAAGGAATGTCCTCTTATCAAAACTTAAAAGCACACGAACCAAGCGAGAAACAAACTTGTTGGGAAACAGATCCATTAATGTAGCTTTCTCAAGCAACACTACCAGCAGAGCAACTGAAACTATGTTTCACAACAACTGAGCATTAAAGAAACCGAGCAGCCACAGCACAGCTTGGAGAAGATGTTTCTGTTATAACTGACATGTATTAGAGGCATGCAAAAAAATACATTTATATTAAAGCAGCAAGGAGAAAAGGAGGTGGACAAGGCATCATGAACAGGCAGGTAACAACAGCCAGACTCTGACACGTGTTCAGTAATAATCACTGCACATGTGCCACCTTGGCTGCCATAAAGACTTTTCAAGAGCCAGGAGTGCAGCACCATGTTAGCTTGGGTGTGAACTGCTGCCAAAGCGAATGATGCTACTGAAGAAATGATCCTTCTAAGGTCTTTAAGCTCCCTGGGTTATCCCTTCACTTCTCCATATGCTCTACCAAGTAACATTGCATTACTCCACTACTGTTCAGTAAAGCTACAGACAAGTGACTCAATGAGAGATTGCAAACTACAGTACATATTGATTAAGAAAGGACCTATAGGCAGTACTCCATCTCCCACATATGGCACTGTTAGAGGAATTCTCCACTGAAAACACCTGGGCCAGGATTAGAAGCTACTCAGGTGAATCTCACACCTGGTTAAAACCATGAAAGCAACTGGGAAACAGGGCTGTGATGCACTCTGGCTACACAGTCTCCAAGACAAATACAGTAAAAAGAATAATATCCCAGAACAGTAAACGTGGGTCTCACAAGAAGAATATAGGCTTCTCTTCCATTCAGACCTTGGTATTTGTTTTTGAGATTATAAATATCATCTACATTTTAGGACAACCTACAAGTTTAAACCAGTGCAGTGTGATGAGTTCCTTCCTTATGTGGGATCCCTCAGGACAGTATACACTATTTTTAAAGCTGAAACACATACACCTTAGATTCTGAACAGAACTTATAAGCGTGGTTCTTTGTTTATGATGTCGTCAATAGCTTCAGCCTTTGAAAAATAATGTCACATTGAATCGGCTGAAGCACCAAGTTCCTTTTATATGTGGTACACCTCAGGACAGCACGCTATGTTTGGAACCTGAAACAGCTACCCACTGGATTCTAAACTAAATTTAGAAGTTCAGGGTTGATGTTACGAACAGCTTTAACCTTCCTACTTGAAAAATATAACTTCATTGAAACTGGGACTGACAGTGTTCTCCACGAGGTAACAATACATTTGAAGCAGTTCCCTTTCCTTTCCAAAATATTCCCAGAGGAAGGAAATAAACTCAGTTACATCTCTAATGAGGCAGAACTGTGGGTACGCAAGAGTTCAGTTTTATAGCGAATCATAACCTGAGTTTCGAGAACTGGAACACAAAGTAGACAAAAGGCTGATGCACATTTTTTATTTGCATATAAATCGAAATAGGTGTGATTTTTCAAGACAGAAACAAGACCCCTTTCTGCCACAGAGCCATTCTCTCTTACTACATGCTTAGTACTATTTAAAGTAATTGTAGGCTTCTTCTGTTGATTTAAAAAAAAAAAAAAGGCTTTTCAACACAATGTTGCCAAACAGAATTGAAATGAAAATGACTGCATGTTATTAACTACTGCTGTTATTCAAGATAATGTTAATATACAATATCACTGGAAAAAGAAATAAGACAGATCTGATCATTTCCATAGTGCATCAGACTTAAGAAATGTGCTGCTCAGAAGAATTCTATTCATAGTGAAACAGGTTCAAAAGAAAGGGAGGAAAATACACTAACCTTTTCTAGTAAGTTATCAGTTACTTGAGATTAAGTATTCACAATGTATATAAGTGTTGTTTCATACCTCCCTTACAGACCTGGAAAATCCACTCCAGCCTTAAACAGCAGAGTCTGCTGGAGGACAGCATAGTAGGTATAACCAGACATTCTCCTAAGAGCCAACCCCGGCTCTTAAGAATCGGGAATCTTCCCCTTTCTTACGTGGAAGAGCTGACTTGAAGATCCCAGTTAACTGTTGAGGCATTCTAGTTCTACTAACCAGGAAATACCATATACATAGTAACTACATGTCTACACCTTAGAAACCACCAAAAAGTGCTAGGATGAGATACTCCAAATGAAACCTTTTGATGCAACTACCTCAAGTACTGTCAAATAAATAAATAAATTCAATTCTCTCAAGAGGAAATACTTTCCTATGGAAAAGAACAACGTCCAGTAATAGAGGATAAAGTCTTCTATATCAAGTTGATTTCAATTATTTAAGAGGCTGCACCATGCATATGGCTATCTTCTTCCCTTCTTACCACAGCCTGGCCTTTCACAAGGTAGACTGCATAGGTGCCCATGATCAAAAAAGGCCAGATCAGGTCACAGCACACATACTCTGTACTACTTTAGCTTATATAGCCAAACTAGCATAAAATTTTTATTTATGCTAAAGGAAAAGCAGATCAGTCTTACACAAGTTACAAGCTACAGTTTACTCTATTTCACGCTCTGTGTTTTCAAACCCCCCTCCAACAAACAGTCACTTGGGAGTGAACTTCTAGCTTAATTAACTGCAATATCCATACTATCCCACAAATACTCTCTAGCTTAAAACTGACTTAATAGAGAGAGTGGCACTACTACAGTTACCACAGCCAAAAGGCATAATTCCTCCACTTCCTGCACAGAAAGAAGCACTTCAGGGAGGGTCTTCCCCCCAAAGAATAAGTAGAAGAAAAGCACACAAAGAGTAACTGTCCATATAGAAAATTTAGTGTATTAACTAATAGTGGACTCACTGGTACAGATAGAATTTGATAATTAAAAGGAAAAGAGAAAATGCCCTGGAAGTATGATAGTTTGACCTTTGTATTCAGATGCAATATATTTTAACACCTCCATTTGCAATGATCTGAGCCTTATTCAACCTCTGAAGCAAGATTTTTCTTTTCTGTGCAGACTTCCTTCTGCAGGGCCAACATCATATGGCACCCAGCACAGTGGTACAACTCAGCTTAGCCCCTCCAGTGCAGCCCTTCCTACAGGAAGGGATACAAACCCAAGTTGGTTTTCTCATGTTGTGATGCTAAAACATGAATTAAAAAAGACTTACACGTGACCTTGTGTCTGGTTTTGGATATTGCATTTGAAGAAAAATAAGGCCTAATTATAAAGAATCCAAAGAAGACTACAAGAGTGGACAGAGGTGCTCTGATGAGGACACAACTGGGATAAAGTTGGAATTAATCATTCTAAAAGAAACAGGATTACAGGAAAGGTGCAAATAAAACACGCTGACTGTTTTTAAGCTTACATAAAATTATAGCAAGGAAGAATAATCTCTTTTCCACATCTATACTGGACAGCTCAGCAGTCCTAACAGCCATTAGGATAAGTTTTCCAAAGGTCAGTGTTGCTCTATATTGCAAAGGATTGCTGTATATGGTTCAGGAGTCTCCATCAATAGAGGTCTTTAAGAACATTTTAAACAACCACATGAGGAGCTATAATTCCAGCTGATTCTTGTTTTGAGACTTCTTTCAGACCTATTTCCTCTGATCCAAGCTGTTCAGATTCACTGTAGATGGAAATCAATGTCACATTTTAAAGTTGCAGGGCTAAACCTTCTGTGCAATTTCTCATATACAGCAAAGCTGTTTTAAAGAAAATAAACCAATAGGCTGTGTTTATGAACATCCCAACGTTCCTGTTGCTTGAGAAAGGAATCTCTCTAGGACCTGTTAAACTAAAAAATATTAGCTTATATATAGTGAATTTTCATCATAAACATAAGGTTGCCAAAAAAAAAAAAGTTAACTAACACACGTGAAGGTATGCTGAGCAGGGATTTTAATCAGTGATTATAGATAATTCCCTTATCCTAACTGGCAATTAGTTGTCAATGGGTAGTAAGCAAAGTGCATACAACTCTAAAAGCAAGAGAACAATATGTTCTGTATTCAGCTGGATAAAAGTATATACAAACAGCTTCACCCCCACTGAAGACTTGGCAGTGAAAGGGGTCAGTGTTTGAAAGCAGTACGTGTAGGACTTAGTCACCAGTTGTGCATCCTCTGTGGTGAATGTGTTATTTACAGTATTGCTGAACAACCACAGAAACTCATTATAGAAGCACAACTTGTCTAGCCGTGCTGTCAGGGACCTTTCTAAAGTGAGGCAAGCCTCCAAATTCTCCTTCTTGACTTCCAGCACTGCCCATTGCTTTTCAAAGGCCAAACTGTTCAGTCGTTGATTACAACTGGAATAAAAGTCAAACATTATGAAAGAGTCTATTGAACAGAGCAGCATTTCCACCTGTAAGTAGAACAGAGCCAATGTTCAGCCACCCCAAATTTTTTTTTTCCACATCTTCTTGCAATTATGGCAAAGGAGAAATTACCATCAGTTTCTTAGTTATAACCACAACCATTTTAAAAGCGTTCAGTACAAACGCCTGTACAATTACACAGTCAAAGAACTCATCCCCATCACAGACATACCACTCTTTACTTCATGAGGCTATTTCACCCTCTCTTTCTCTACCCTGCTGCTTCCCACAATATCTACAGCAAGGATAAAATCAAAGTAATGAAAAATGTATTTTGAGCTGCTTTTGACTCCCCTACAGCTAGCAAAGAAGTTTCTTCAGCAGCCTAGGCTGTGGTTATCCTCAGCTGCACTTCCAAGACCTACTTGGGCCTTCAAAGCTACACACTTTTATCAACTAGTGCTGGCCTGCTAACTGAGATTAAGAGCAAAGTAGGACAGCTCCTGCTGCTGTGGAATGCTTTAAATTCCTATCACTGCTGACAAAAATTGTGTGAGATGAAGTTGTGAGCATATACTGTACACTGCACCAAAAAATGTTTCCACAAACTTATATTAAACGACACTTCCACCTGAAAAAGCTCCAGTGAAAAACGGGTACGGACAGTTGCCTTTCT
Source organism: Sclerurus mexicanus (assembly GCA_013396755.1). Lineage (NCBI taxonomy): Eukaryota > Metazoa > Chordata > Aves > Passeriformes > Furnariidae > Sclerurus > Sclerurus mexicanus. The sequence continues at coordinate 82,125 of VWZF01004427.1, read as the reverse complement.
GTGCTGTAGGGCCAAAACTCTGGCATCTGCAGCAGTACTGGATGTTTCAGCCTCAGTTGGGAAGGCAAGAGAGGCTGCTCTTTACATGGAAATAAAACTGGAGGAAAATCTATACGTGCCTTGGCTTTGCCGATAGAGCTGTTCTACAATTGCCATCCCAGGACCAGGGAAGTGTGGTTTGTCTCCTCTAGTCTAATACATTGACACACAACTGGCAGAATAGGTAAAATGGGAACTCTCCTGGTGATGCTTCGAGGTATAGCAGGTGAAAGATATTTTGCTGTTACTTGCTGTTTCGTGACACCATGTACAAGCCCCTAACAGAGATCCAGACTCCAGACCTTGGCAACAGCTGTTCCATGTCAACCTGCTTCATAAAAATTAAGTACTGGTAGGAGTTTTGCCTCACTCATAATTTTCTGAATTAAATTTCTTCTGAACTGCTGAAACTAGACCCAAAAGACATTTTTTCTCTAGCTTCTTATTCTCCCTCCCTGCAACATTAACTACTTGGCACCACTTCTACTTGAGATGATCTTAGACTTTATTCATTCACACACATACACACATTTATTCTTTATTAATTAGGATTTGGAAAAAGATAGAAGCATATGGCCATGTAAGCTTCCTACAGATTCAACAGTAACACTGAGATTACCTCCAGTAATACTTTTTATTCTGGCCCATCACTAAATCATTTAACCCACTGGTGGATTTGCTTATTATTTCTCCAAATGAATGACATAAAAAGACTCAAACATACAGTACCAACCTGATCTAAGAGATGCAAGCAGCAGTGTTACCATTCAAGAAAACTTCATTTGAAAATAAATAGCCAGGTCTAGTATACATTTCAGTCAAACCGCATATAATAAAGAAACAAAAATTATACAGAAAAAGAGGTATATAAGCACAAATATTCACAAAGCCAGAGTATAGTCATCACAGGCAGCTAGGTCACCAAAGCACCCATTACAAGCTTCTCTGAGACACCCAAAGTCCAGGCATCCCTGTAATTACCCCTCTAATCTTCTTATGTGCTCAAAAGTCCCTACTAACACCAGTTGTCAAAAGAAAAAAAAAATAAAATCACTTTCATACACCTTGCAGCTCTAACTTGAAAAACAGTAACCACACTTTACAGTAAAGGACCAATTATCTTTTTAAGGGATTGGAGAAAACTATTGAAACTCTGCACTACTTGCAGTTGCCAGTTCTAGTTTTAGCAGTTTCCATGCCCAGAAACATGGGATGTACCTTCCTGTTTGCCAGGTCTCTGAAATGTTACATTACACAAACCACCCTAAGATGAATGCAAACGGAAAGCATCTCATGCCATGAAAATATAAACAGCTAAAGGTCTGAAAAAAACAGGTGAAGAGAACATTAAACATATATACATGTATATCAACTCAAATATGTACATATACATATTCCATAATACATCAACACAAGTATGTTACAGGTCAGTTCTAAGGGTCCTCCCTTCTACACAGCTGAACTTAGAGCTGTGATACCTTCCCAATTCCATAGGCCAATACTCGGCTCTTATTTCAGGGACATCTTCTTCACACTGTCTTCACACAGCAGATCAAAGTACAGGAATCACATAATGCCCAAATAGTCAAACTGTGCTATGATTTCATGGAGACTTCAATCCTTGCCTCCATCTCTCTTTTCCCTCCAGTTCTCCAACTCTCACTCAGCAACTTAAGTCAACGTGAACATCTGAACGTTCCTGTGAAGATTTATAACATTCTGGCCTACCTTAAAAAATTTAAGGGTCTTTGGACATAGCAGGTGAAATGATCACAATAAGGAAGGCTACAAGAAAACCAGCCAGCAATAACAATTGAGGGCACGTAAACAAAGCATGCTATTCCTCCTGTCAGAAGGCAGCATTGGCAAAGGGCAATCTGAGGAACACAAGTCCCAGCCCAGTGTCTGGAACACATTGCAGCAGCCTCCTTTGCAGAACCGCTACTAACATCTGCCAACGATGTACAGTTCTGCACAGACCATAGTCTAAAAATCACTATTCTAAGCCTGATTTCCTAAGGGAGTATAGATTAAGTCATTCTACTTCTGTCTTCTCCAGTAATATACTCAACAGAAGTCTAAAAACTCAGAAATAACCAGTTTCATTCATATTTCATGAACATAAGCATCTGAGAAGAGGAGAGTATAAATTAATCATTCATCTGCCCATCTCTCCACTGAGTAAGGCTCAGGCAGAAATCATGTTTTTAACATGCCTTTTGGGAGCAGCTGGCTACTGAACTTGCATATCCACAGTTCCACACATAGCAACAGACATACTGTTTCCTGCCCAGTTCAAATATCTTCTTGATATTGATCTGTTGTGACTGCCCTGGTTGGACAGAGATAGAGAAGAAGGAAACAGAACACTACTGTCAAGGTACTGGGATTCATAAATTGTGCCCATCATGGAATATACTTATTTTAGATCAAGGTGCCCTTCCATCCACCCACCTATCTCTGTCCTGTGCAGAAACCCTCAAATCCACCTAGTGGCGAGAGGTTTTCAAACAGCTGCACAAGACACTGAACCTCATCACTTTAGAAAATGGATCCTTCTTCCACATTACTTCTGCACATGGCTTGAGCAGCCAAACTCTTTCAGATTCAAAGCTCTCTGAGAATCAAACATAGAATTGGTTAGGTTGGAAAAGACTTTTAGAATCGAGTCAAACCATTAACCTAACACTGCCAAGTTCACCACTAAATTACGTCCTTAAGTGCCACATCTACATGTATTTTAAGTACCTCCAGGGATGGTGGTGATTCAGCCACTTCCCTGGGTACCCTGTTACAGTGCTTGACAACCCTTTTGGTGAAGAAATTTTTCCTACTATCTAATCTAAACCTCCCCTGACACAACCCGAGGCCACCATTTCCTCTTGTCCTGTTACATGTTGCCTGGGAGAAGAGACAAGCGATAAGGTGCCCACTGAGCCTCCTTTGCTCCAGGCTAAACAACCCTGGTTCCCTCAGCTGCTCCTCATAAGACTTGTGCTCCAGACCCTTTACCAGCTTCATGGACCCTCTTCTTTAGGCACCTCCATGACTTTTTAGTTCTGAGGTTCATTCCCAAAGTCAGCCAATTCCAGACAAGCTTAAGAAGGAAAAGCTGCACAGGTTAAGCCCACAGTGCCTGGGTCTCCCCAGGGCTGCCAGAGGCAGCCAATGTCCAACACAAACAAAAGACAGTGGGTTTTGACCCAATGAGAAAAAAGGCAATTTTGTTTTCCTCAAATAATTCTTCCCTCCTTGGATAAGTAAAAAAATGGAAAAAATTACTTGACAACAATGATAAAATATTATGAAACTGCTACATTATTCCAATTCCTGTTCCCATTATGGAAAGAACGCATATGCAATGATGGCAATCCTACAACAGATTCCACATTAGTCACAACAAATCTGAAGATCTTATCTGACAGTTCCCTCTTCCACTAAAACGAATCCCTGTATTTCTAGGAAAATCTGCCCTTTTCCAAATCCTGTTTCCAGCTCTAAATACTGCAAAAACTTGAGCGTAAGCATGGTTTCTTTCTTTTTTTAATAATGGAAGGGTAATACACAGCTTTGCCTACACTTCAGTCTGCAGCTTAAGTCCTCTTAAGATTGATTTCCTCTTGTGTTGAATGTTTTGCTCACTTCAAAAAGAAAATAATTTGATGAGTACAGAAATGTAAAGTAAGCATCCTATCTGACATGGTATAAAAGAGAATCAATGGGAGGGAAGTAGGGTTATAAACTAAAAAGGCAAAGTAGACTGAACTATAATTATGACTTGGACCGAAGGCTGGAGTTACTGATGATAAGGTGGATGTTCTCCTATGCAAGTCTACAGACATCACGTGTCAGATTTAAGTAATAGCTGGGAATGGAAAGAATCACTATGGACTAGCTGGAGCACTGCATTCAGCATCAATCAGGCTAAAAGAAAGGGATAGAGGATATGCTTTCCAAAGCCTTTTGGTCTCTAATTTATGTGTGCAATTAAATTACATGTATATTAATGCATTTTAAGTTATTTAATGATTTGACTTAGAAAATCTATAATGAGGCTTAACAGTCCTCATTGCTGAGTTGTCATTTCTGGATACTTAAAGCAGCACTATATTACTGCACATTTGGAATCTAGTCAGTCCTCTTAACCTCTAAGGATTAGAAATTTTACTTCTATTTCTAAGCCATAAGCTAAAATTTTGCACAATCTGTCACTGAATCTAGATAAATCACAGAATTGTTTGGTTTGGAAAACACCTCCAAGATCATTGAGTCCAACCATTACCAAGCCCAGCCAAATCCACCACTAAACCATGTCCCTAAGCACCACATTCACATGTTTTTTGAAAACTTCCACGGATGACAACTCCATCACTTCCCAGGACAGCCTATTTCAATTCCTGACCACTCATTCAGTGAGGAAATCTTTTCTAATATGCAATTTAAACTTCCTCTGGCACAATTTGAAGCCGTTTCCTCTCGTCCATCCCTTATTACCTGGGAAAAGAGACTGACCCCCCCACCCCCACTACAACCTCGTTTCAGGTAGCTGTAGAGTGATAAGGTGCCCACTGAGCCTCCTTTTCTCCAGGTTAAGCAGCCCCAGCTCCCTCAGCTGCTGCTCTTAAAACTTATGCTCCAGTCCCTTCACCAGCTTCATTACCCTTCTCTGGACATGCTCCAGCACCTGTGTCTTTCTAGTAGTGAAGAGCCCTAAACTGGACAGAGCACTTAGGGTGCAGCCTCAGCAGAGCCGAGAACAGGGAGACAGGTCACTTCCTTGGTCCTGCTGAACACACTATTGCTGATACAGGCCAGGATGCTACTGGCCTTCCTGGCCACCTGGGCACACTGCTGGCTCATGGTCAGCTGTCAACCAACACCCCCAGGGGTCCTTTTCCACCAGGCAGCTTTAAAGCCACTCTTACCCCAAGCCCTGTAGTTCCATATGGGATTGTTATGTGCACTCAGCCTTGTTGAACTTCACACAGTTGGCCTCAGCCCATCGATCCAGCCTGTCCAGATCCCTCTGCAGAGCCTCCAGCAGATCAACACTCCCACCCAACTTGGTGTCACCTGCAAACTGACTGAGGGTGCACTCGACCCTCTCATCCAGATCATCAATAAATATATTAAACAGGACTGGTCCCTGAACACATCAAACAAGCCAGATCTGGCCTAAAGGCATGGCATTCCGTTTTCCTGCTTGTGTCACATTCCAACTCAATAACTTGAACTTCAATATGCACAGGTTAGACTATGGAACTGATAGAGACACTTTAGGGGGACACAAATCTAAAATCTAGGGGCTATTTTCCCAAATCAAGTCATGTACACGCAAGTGATTTAGTCAGAAGCTATATAAAAACAGAATTACAACCATCATTTTATCCACGTCATGTCAGAAGCCAGGCTGTCAATACACTAAGCAGCAAAACTAAACTAACCCTTAAAGAGAATGTGCTAAGAGAGGAAAGAAAGCAACACAGAAAACCTGTGGTAAGCATCTGCTTAAAAAGAAATTAATATCAAACAAGGCCCCATCAGGAAAAGATACAGTGTAACACATTGGCTGAGGCTGTTTTACTTCTAATTACTCAGAAAACTATGTTGGTGCAGCACTATGACTGAGCAGGGTATTCGGCAGACACCAGTTGCATGCCAGCTGTAAGTGAACTTTGATTAGCTCTGCATTCAAGAATCCCACTGTGGTGAACCTTTCATGCAAGCAGTAATTTAATTCCTATAAGGACTCAGAAAGGCTAATGAATTAAACAGCTGCATAGCACTATTTCCTGCATTCTCAGTGCATGCATGTTTCTTATGCTGCTTCCTGTCTGTGCAAGGACATTTCAGTTGGAGGAGGAGGAGGAGTAAAAGGCTGAAGAAAAGGAGAAAGTCAGGATTTTTCTGCTGTCCTTTAGTCTAAGAGAAAAGGAAATTATGTGAAAATCCATTTATATGTTGAACATTATAGTGACAAGAACCAAACAAAAAAATTCCAGACCCTCTTTCTACTGTTTGAACTTTTGAAACAGAAACAAATTATTTAGCATTAATAACAGTTTAATTAAGATTTTCTTTTAAACATGAAGAAAGCATTAACTCTTGAAATTCAAGCAGGGATAGAAACTTCTGTAAAGCAGGTTATTACCTGCAATTAATACTAGCACTATGCTTACATTTACAATAGGATAAAAAAAAGACCACAGTGTTTAAAACACTCCACACATCCACCTGCAGCAGTTTGAAATTGTATCATAAAATGAAGGCACTAATTCTTTCCCAAGAGATAACAAGAAGTGAAGAGAGGAGCGAGACCCAGTACAAAAGAGAAGTCAAGGAAAAACATGCCACTTTTAAAATGTCATAGAGCAGCAAGATAAGCTAAAATCCCAGGAGAGAATAAGACTGAAGAGATGCTGTGACAGTTCATTACGTAGCTGAATAGGTAGCTAAACATAAATACACTTTTTAGCTTAATATTTGTCCAGTAAGCCACAACAGCAAGCAAAGACAAATTCAATGCAATCTCTTCCTCATTTCCTTATGCACAGAGGACTTTAAGAGACATGCATGATGAGATGGAGAGGAAACATCATAAAATGTTTATTGAGGTGCCAAGCACGGAAGTACTGAAGTACTGCAAATACAACAAATGTAAAGTTTGAAACTGCACAGCATTTCAGATGACAGTAACCAGGAGGACACTGGGCTCAGTCTGGCTAAGCTCAGCTATGAACATGAAACAAGCACAACTGGTGCTTTATGATTAAAAGCATCTCCATCTCAACAAACCTGCTTCTTTTGCATTTGATTTCAGAAACTGAGAAAAGAGATAATGTGGGGCTTTGATCTATTTGAGGATACCTGTAGCTGTCAACTCCTGATCTACAACTTTTTTTTATTTTCTGGTGCTCAGTTTTTTAAAATTTAAAACCAGTGCACTAATTAGCACAATTCAACAGTAAATTCTACTTGTTCTGGGTGATCTACAGTGTCCCCCAAAGTCAGTTTAACTACTGCAAATTTTCAAATTCTGCAAAAGAGATTTTAATGTCCTGTCTTCAAGAGTAGCTACGATTCAGAGGAAAAAAAAGGATGCAATCATTTCAGCAAAATTGTTTGAAAGGCATTAAGCATGTCCAAGAACAGAGCAAGGTTATACAGGTGAGCAGTCTACAAATGGCACAGAACTGGTGGAAACAGAATTTTTGCTGCATTAGTTGAAGAAATTGGCAGTTGGATGAAGTGAAGAGCCCAAAGTGCACCAGAACCACTGAAAAAGTGAAGATGGGTAACAGTCTGAGCACTGGAAGGGGAAAGTCAAGTAAGATGTCCCCTGTTTCAGCAGCAGTAAACAGTTCAGCCGGCTCACTACCCTAAGCACCAACAGAATGCTAATACCAAAAAAACCTCCAAAATTAAAAAACAACGTCCCTCCCCAAAAGAGCAAAACCAAAAAACACTCACAAAAAAAGAGGAGGAGGGGAAAGCCTTAAAAAGGGAAAATTAAGTGAGATCAATTTCAGGTTAAGTAGTTGAGCATGTAAAATCTGTCTGCTCTACCTGTAGATAAATGTAAGTAATCTGATCTTAAAAGTAGCAAAACTGAGCTGATGGTGCCGAATTCTTTTCAAGTGAGTAAGTATTAAATTTGTCCTGCCTTTTGTTTTCTTCCACATGCTATAAACATAAATCTAAACATCCTAGTCACTGGGTGTGGTTTATTTCAGAAAAGATGCTTTTTGACATTTTATGTAAAAACAAGTCACTGGCATCCAACCGGTATTTATTAGGATCACTGCCACAATAAAAGACTATCTGGCCTTCACAATGAGGAAAGCCATGAAGGAAACCGAGACTTAAAACACTAGAACTTAATACTGCACAGGAGAACACACAGTTCTGTTTTTTTAATATGCAAATGTCCACTTTGATGATTTCACATTTTTTGGTAGATTGACTCATTGTGCAGCTGTTTGATTTTGCTTCTTCATCCCATTAAGCTCCATTCTTGATATATTTTACCTGTACCATAACTAAATTCTGCTGATCAATATAACCTTCAAGTGCTACATGCTTCAGTGGTGACCTGGTTATCAAGAGAGTTGTATCACAGTACCTTCCTGCAGCTATTGTGTCAGGCATGAAGCCTCCCCATCACTTACAATTTGCTTGTTTCCAAGCAAAAATTTGAGCCACAGTCCTCAGGGTCTTATTCTTGGCTAACTCAGCAGGTCCAATTGAGAGTGCACCACATACGAGTCTGCTTTCAAGAACACAGATTTGAAGTTCAGAAGCATAACTCAAGACACTTAAACTCAGTAGTTTTATCAGTACACAGAATCAAAACTCTAGAACAGAAGTATGTAATGAATATATTTTATTTTTTTTTACTTGCAACTCACATTACTCCTCAGTTCCCTGAACTCCACACCTCCGGCAGCACCAAAAAACCCAGTCTTTACATTCCTGCCCTTCCCTTGTTTCTCTGCATACCTCCATCCTCTCTTCAGAGCATTCTCCTTTATATCATCTGTGAACTGGGATATCTCCTTTGATTCCCTACTTACCTTCAGAAAAGCGTAACATCCTAGTTTGAATTATGCCAGCTCTTTAAAGCTTCTCCCAAAAGTTGGTTACCCAGCAAGTGTTATTCCAGCTTCTCTACAGCAAAGCTCCTACAAATACTCATCCTTGTCACCATTTCCTTTTCTAGCCCTGCTAGTTCAACCACATGGTACAGCTCATGAAAACAAGACAAAGCTATATAATTAAAAATAAAATAATTTTTCTGTCCAGTTTGTTGCAATCATCCCAGAAGGGCCGAGAACTCTTTCTCAAGACAGAAGTGCCATCCAGGCTGCTCTAACTCCAGATTAACTTCAGCATATTCTACATTTAATGGTCTGTAAATTGTGAATGGTTTATTTTGGGTTCTCACATTCCCTAACTCATTAAGAATATAAAGTAAATATTAAACAGCTGTTCTTTTTTAATTCGTGTTTATTTATATTTTTTTCATTTGTATTTATATTTAAAGCTGTAACACATGTAAGAATCGTATGTTAAACCCTTGGGAGCTTAAAGGATCACTTGATCTAATTCTTTTTCCCCTCCTTCTGTAAAATGTAATCACGACATAGTATTGCAATGTAACAGCTGTGTTGGTGATACATCAAGATGTAATCCCCAGGACTGCCCAAAACTACTATGCATTTTTCCTTAATAGCCTCCCACCTCACCCTACAATTCAAAACAAAAAAGGGAACGTGAAAATTGTTTTCTGAGGTCTTAAATCTTGAGATCTACCTGCCGTCCCCCTACTTTTCTTCTTTATTCTTCCACAAGAGTAAGAATAGATCTGTTTAAGTCCAAGTCAGCTTAGATGTACTCACTCGTATTTATCTAAATATTCAATGATGCAGCACTTCATCTTTTGCAACAGCTTGTCAACTTTATAACAAAAGAGCATATGATGCTTATTTACTTTTTTTAGTGCATTAGAAGACTTTAATTACATTACCCTTAAGCTGATGAAGAGCTTCCAGAAGAGTCTTACAACAAAGAAAAATAAAAAAACACCATCCTTGGTTACCATGGTAAAGAACATACTGAGCATTACATAAATATCAAATATGTACATAATTCTAATGAATATATCAAATGTAAGCTTTCACTTAAGTACTAGGCAACCTGTTCCAAATTAAAGGTTCCTTATAGTCACTCAGTTGGGAAGACACAGACATCTGAACAGAACATACATGTGGCTTGTTACCACTCTGTGAAACCTGCAATAATTTCCATTCAAAAACGTCCAATTATTAGTAGTTCAGATAGGAAGCAAGTGTGACTGTGCTTCTAGAAGACATACTAATCACTGCCTAGAGTGCAAGCACGTTTCCCTAGGAACTAATCAAGGCAAAATCTGATTGCTTTTCTCCATTTACATGATTATTTCATGACTCCACAGTAATACTTTTATATTAATATAGTCCAAAGAGCTTTGCTTTTCACAGACAGGTTTAATTTACAGATCCCAACATCACATGGTTAGAAGTTCGGCAATCTGGCATTCTCCAAGCCCCTTCTGCTCTCTAGAAGAACTGAAGTCTTAAAAATGGGGATAAGGAGATGAGGCACATTTCTTGCTTTTTAGGTATTCATGTATGTTGCAGAAAGAATGAAACATTAAGAGAACTACACAATGAGAAGCATATGTCACTTCAGAAAACGTTTTAAGTTCGGAAAAAAAAGAAACAGAACTCATGCTATACTGGAACTCTGCATGCAAGGTTTTCGTTAAAGGCGGCAAGTCTTTTAGTTTGTGAAATTTACTTCAATCCCTTTCCCTTCATCAACAATGGTTTGCATAACCAGATGTTTGGACACGCTGCAGCTTACAGCTGCCCCATATGGAACTGCAACAGCGAATATACATAACTATAGGAACCAAAGCAAAGGTCACGAAAAGACTCCGTAGTTTAGTAACCTGATACTACAGTTTAAAGTTACTGAACCTACATCTTTCCCAAATGAACCTCATTACAAAATATGTCCAACGTATTTGGCATTCAAATGACTCTCTCTATTCTTAAAACCTAAAGAACACATACTTTTTACTTAGAAAAACATAATTTGCATTAAGACTGAGCTTCTTCCTACAAGCTTCCAAGTGCTTTCTGCCAGAAAGTACGTCAAATCCTCAGTGAATTCAGTAGGTTATAAGTGGTACACCTCAAAACCTACATCTCCAAGATTATTCCCAGATCTTACTGAGCTGCATCTTCCTTCATATAATCCTATAGATACTTTGTCCACACAGTGACGACTTCAGTGAATAAATATCACCTCCCCCTTTTTTTTTTCTTTCTTTCAAACCATCTCCCTCCTTGGTTACACAAGAAGTACACACTACTACTAACAGTACAGTAACACCACAAATATAAGCTCTCTTACCTTTTAAGTTACAATAAATACTAAATAAAGTATTTGCATGTTACTACATAATCTTTTAGTGAGGAACACAAGTAAAACACCTGCAAAAGCATGTTCAGCTAGTTGGTTTATTTACTAAACCTACCACATCTGTCATTTATCCTACGCTAACAAAGGATCTAATTTGTGCCCCCAGAAATACATGCAAACTCTCTTTCTTACTATTGGCAGGAGATAAAATCAGAAGAAATAGTTTACTATAAAAATATTTTGCTATTAGCTGCTCTTCTTTCCATGAGCAGAAAAGGAAACTTAAACCCCAACTTCCTTCTACCCCTAAATTCAGTATTCTCCAAAATAATGCCCCTCAGACTTGGTTACAGGTAAGTACTTGAATATGCATGGCTCGTGATTTCAAAAGCAGGACTGTCAGATACCATCAAGCTGAAGCTGGGAAGGACTTTTTTTTTAAATTTTCTTTTTTTTTTCAGTGAAACTGTAGTTGTCTCTGCTCTGGTGCACATTAGAGAATTAGCAAATAGGTAATTGAGTAAGGCTTCTAATTTCAAAACCTATATGGCAATTAAGCTACTTTACATAAAAATGCAACATTTTCTGAGTTGTCCTGCCCGATATAAATGACAAACTTTAAAGAGTGGAGTTCTTCTTAAACAATAAGGTTGGGGCACAATGGAGAAGGTTAAATATTTAATTTAGACTGAGCTGTAAATCATTAATTTTTTATTGCTGCAAATCTGCAATTCAGCTAGAGCTAGACAATTGCAACCCCATCTGGTTGAATGCAGGGTGAATTTCTCCAATATAGAATGGGATATGACCCACCTCTTCCCAACAACATCAGCTACTTTTACCCAGGACATGTCAGACAGAGCCAGAATATCATCTGGGCCTGGATGAAGGTGCATCTGCTGCTCATCATTTTGCTTACTATTCAAAAAATGTGTCCTGATTGTGCATCTGGAATATGCAATTACAGCATTCATTTACCCAAAACTGCTAAGAACACCCTGTGTTTTGAGAATGCCATAGGCAGTCAGAAGCTACTTTGCACTTAGTCCTTGTTGATGGTGATAGAACATCACTCATCCCAAGTTAAACACTGAGCAAGTAGAGACATTAACCCTGGGGAAAAAAAAAAACCTATATCTGTATTTCTTTATGCACAGAGAGAGGTTTTAGCAGTCTGCCTAAAGTAGTTAAGGTTTGTTAATCCAACAAACATCCAAAGCCAAAAATGGGAAAATTCTAACCTTTTCCAAGTCCAACCAGTATTAAAGGCAAATTATTTTTTTAATGAATCTTAAATATTCTGCTGAAAGTATATATTTAAAATTTAAGTCAGTCTTGCTGCAAAATACTAACAAGTCTTGACATTACACAAGCTTCACGAAATTTAGTTCTTTTGAGCAGGGGCTCAGTGAGCTAGTTTGGTTGCTGTGGGGCAACCACTGTGTCCTGAGATTGTAGGATTGCAATGGTGTACCCAAGAGAATCACGGGAGGACAGGAAACAGCAAAAGCAGCTCTGGAAAGTGAATTCCAACTAGACAGAAAGAAAAAAGTGGAACTACTAAATGAAGACGCCTGTGATAACTTTAAGAGTGTAATCTTCTGAATATTTAAGGTTACTTACAAAAAAACTTACAAAAGTTTCCAGGGCAGGAAGTTCTCAAGTGGATAATAAATGTTTAAATTCATGAAAGTTTACTGCATACACACACTTACTAAATATATATTTATACATCTGTATACATATACAGAGAAATAGCTAGAAACATAAAAACTGAGCCATCAGTATAGATAAAAAACCACAGAACTTTCTGAGTAACTTTTTAAATAAGAATGACCTTTATACTTTGGGGATTCCACTTTACAAATGTCTTGATCAGGGGCAAGTCAGATACTTGCTAATAGCATTTCATTTTTATTTATGAACTAGGAGCTACAACAGGACATGTGGAGCATGCTGCTGAGATACAGGTGACCTGATTTATTTTCTAATGCATATGGGCCTGCCACCCACTGAAAACAGAAAAAAATAGGACAGCTTTTTAAAGTTCAACTGGACAAGTCTGAACTTTCTGCCTTGAAACCAGAACTCTGAAAGCTAGAATTAGTTTGTTCATAGAAGTTTTTTTCAAATAACTCTTTGTATCAACATTGCTGGTATCAGGTTGCATCACAAGTGAAAAGTGATTTGAAACATTTATCATGACTAAAAAAAACTTACTTACTGAAGGACAGCAAGATTTCCTGTTCATAAAAAACACCAGAGTTTCAAGGAATTTAAGGTTCAATAACACTAAAAAAATCATATGAAGCTAGCCATGCCAACAAGGACAATGAATAAAAGATTATGCAGCAATATTTCCCCTAAAATACTCGCCAGTTTCTCGCTAAGAGATGCTCATAATTTCTGAGATGTCATTTGGTGGTCAGCAGTCCTGGCTAACCAGGGAGGTCCAAGTCAATTCTAGGTTAGTAAATGCAATGCCCATCTACAAGGGCCAGAAGGACAATACAGCCTGTCAGCCCAACCTCAATGCTGGGAAAGATCATGGAGCAGGTCACGAGTGCCATCACATAGTACATAGAGGACAACTGGGGGTCAGACCCAGCCACTGTGGGTTTGTGAAAGGCAGGTCCTCCTTGACCAGAATAATCTCCTATGAAAGGATGACCTGCTTACTGATGAGGGAAAGGCCATGGATATTGTCAACCTGGACTTCAGTAAAGCCTTTGACAACATTTCCTACAGTGTTCTCCTGAAGCAACTGGGTGCTCATGGCCTGGATGGGTGCAGTCCACTGGGTGAAAAACTGGTTGATAGCCAGGCCCAGAGAGTGGTGGTGAATGGAATTATATCCAGTTGGCAGACAGTCACCAGTGGTGTTCCCCAGAGCTCAGTACTGGCCCTGGTCCTGTGTATCATCTTTATTAATGATCTGGATCAGAGGACAAGTGCCCCCTTAGTCAGTTGGCAGGTGGCAGCAAGTTGGGAGGGAGTGTTGATCTGCTGGAGGGCAGGAAGGCTCTGCAGAGGGATATGGACAGGATGGATCCATGGGCTGAGGACAATTGTATGAGGTTCAACAAAGCAAAGTGCTGGGTCCTGCACTTAGGCCACAACAACCCCAGGCAGAGCTACAGGCTGGAGGAAGAGCGTCTGGAAAGCTGCCCTGCAGAAAAGAATCTGGCAGTGTTGGTCAACAGCAGCTGAACATGAGCCAGCAGTGTGCCCAGGTGGCCAAAAAGGCCAAGGGCATCCTGGCCTGTATCAACAACAGTGAGTCCAGCAGGACTGCAGAGGTGATTGTCTCCCTGTGCTCAGCACTGGTGAGGGCACACCTAAGAGCTCACTGGGAGTACTGTGTCCAGCTCTGATGCCCCAGCTTAAGAAGAACGTGGACCTGTTGGAGCAAGCCCAGAGGAGGGCCATGAAGATGCTATGAGGGCTGGAGCACCTCTCCTATGAAGACAGGAGTGAGAGCCAGAGGTTGTTCAGCCTGGAGATAAGAAAGTTCCAAGGAGACCTTAGAGCACCTTCCACCTAAACGGTGGCTGCAAGAGAGCTGGAAAGGGACTTTTTGTAAGAGCATGTAGGGATAAAGACATGAGGGAATGGCTTTAAACTGAAAGAGGGTAGATTTAAATTAGTTATAAGGAAGAAACTTTTGACTGTGTGGTGAGACACTAGAACAGCCTGCCCAGAGAACTTGTTGGTAGATGCCATATCCTGAAAGTGTTCAAGGCCAGGTTGGATGGGGCTTTGAGCAACTTTGTCTAGCAGAAGGTGTCCCTGTCCATAGCAGGAGGGTTGGAACTAGATCATCTTTAAGGTCCCTTTTTTTATTCCTTGCCTGTTGTATGATTAAACTCTACATTATGGCATAAAACTAGATTTGATGGTGTTAAATGGTTAAAAAAAATATTTAAATAGGCCAGAAGCACTGAGAAGCTATAGATGCGGTAATCCTCTTTTCCTTCAAGACCTTAAGACTGCTATTTCACATTTAGTGTTTTTCTGCACATGTAAAATGCATTTCCAAGCATTTCGCTCCCAATGCAAATGAGCTGACAAAGAAATCCACATTGCTGCTGAGTTGCTGCAAAAGCCATCCTGCCTCCTACAGCTCCAGGTCTTACCACAGACATCACACACTTCTAAAACTTGAATGCTTATTATCTCTTCCTTCTTAACTATATGATGGTCTGAATTTAAAAGTACAGTGGAAATCACACTTGATTGAATCACTTCTCACCTCATTGAGACCACCTCTATACATACGAAGGTGATCAGGAGTACTCAGCACATATTCACTAAAGGTAAGTAATGCCTGACCAACCTGATTCCCTTCTATGATGAAACAACTACCCAGGGGAGAGCAGTCGTTATTTTCTACCTCTGCTTTAGCAAGACTTCTAACACTGTCTCAAAATATCTTCATAGGCAAACTCAGGAAGTGGACTGGATGAGTGGACAGTGAAGTGGATAGAGAACTGGCTGAGCAGCACATCCCAGAGGGTCATAATCATTGGTACAGGGTCTAGTTGGAGGCCTGTCACTAGTGGTACCCGCAAGGTTCAGTACTGGGCCCAGTGTTGTTCAATTTATTCATCAATGACTTGTATGAAGGGGCAGATGCCTCCTCAGTGGGTTTGTTAATGACACAAAGATGGGAAGAGTGGCCAATTCCCCCAAGTGCTGAGCAGCCCTTCAGAAGGACCTGGACAAGCTGGAGAGACAGGCAGAGAAGAACTGTCTGATACTCAACAAAGGCAAGTGCAGGGTCCTGCATATGGGGAGGAATAACCCCAGGCACCAGCACAGGCTGGGGGCCAAACTTCTGGAAAGTAGCTCTGCAGAGAAGGATCTGAGGATTCTGGTGGACAACAGGCTGTCAATGAGCCAGCAATGAGTGTGCCCTTGTGGTCAAGAAGGTCAGTGGGATTAGGAAAAGCACTGCCAGCAGGTCAAAGGAGGTGATTCCACCCCTCTACTCAGCCCTGGTGAGGCCACATCTGGAGTTTTTGATTTCTCAGCACAAGAGAGACATGGAGTGCCTGGAACAAATCCAGCAGAGGGCAAACAAAGACGATTAAGAGATTGGAGCATCTTTCTTACAAGGAAAGGCTTACAGTTGGGCCCATTCAGCCTTGAGCAGAGACAACTGAGAGGGGACCTCATCAATACGTATAAGTAGGAAGGGAGAGTGTCAAGAGGATGGAGTCAGGCTCTTCTCAGTGGTGCCAGACAATAGGACAAGAGGCAATGTGCAGAAACTGATGCACAGGAAGTTCCACCTGAATATGAGGAAGAACTTTACTGTGCAGACGACCGTGCACTGGAACAGATTCCCTAGAGAGATTGTGAAATCTCCCTCACTGGAGATATCCAAGACCCATCTGGATGCAATCCTGTGCTATGTGCTCTAGGATGACCCTGCTGGAGCAGGGAGGTTGGACCAGATGATCCACTGTGGTCCCTTCCAAACAGACCCATTCTGTGATATCGTAAAAACATTAGAGAATGAAGCAAACAATACTCAGGAGGGCTCCAATTCCCCTCTGTGTTTGTAAAGTTTTTGTTATTTATGCTTTTAAAAATACATTGAGGAAACAGTATGCTGTTTTAACGATAATACTACAGCAGACAGATTGCATCACTTGTCAGTAAGCAGATGCTTTCAGGTCAGTAGGACAACTCTTCTTTGTCCATGCACAGACTACATAAGCTACTGTGGTAGGAGAGTAAATTAGGAGGAAAGAGGAAATACAGCCTGCACAAACCTTGTTCTGGATAGCCCAACCTCAGCAGGACATGTGAGCTCAGTGGCAGGGCTACGAAAACAGAACTGCTGGCTTTGGAATCAGCAGCATAGCAAGCTTGCATAAACTAGCATAACCTTCAACATCCAAGCCCGCTTTGCACAGAGCCATCTTGGACATAATCAAAATGACAATTTTCAAACACAGTTATACTGCTGAATTCCTCTCACAGAAAGGAAACAATAAAGGCAAAGAGTCATAATAGGAAGATTAGCAAAAAATGGTGTCTCTCTCCAGGTTTTGCAGACCTTGGACAGACAGGAGACCATACTATTTTCTTTTACACCCCTCTGTGTCACCCAATTTCCAACAGCGATCCAACAAAATGTCCATCTTGACAAAAGTGGATCTTCAAAAGGAACTCAAAAGTGTCTTGTGGATGACCTTTAAAAAAAAAATCCCTTCAATGAAGCACTCAGCCACCTCCATGAAGAGCTCAGTAATTAACACCTGTAGCTAGAAAATAGGAAATTATAAGAAGCAAGAAATTAAATGAGCTCTTTCAATGCTAATGCAAAGCTCTAGAAAGTGGTTTGTAAGATAATTAAAACAGTGGGCCCCACCCTGCAGCAAGAGATAAATAATGGAGAGGTTCTCTCCACTGCATTTAAAACCCAAGAAAACACTATGTAAATCATCACTCTAAGCTCTAATTGTTTGTACACAAAAACACAAGTTATTAAAATCTGTATTCTCTTCCTTCTTCACAGACTCAAGAGAATGTCTCTCAATCCAATTACTAATGGAATAACAATCACATTAATAAAAAGCCTTTTTGAATAACCAATCTACAGAATCCATTTTCTGTCTAATTAAATGGGTAAAGTGTTTGTGGGGGCAGTTTTTCTTCCCATGCTAGTACATCAAGTGTCTTCTTTCAATACCACCATTATTTATTCAGTATTTTCAGCCAGGCAGACACTTTGGGAAGATGTGACTATTGATTAAAGCAATGGATATAAAGCAGGGGTTACATGGAGAGGTCTGTAAAAGACATCTCTATAAAGCTGTTTTCAGGAATCAAAGGCCTGGAAGATATATTAAATGAGACATACTGGCTATGAAAACTTAACCACAATTTCTTCTCCCAAGATTATTACTTCATTTGAGCCTCTCACAGGCCCATCTTTCCCAGATGTAAAACAAGCTGTAAAACAGGAAGATGACAGATGCAACCTGAGGGGTAATGAATGTTTCCCTCACCTAAGCCAGGACACTCACCAGCATTGAGTATCACACAAAGGCCTGAGCTTCATGTCACTGGGAACATTCCAGTTTAGCTTGTATTTAGTGGAGCAGCATCAGACCTACTTCACGTACCATTTTGCTAAAGGAAAAGTGTTATTGGTCTACAGTGATTCTCATTCCCTTTCAGGTCTTTCAAAAGATCACTGTTGGTCAACAAAGGTTCAAAATTATAGCCCATGTATCTCGAACACTTCACTGCCCAGAAGAGTTTTATGTGCAAACAAGACAAACTAATCATATGATGTGGAATTTAACCTACTATGTAGAAAAGCATTGCCCCAAGAGCAAAGACAGATAGACTCACACAGCCTTCACCACAAGATATTCAAAACATTAAAATAAGCTTTATGGTGCAAAGGAACAGCTTTTACCCCAATACTTAATCCCTCGCAGGATTCAAAATTTAGGTACAAGCAATCTCCAGCAATTAGAAAGAAGGTACAAAGCTGAGCCTGAAAAATTTAAGCGTTCTAGTGCTGAAGTCTTCCAGACACTCTGAAGAGCTAACAAAGGTTAGGGTACAAAGATGTCTGAGTCCCCACCATGGATGATGACATTTCATTGTTTCCCATTTACTGTAACACTTGGCCATTTTGCCAGAAGCACAGTTACAAGCACAGAGACTTTTCAAAAGATGACATTTTGGGGGAAAACTACCTGTTCTATAAAACACCAACATTTTCATACAGTTGATTTGCTGAGTACCTGAAAGTCCATTTTCACCACTAGCTCCGTGACCAACAGGAGTGAGCCAGCATTGTTGAGAATACAATAAGCTGATGCAAAAGAGAGCTAAACCAACCCCACCCTCCCCTCCAGATTCCCCCGAGATAAGGTTGTGCCAAAATCCTATCAGATGTACTTTGATCGTTCTTAATTCTTCAGTGTTTCAGACAGTATGAAGGGCACATCTGCATTTCTTTATTGTCAGCGTAATGACAGGATAATGGTGCTGGCACTAGGCCAGCCATTTTTTTGAAATATTGTTGGCACAGACCATATTTGCAGTACAGAGAGTAAATGGTCTTGCCTGACAGTTATGGAACAAGTCAAGGAAATATCGTAAAACAAAGTTATTCCTAAGTTTCCTGCATTTTAAGTAGCTCCTTATTAGTTAAAAATCTTTATTATTGAGCAGTCCACATAACTGTTTTGAGGCTTTTCTGGAAAGTGACACCTCCTGTATACAGACCTAAGAGTGCTGTGAAGAGAGAAAATGGGCCTCAACTTCCAACACTTAAAAGCCAAAGCTGTACCTGCAGAAACACTTGAACAAACTCCCTAAACACTTATGGACTGACTTAATACCAATGTATTTTTGAACTGTGGGAGAAGAAAGATGAAAAAAATTTCAGTCACATACAGAGTATGTCCTTGCAACGCACTGACAGCCCATAAACACATTAAAAAAAACTACAAAGTAGAAGGCATTGTCTCTCCTCCCTCACCATTTCAAGGAAGGGCTTGTGCACTTCAGGTTTTCTTACTTTTCCCTCAGAAAACAAATGTATACTGAAGAGGAAATAGCAAAGCAGTAAGTTCAAATCAATGCTTACCTAAAAGGCCACAGGACTCTAAAATACCAAAGGCAACTGTGCCAGGGCTATTTCTGAAATTAAGGAAGTGACAGTCAGGCAAAGCAGATGCTTTTAGTGCCACACAGCCTTCAGACTTCCTGCATATGAAAGTATTTCTTATTCATATAAAGGCTTTTAAAAAGTTATGGAGATACACAACCTAAATAAGCTTTTAAGACATTCATCTCTGGGTGCTCGTATCTGTAACAGGTTTCTGCTACATCTAATACTCTTGTGCTCAAATAAGGCCATCATGGAAAAGTCTACAAGTCTTACCTCATTGCTGTTCAGGCAAAATATAAAAATCAACAGTAACTGGTTTGGTTTTTAAAATGAGAGATTTAAAAGGAATATTTTAGTGTCTTGTGGTTTTAAATAACATTAGAAATATTACTGTGCTTAAGATAAGAAGTTGGTCAAGTCATCTGATTTAACATAAGTGTAATTAATGAAATAGTATTTACTTGGCTTATGTTTGCCTATACAGTCATACCAAAACTACTTGTTTGTTATAAATTACCACAATACCCTTCATCTGAAGTTGATTCATAAGCCATATGAGCGCTCCCCAACTTTTGAAACAAACAAGGATAAAGATTTCCTGAAACAAATCGGCTTACCTAGTTGTAACAAAAATCCCCTAAGAACTCTCCACAGCCACTGTGCTGGGAGCTGTAGACATAAGAACTGGCTGGAATTAGAAAACAACAGGATTCATGGAGAGAAGAAAGAAAAGAAAAAAGCCAACAAACTGCAAGAACCAGCACAGAGGATCAAGTGCCATTCAGGACTCACATCAGAAACATCAATACCACTGAACATCCTTCAGTCTGTATGTGTCTATCTGTGAAGCTGCAAAAAAGAATGTACATTTTCTGAAAGCTTTTCTAGTTTAGACAGCACCAGAGAAGTAACTAGGGAACCACTCCTGAAACAGATCTCTTATTCACCATCTTTTTCAGTGTTTTCAATTAGCATTTGCAGTTGAACACCTAAATAGAAAAAGGACCACTGTCAGTGGTCCTGACAGTACTACTCTCTCCCACTCATCACACGAGGCAAACTTCCCATCGGCAATATGCTGTATGGGGGCGTTTCCTATCCCCACTATACTGCAGCTAACTAGGAAGCACACCACTATTAATAGCAGCATTTATTGTAAAGAACTTACAGAAAAGACAAATTTAAACGCATATTATTTAACAACTAAAAATGCAATATTGCTTTAAAATTAATGCCATTGTTCTATGAGCCAAGTGCAAACTTCTATTTAAATAACACACCTCCAAGAAAAAACCACGAGCTGACAAGTACAGTTCTTCACTCAGAAAACTTCTGTTGTAGAGAGCTTCTGATGTATTTTTCTACTCAACAAAGTACTTGAGAGGGGGGCTCTCAGGATGAACTGTGACAAACATGAAATCAGCATTTAAAAGGTGATATTGAATTGTTGGGAGGTACAGAAAACTGCAGGTCTTCAATCTCTCAGCATCTGTATGATATGAATGCTATGTACAATATATGCACTACAGACAAAGCTATAGCACCTCCAGGAGATGGACATTTGAAAGAGACCTCTAAAACAGAAACTAGAAATTATCAAAGCTACACAACTAAGTGCATGTGAAAATATGAATAGCAGGAATGCTTTCAATTATAAAAGTCATGACAGATGTCAGATATTTATTTAAATAAATTCATTATTGCAGAATCTTTTTTGGAAGAGGGCAAAATTTTTTTTTTACTGAGGAGGAAGCTGGTTGAAGAAGACTAAGTTTATGAACATTTTTAAAACAGTCTTTAAGTGTTTACAAAATTAATTGCTTGGCCTTATGCGTTATTCAAGCTTTAGTCATGCAACAACAATATTCTTCCTCTCCAGCATTTGTGTTACAATAAACCATGAATGTGTGATACAGTTATGAAAAGAAAATGGGACTTTTTAAATTGAGATATTTTACTGTTTAAAAAACCAACCTGGACCTATTTACAGAAGCAATGGTATAGTTAATATAAACATGTATGTCAAAAGAAACAAAACTGTGATTTTTGTTTAGTCTAAGTTTCTGGCAGAGTTTGAGCTGACAAATTTAGATAGCCACAAGAACGTAAAAAGCACCGGGGAACTGCAGATGAACAGACAGCACTAAGAACCCCTTGCCCACCTCTGAAATATTTTTATCAAGCAATATCTCAATTAACCTCTCAAGCAATAGCCAGAACAGCAGCAAGTTACAGTCCCACAGTACTGCCTGCCTATGTAAACCTAAAAGACAATTTACTCTATCTTTTCCTACACATTAGGATATCTGCATCACTCCTCCTGTAAGGTAGTAATAGTAGAATCAGGTTCTCTCTGGAAACTGAGTTTAATAAGGCATCCTACATATTTTGACCCTTTTTAACACTCACCATTTATAGGATGGATCCCCAGTCCCAAAAGTAGTTACTGCAGAAGTTTTTTTATCAGGGTTTGGCTTCCAGACCATTTTATTTTCTGATGTTGTTAATAAGAAGACATTGTAACAATTCATTTTTAGAGGCAGGTTACACCCTGATGCACAACAGATACTCTGCAGGCATATCCAGAGCCAAAATTGTTCAAAAACTCTCACCAGGAATGATGAAATACATTGTTTCAGACAGGGGCATGACCTACTAGTTCGCTTAAGCCATCCTTCCCATAATCTGCTGTTAACTGTGCTCTAGTAATGCGAAATAAAGTTCGCATTTATTCAAACTATACATAGTAAATGACTAGAACTCATTGTAGCTCAGGTTTCAAAGTATTTCTGGACAAACAGACAAATGCATTGAGAGGAAAAGCAGGCAAATAAGAGGGGCACATAGATGACAAAGTCTCCTCTTTCACACATTAGATCAGGTCAAAAATCACTGTAGTCCTTTGCTTTTTCTTGAACTTCCACAACAAGGCAAAGGAGTGAAAAAACCCACCAACATGACAGTTCTCTCTTTTCGCAAATACTAGTGCAGACAGTTCACTTCTCATTATCTCTCAGAGAGCTGAAGACAAAATAATGCCACTCAGCCTGAAAAAAAACAAGCACTCACATGCTCCCTCCCCAGTTCTAAGCAAAGCAGCAACTTTAGCTTATAATGCACATCTCACAGGAAATTTAAAAAAAAAAAAAAAAAAAAAAGAGACAAAAAAATCAAGGACTGCCATACATCTCAACACTTCAGGAAGTTCTTAACTAAGATCCTTTGATAACTCCCTGTAGGACTGTCAGTACAACCACTACCACCACTGCCTCCCAATGCTCCAAAGAACAGTGGGATACACATTGCAGGCTACATACTCGAAACCACCGCGCCTGGTTTTACTTTGCCTGCTTTGGTAGTCTCAGATCAAATGTTGAGAATCTTTCCCATACTGACATCACATATTGAAAGACTCCTCTTTTAAAAAGGAACATCATTTCACATGGCACAATCGTGGATTAGGCCAAATATGGCCATTTCAAGCTTTCAAAAAATGGGAGCAGTTAAAAAGAGATGACTTATCTTCCTAGGAAACACACCACTTCTCCAAGCTTTCTTTTGCTTCATGGCAACAAACTTGAACAGAATGACAAATCTCTCCTTGTTTAATGGTTCAATTTAACTGATAACAAAACACACCCTTGTAATCACAGAGTAGTTCAGATTGGAAGAGAGCCATCTGAAGGTCGTCGTGTCCAACATTCCTCCCTCAAGCAGGTTTCCCAGGACCACGTCCAGATTTTTTAATATCTCTGAGGACTGAGACACCATAACCTTCCCTGGCAACTTGTACCAGCACCCAATCACACCTTCAAAGTAAAATGTTTCCTCATGTTCAGGGGAAACCTCCTGTATTTCAGTTTGCACCCACTGCCTTTGGTCCTGTCACTGGTCACTGCTGAATACTGTCTAGTTCCCTCTTCTTCACACCCTCACTTCAGGTATTAATATACACTGATGAGATTTCCCCCAAGACTTCTTTTCTCGGGGCTGAACAGTCCCCAGCATTCTCAGATTGGAGAGATACTCCAGTCCCCTCCTAAGTTTAGCAGCCCTTTGCTGAACTCTTCCCAGTATATCCATATCTGCCTTGTGCTAGGGAGTCCAGAACTGAACCCAGTATTACAGGTGTGGGCTCTGCTGTGCTGAGGAGAAGGGAAGGATCCCCTCCCTTGACCTGATGGCAACATTCTGAATGCAGCCGGAGAGACCAACAGCCTTCTTTGCCTTAGATCTCAAAGGCCAGCACCATCCTCTCTTTTGTGACTGCGTTGTTAAAAGAATAGAAGAATAGTGATAGAAGAATAGTTCACAGTGAACAAACATCTGTGGATTTCATTTTCTTTAGATACTAGGTTTCCTCGAAAAGAAGAAAGTTCGACTGGGACATTGTTATAGCAACCATCTTTCACACACCAGTACAAAACACAATGCTAGTGCTCATAGTCACAGATGAAGATGAAGCTGGTCACTTTTTCAATTAAGGGAATTTGTGCCACGTACAGTGAAGTCATTCTCAAACAAAAGTGATTCATAACAGATGACCGCAAAATTACCTCTGAGCAGTCACTATTTTTTCATTATGAAAACCCAGAAATAAACAGCAGTGTTTCTCCTAAAGTAATCTTTTCCTATTAAAAAAAACCAAAAAACAAAAACACCAAAAACAAACAAACAAAAAAAACAACAAAACCACCAAACCAAACAGAAAACACCTTTTGATAAATCCTTTCTCAAACTCAAATTTTCCATGAAAATGGTAATGTTTAGCAAATCCTTGGACATGCAAGAACAAACGAGAGCTTTAGCTTTCTAGCTAAGATTTTAAACAAACAGAAGGGGCAAAAGATGTCTCATATCCTGTGTGTTCCACCCGTACACGTACTCTGTTTCACTGTAGGTTACTGTGACGCTTTTATCCCCACATCTTCTACTGCTTGTTTGTTCATTTTAACTTTATAAATGGACTGTTGTGCTACAACTAATTCCCTCAAGGCCAGCTACAAGCTAAAGACATTTTCCTTGTTCCACCCCATCTCTCTATTTCAATGGACCACTCTTGCTTAGGACTAGCAGTACGTGAAGAAAACCCTCTCCAGCTTTGGTGTTTAAAACACACTGATTCTTGTGAATTACTAGCTGCTGTTTAGCCAAGCCATACACAAGGCATTTAGTAATTTTATTTAAAAAAAAACTAATCTCTGAAATTACTGACCTGGAATTAAGTTAATGCAAAATTCTTTCACAGGAGTTGAGGAAAAAAAAAGTAACAAAAGCCTAGTTCAAAAGCAACCTGGTGCTCTGACAGCTGAAGCTGTAAACAAGCCTGGCATTAAAAAGAACTGTTACAGCCGCCAAGTCATGAACAATGGAGAAGCATTTATTAAAGTACTACCTCAAATTGGATGCACTTTCCTTCAGCACAGTGCCTTGCTTCTCCATTTCCATCAGAAGGGCAAATTGGACAGGAAAAGGACAATGCACTGTCAAGAGTCTTGTCTGATATGCCTGATCATCCAATGTGTAAAAGAAGCAAAAGAAAACTGCTTTTGTGTTAATTTGCCCCAAACTGACATATTTAATACCCTACAGAATTACCTGTTATGTAACATGTCATTCAGTCAAATCTTCCAAAGCAACATAATGTCTTATTCCAAAAGTACTAAATAATTTGCTTTTTTCATACATCTACTGTCACATTGAGTAAATCTACTTAAGGTTTCTCTTCATGCAACAGGAAATTGCCTTAACTCACACATTCCATTAAAGCAGACAGCCAGTGCTTGGCTTTCAATTGCTCCTTTGTAAAAAGTCTATGAAACACTAAAATGAGAACTCTACTGTATCAACATGCACTCTACAGGCTAAAGGAACTCAGATTTAAGCAGATGACTCAAAGTGATATCAAGTCTGCTTTGTAAAGAAAAACACAGTTTAAAGACTGCTATTACCAATTTTATATCTATATATAGATATATAGGCAGGTGTTGAAGTCTTTAGAATCTCTAAAATAGTCCTACTATGCCACATCCATTTAGTGCTTATTTTTACTGTTCAGGAACCCTGAGGACCCCAGAAATGCATTTTCCTATAGTAAATAGAAGCAAAGCTTCAAAAAGCTTCTCCCATACACAAGCATAATTGTTTATGTACAATAAATTCTTGCTTTTAATCTAACCATACTTGAATTTTGCACCTTGAAATCAAAATCCCTATTGTCTTAGAGCACGATAATCTATTGGTTTATATTGCCCTACCATACCCCAACTGCCCTTTAGCTCTTAAACTCCCAAGTCTGGATAGGCAGAAAGAACAGCTCTTAATAACTTTCTGGTTTTAGCTTTTTACATACTAGAGTCCTGCATTTTTGGTCATACCTTTTACATCATATTTATACGTATTTCATGAAATACTAAGAGAAGGGTTTATTACTTTCTCTGGTTCATGCGGGTAACATTTCCCTTTCACTCCGATTTCATCGACTTTCTGGCACAGAATTTCAGCATATTAGGCAAACCAATTTTTGTTTAGAGCACAGCTTGTATAGTACTTATGATTTAGATAACTGAAATAACATCACTGGTCAGGACCTGCGCAGGTCTGTAAGCAGGTTGTACTCAGAACTTTGGCACAGTTTGCCAGCCCTGCAGCAAATGTGTCCCTTTTGAAATTTCCCTAACAGTAGCATAATATATTGAACAGAGCAACACAAACTGCCACTCTCCAAAGTTCAGAACACCCTGTTTCTTTAATAATTCTGTAAAACTTAGGAAATTTAAGACATAGTAACTCATTTAGGGACAGGGACCACATGTGATGAGGAGGCCAATAGGAGTTCTTGGGTTCCAGCTTAAAGCAAAGACAATTCTGAACAATGGACTTAAATGACATGGCTTACTAAGTAATTTACAAGAAAATGTCAATAAAAAACAGTATCATATACTTTATGTAAGCTTACACAGACCTCTTATTTTAAAAAGCTTTATGACAGACCTGAAAGCAAAATTATTCTGTTCCCTCCCTGCACATACTACCATTGTCAATTCTTTTATGTTGCTTTCAGCCAGGCATTATCCCCTTCCTCTTCCTTTCCAAAAGCTGGAAAGTACATTTCCAGAGGCTTCAATATTTCACAGAAGCAATGCTTTGCAATTGCTTATGCTATCCCACCATTCAGATACACTGATTTATACAGGAAATCAGAGCCAGCATCTTATGTTCTTTCAAACACGCATGTATATTAACATCAAAAAATTTTGATTGAAACACCACCTGTTTTCACTCACAACTCAGCTACAAGATCTTACTAAGTATCCACTGATTTGCATAACAACCTGCAGACACTTCACACCAGCAATACCGTTGAGGCACATTTCAACAGCTAAATTGAAGTCAAACTAGTTTGCACTTGCCAAGAACCCCAACTGCTTCAGGGTCACCGAGACAGGATAACTCGTGAAGCCACAGACCAGGAAACGTACAGTACTAAAGACACATGATCATCCTGTTGACTTCAAGCCCCTTTAGAAAACAGCTGCATTATAAAAGGGACAATATTACGCGTGATGCCAAGTGCAGACCATCATAGCTGGGCTTTTGATACCAGCAAAGCAGTCATCAGGAACACTATCAGGCAACAGTTTGACATTTCCACATCACCTCTAGCCCTAACCTTTGCTAAACAAAAGACATGCTTCGATCTTTCAGAATTCACATATTACAAATCTGACACACAGAGTCTACTACTAATGACCAAGAATACTCTCAGCAAGGCTCTTCCCAATTAGTATCTTTTGTTTAATCTCTAGGGGATGCAGAAATCTGTGCTCTCAATAGTTCAAGGACACAACATAACACACTTTTCAACCTTTAACAACAGCCATCACCAAGACACTTTCCCAAAAGATCCATGAAACTGCACACAGAAAACAAGTGGGCAACCAGTCCACCCAAGAGATTTTTAAGCCTTTGATAGTTATGAGACAGCTTTATATTAGGACAATTTAATTAAGCCAGAAGTTGGTGGTTTATAATCCAAGTTCTTGGAGGGCCAGTTTTGTCTGGCCACCAGGAGTCACACACAGCCTTCATAGTTACAAACCACAGTAGCACACCATGTGTGCTCCCTCTGAGACCAAAAGATAGTGAGATGAGACATCTCATATCTAGGACCTTGGTAAAGTCTGGGCAACTGCTATTTGTGATCAAAAGTCCATTCAGAAAGCACATACACAGAAGCACAAACACTTATGTCCTTTGCAAGACCACACCAACTACTGCTGCTCTGCATGTTCTCAGCATTGTAAGGCTTGTACTTTACAAAGCTGGATAACCCGCAATGTATGGAGATTTCCTCAATTACATTCCATAAACTAGCAACCAACCTAATTAAATAGATTTCCATCAAGATATTTTTCTTCCCAATTCTGCAGTCATTATTAATGTAAATACTCTTATCAGCTCTAATAGAAGTTACTATGAGACAGAAGCAAGTGTTAAATTACTTAAACACAGGTCTCACTTACATATCTCTCATATTAAGGATACAAAACAATATAGATAGGGAAGCTATGTTACTAAACACAGCTGGTAAACCTTAATTTCTCTTTGCTCAGAGCTTATAAAAGAAAAAAACAAAACCACCTTGTAATTATTATACAGAATGCACTATATATTACATAGTAAAAAGAACCCTGTCATCAACAGTATAATTTGGAAAGCAAGTAGAATGATAGAGTAGCTTTTCCCATTGAGCTTCTGAAAAGGTAAGTCAATGCTTTAAGTAACACTGAAGTTACATTTTGCTGCCCAAGTCAACAGCAATAATCACAGCCCTAACAAGTCTCACAATATTTAGACTGAGCAGTGAATTCATTCAGAGATGAGATAACAAAAAGGTTTGTCAATACCAATGAAAAATTAACCTTAATATTTTAATTCTAATGTAGTAGGATTTATTATGCACCCAGAGATAGAGATCCCAGCACGATACCTTTCTGCTCTAAGTATTTTCCTCATGAAACACAGGAACATCTACATGGTGCAAGACACCCTGCTTGGCTCTTAACTTACAAGAAGTCAACTGACTTGAACCAAATGGATATTTGTCTGTCTTCTAAATGGAAATTTCTCAGTATCCTAGATACAAATAGCCTGGTAAAAATATTACTTTATAAAAGGACTTTCCAAGCAGGATGGACACATTTGACAAGTCTTTACGGGCATAATAATACTTACACAAAAAGTGAGGGTTGGCAAACATACAACAAAGGAGGGACAAGAAACACTGGCTTCTAAAGATTTTCAAAATCTAGGGAAGTAAATAAAGCTAACAAGTATATAGACAGGTTGCAGTTTCTGATGGGTGATGTTTGTCCAAGTCTTATTTCTCCTACAAAAGCAGTTGCTGTCTGCTACCCTTGAAAACGACAGGATTCAGTTTCACTTCAATACAATCATGTTGTTTCCAAAAAATACACAATACTTGTAGAAATAAATCCCATTCAGACTAATTGCTCTAGTGCATACTATATACGTTGACTTTACCACTGACAATGAATGCAGCCATGAACTAGAACACTGACCAGCACTGCACCTATTCTATTTTCTTCTTTACTTCCAAAGCGATGTAATGCAAGAGTTGAAGATGGATATGCCACTCCTCCAGTATCAACTGCTCCCACCAACCACCCATGGAATCTTACTTTCCATTAAAGTGACCACTGGACAACTGAAGATTTCAGGTACATGGTTTAAATAGGGACTGTGCTTTAAAATCCCTCTTATTTCTAGGCAGTCAGAGCACACATGAAAATATCTTCAGGCACTGACTTCTCACACAAGAATTTTAAGGCTCCATTTGGCTGCTGTGTGGAAACTGGAAAATATAATGACAAACTGTACTACTCAATTAATCTTTCTTCTACTAAACCGATTATATTCTTTGACATAGTTCACAGCTCTGTAAGAGTAAGGTCTTGAAGAAAGAATACCTCTGATAGTTTGAGGACATTTTGTCTGGATCGTTTTGCATTCTCTTGCGTATTACGTAAGTTGCCAGAAAATAAAATTTGAGTTTTATCCAGACAGGTCATCTGCAAACTGTACATGAATGCAAAGATACTGATAAACCCCCAAGTTTACAACCAGAAAGCCATCCAATATGCAAATTGTTTTCAGAAAACAATTGCTAGTGTATTGCAAGTCGAGGTTTGAACTTGATGTGTCCAGTGTTTTCTACTCCTAATCTTCTCCATTATGTGTGAGTTGGAACAGAAAAAACCTCTGACACAATCACACATTTTCTTGCATGTTGTAACCCCACACAGAAATTAGCATTAAGCACAAAGCTTTACATGGACTATTGAAAAGCTCGTCTTCTCACTGTTGAAGAACTAAAGGTTTTGAAATGAAATTGTCATTTTTTGGAAGTTGAAGTACCTATTCTACTCCTAAAGCTGTTAATCTTTATTTAGGAACCTCACAGATAAACTGTAACACCCTGAAAATGTGTATTATCTCCTTACTGGTACCATTAAGGATCTGAATTGCATAGATGCTGACAATATATTAATATTCAGCTTTTCATGTATGAGTCAACACTTACTGATAGTTATGTTAGAAACAATAATAGGCAACATGATGCAAATCTACACATTTTAAAAAAAAGTCTAATTTAAGAGAAGCACTAGAGGCAAAAGGTTAAGCAGTAAAACCAAGTCATCACTTTTATCTTTATGACAGAAAGAACTAATACACAATTCCTCTCCAGTCCGGACTGGTACTTGCAGTTCTGAATTCTGAAGCTTGAACCTGAAGTGAAAGTACCTTAAACGCTTTTTAACATTACAAATAAACTAACAAGGAGTAAAAAGACTTGGCAGAAAAAGCCATTGTCTGGCATCTCAAAAAAACCCAAAACAAACAAACCAAAAAAATCTTCTCAATTAGCAAACGTGGCAAGGAAAACAGAAACTGAGAATTTTGTCTTTCATCAAGTCCTCCCAAGGAAAACAGCAAATTCCCAATTTCAGCTCTCTATACAGTACCAATACAAAAACTATATGGTCAGATATAATTTAAAAGCCCCAACTGAAATAAAAGCCTGGCTTAGCCAGGTGCACAGCTTATCAGCCTGCTGGCATCTGCAAGGATTGTAAACATCAGTTGGGATGTTGTGTACGGTTTGTAAGGAAATTTTACGCCCCTGAACACAACCTTCTCTGTGGATTTCAAGAGCAGAGATGGCTATCATTTATATTGCTCTCCCAATCTTTCTGTTAGTAAGTAAGAACAGACAAAGTTGACAAATAAGTTTATTATACATGACCTTGTTAGTAAGTGGCCTTGACAATGAATCTATTCAGTCTTTTCAGCAACCTTTCTGGTGCCTTCATGATTAAGATGCTTATAATGGCTTACACAGTTGAAGAAGAAAACGTTTTGCATACTGTCTTCACCTCTAGCACATCTCTAGTTGCTCAGACACAACAATCATGTTCCTACTTTCCTTGACTACTACAGCAAGCCTTCTCAGATCCCACAAGTTTTGTTTGCTAATTTCAGCTATATGTGAAAAAGCAGGTCACCTCCCCCCTCAGACCATGGGAAAACCATGTATAGCCAAAAACAATTATCTAATAATGATGCAAAAATGTTGAGCACATCATTCGGGAATAAACAATAAATCATAGCTTCGCTGTTTCCAGATACCTCCCCTACAAATTCCTCCGCAGCATCAGCTGGCAATATTTGGATGTTATGTATGCACGTATGCTTCATACCTGAGATAAACAGATCTCCTATATCAAGAGCCCACTCAAAAGTTGCAGAAAACTATAAAAATACCCCACATTTTTAAGAGAATGATTTCACAAGCAAATATGCATCACGTAGGGTGATCTGATGAACCACATCATCTCAGCAGCTTAAGGATAGATGGAAAATTATTAAACATTTATGCATTATTTGATTTTAAACTATGATCCCAAAATTTCTTCAAAATATACAGGTTTTCAGTAGACAGCTTTTTTTTCTGGGATCTTAAATTCATGGGTCATGTTGTACAATACCATACAATTCTTAAGTTCACTGATAAACATTTATAGCAGAGAAACATGAGAAAATCAATTAGAGAATATATTGAACTCAGATACACACAGTATCCTCAGGTTCAACTATTCACTTCTAAGTAATTTCAATTATATTCCACCCAGACTCCTGAGAACTGGTATATTAAACATACTCATTCTTCACATCTTTTGCTTCATGGCAATACACACACATGCATTCAGAAATAGAAACCAAAACATTTTCATTCACACAGATCATTTTTATTCTTTTCTAGTGGTACAAGAAACTCCAAATTGCTTACAAACGGAATGCAAATAGATACAGCACAAAACAAGAAATAAAACATTTGTAAATGGTTGCTAATCCCCAAGAAAGCCAAAACAGCAAGATTACTTTTCTCTCTAACGAAAGCAGCCAAACATTTCAAAGATAAATCCCATGAGATGCATTGTTTTTGCTCTCACACCTCTGTGCTAGGTGTATAACAAGAATATACAGCCTTTTCTTAGAGTTGGGTTTCACTGGTAGCAGACAAAAGCCTCCATCCCAAACTCATCCTGAACATACCTCCAAAAAAACCTATTTTTTGAATAAAGCCACTTAACAATTACTCTCATTCAGGTTGTGAGTTTCAAGAGAATAAGAGTTCCTTATGTTGTCTAGCATTCATCAGCATTTCTCTGTCTTGGATCTGCTACTTAATTGCCTTGTACAGATGGACTAAGGACAATGACCTGTGAAAGAGTGGAGTTGTAGTCTCAGAGGTTCCCAAATAATTTTAGTACAAGGGAATTGTCTCTCACATGTCAGTGACAGGACTGTGAAGAACAGTATGTCCACAATGTTAATTCACCTGAAACAATTTTAACTGGATTTTCAGAGCCTTTAACAAGATTCCTAATCAAAACTTAAATTTAACTACTATGGACTAAGTTCCAAATGTCAGTGGGAATCAATTAAAAGCTTCAGAATGCAAAAAATATTTCCAGCAGTGGTGCAGCTACAATGCTTACTATCCTCAAAAGGTGATCAGGAGTGGAGAGGTAAGTTGACAACATTTGCCAACAGTGTTTCAGAAAAGTCCCAGCTGAAAACTGACACTGAAAAGCAGTGGAAAGCTCTTCTAAGAGCTTATATCAAGTAAGGTGAAATTCAAGATTGGTGAATGTGAGGAACAGAAAGGAGGAAAAGCAACCCTACCTACAGAACCAACAATAAGCTCTAAGTGAGGTACTACTCACTTGGGAAAAGAGGTTGTGAAGTACCATCCATCATGACTTCGAAACATCAGTTCAGTGCTCATCAGAAACTAGAGACACAAGCAGAATACTAAAGACCAGTAGGAAAGGAATAGAGAACAAGAACAGAAACATGTTATTATGCCACACTATATGCAAACATTGTGATCTCATCTCAAGTGCTGCACAGTTATAATTATCACTGCTGAAAAAGAAAAGAGAAGCAGAGGTGTCACAGAGAAGATTAAGGATAAAGCGTAGCCTACACTGGCTCCACTGTAAGATTTTTCAGATTGGAGGAGAGACAACAGAAGCGAGACCATGAGAATGAGGTTTGTAGAGCCACAGGCAGGAAAGATGTGATGAAGTAAAAATAAAAATTATGACATTTCAAAATAAATTATTTTAAAAATCCAAGAAAAGTATCAACTAGAGTAAGTTTAATAGCAACAAATGAGCTATTTCCCCCCAAAACATAATGAAATTGTGAAAATCACTGTCATAGGATGTTAAGAGTCCAAAGAGCACAAGTGGTTGAAAAAACCCCAAGAAAATACCTGAAAAATACTGTATTCATACTGCAGAAAACTAGAATAAATCATCAGAGAAACGAATACTACAAGCTTGCTCTGTTTCCTTAGCTCTAAAAAACCAGAATTGATTTGATCTTTGCTGCAAAACAGCAGAGGAGTAAAGCAGAAACAATGTTCAGTATCTCCAGTGTGGATAAAGCACACTAAATACACAGCCCCAGACATAAAAATTGCTAGGTATGTTATCAAAACACATAGTGCTTTTTAGAAACTGTCCATTAAAACACTCCCAAGGCACTTTGGTAATTAAAGTTTCACTAGTAAAATGTTATCTCCTCCAAGAACTGTTTTCTGAAATTAACCTGAACCTTTACAGTAACAGGAACATAAAGCTCACAACAAAGTGGAATCACTACCCTCCTTTAAGAAGTTGGCAGCTGATCCATGAAAGCTACCTTTCACCTCGTGTGGCCATGCAAGGTTTGAGAACTTTTGTTCTAGTATTTTATCTAAATACTTGCTTGAAAACTTCCCACAATTTCCATGGTAGCGCCATCAATCACTTCCACACTATGAATCTTCACGTGGTCTGATATATGTACCATGCATTTACATTACTTTAAAATATGCTGTTCTGTATGCAACATATTGTGAGACGAGTTGCAGCCCTCACTTGAAGAGGAATTCGTTCACCAAGTCATGAACATATCACATACCTTTAAAGGTTTGTCAGGTTTTAACTGACAATTAAGTTGTCATTTCAAGAGAAACATAAGGAGCACAGACTTGTCTTGGTTTCTTCCACACTGGCAGTTTTTCTCATCAAAATCTGATCTAAATGGCAGCTTTTTTGTCAGACAACTCTTGCACATTAACGTATTTGAATGGTGGGACTGGAGTTTTTGAATAGTTTTACTTAAATGCACTATCACCTACCAAACTGGAGACTTACTTCCATTTCAAGGGAGCACAGATTCCTAGATAAACTGGCTTTGAAGAACCTATTTTTATTCTCTGTTCTTTTGTTACGCTTTTTGTTCTAATTGCACCTTTATCCACCATCCCTTTTCAAGTCTATCCTTCTCAGTCCTGACTTCCCAGAATACAACCCTGTTCAGTCACATCATCAAACATCTTTTCCCTCCCACTTTTCAGATCCTTGCACACTTTCCACATTTTATGTCAACTGTGAATAAAATAAAGGGCACCCTCAATAGAAAACACTTCTTAAGCTACATTCATTTCTTTAAGGAAAAGCAATGAAAGTTGCCTCATTTCCATTCAGCTGGTCTTTTTTTCACCCATTGCTTTTCTTGGTCACCCACTGCACTAAGTTCAAAATCTGGTGTAAACCTAGATTCAAAAACCCTCAAAGGTCATTAAAGCAAGATTCTTCAACCTTTATTTTGCAGTTTCCTGAGGAGACTATATGCTACTTCTAAAACAACTACAAAAGGAAACTCAGAAGGGAAAAGCCTATCACCATCAATTTTTCCTAACTACTGGGAGCCTACAAGTTAAAAAACAAAAACTCTGCTGCATATAGCTTGTAGAGAAATAAAGTGCAGTAAAGATTTCTGAAAATGCTAGAAATTCAGAAGCAAACAACTGAGCTGAACAAACACAAATTAGTTCAGGTAGCAAACAGTAAATGGGCTTGGCCCAAAGGGTCCAGGTCAGATGATACTCTTCATGAGAGCAAGTACAAGACTGACAGGACCTCTCCTCAGAATGGCACAGACAACCCCTTATGCGAGCATTTCACCTAGCAGAAACCTTAAAGGTCACAGCTGAAAACACACAAACTACTGAGATGTTGCTGTCTCCCTCTGTTCCCCTTTCCCATCACAGTTAAAAATGACAAATATTCCAGTTAAATGGCTAACACAGCAATGAAGCGAGAGAGAACCATTAAAATGATTGATATTGCTCACCGCAGATATCAGTTTCCATAGTACTTCATTGAATTATTTATTAAAAAGTTTCCATTGCCACAGAAGTGTCAGCTGAACTCACTCCAGCTTCGCCACTCTGTGCACCCCAACAGCTGCCAGTCTGCAAAACGTGCATGAGGGGAGCCCTACAACAAGTAATACTGGCTATTTAAACCTTGGCATGATGCCCATGCCAAAAAATATTATTTTTTAAAATAGTACCAAATATTCCAATGAAATTAAACCTTTGGTGTAATAGAGTCAATAAGGAAGGGAAGAAGGTGGTGTTATCTGGTCCCTTTCCAGTTTTATTTCTAGAGCTACCTCATACTTGCGGTAGCACACATCTCTGGGGAACATCTTGTTTGCTGGAAAAGTTGACTCTGAGACTTCTTTTCCTTTCCTTCTTCCTTCTTGCCTCTCCATGGAAATTCTGAGTATCATTCAAACACAACCATCTGCTTCTACACCCACAGAACCCTTCCTAGTACGGGTATATAACAGGCTGTGTAACACCTCTACTCCTCTCTGGCACTTGTTAGAAAAAAGGGAGGAGCAGTGTCAGCCTGGTTGGAAGTGACTGAGCTGAGCCCACCCCCAGTTCCCCGCTGCTGGAATTGCCAGAGCACCTCCAGCATCCCGATTGTACCTTGTCATCCTCCAGAAGACTGCATGTTCCACAATGACACTGTAAAACTGATATATAAACCAAACTTTCATTTACCAAATTGCACATTATGCTTGCAACATCATATTCTGTAAGTTTACTACAATTCATTATCATCTTGACATTTTTTGGTACAGAAGTGAATGTTTTTAAACCACTAAAAATTTTGTATCAACCTCCTCTAAATCTCAGCCAAGGGAGGCAAGCACAACCAACATGCTCTTGGTCAGAGCAGGTTTTGTCATTTATTCCAACAGAAGCTGACTGAAGCAAAAGGGAAGGAGAATTAGACTCCATGCTACATGATTAGACTGCATAATGCCATTCTTCCACACCACATAGCCAAAGGTTTATAAGGACAGAAAGTCACAATGTGATCTTCCAGCCCCATCTCTGGCCTAATTTTGTTCATAAATCTTGCCCAAATTAACTCCTGCTGTGTAAAGTTTCCAACACAGTAAGTGGCTCTACAGTTAAATTTCCCTCACTGTTACAAATGCTGTATGTAACTCCTACTCCAATGTTCTTAAGCTTCAATTTCCCCTCACTGAAAATCTCTCCTATCTGGTTCATGGGCCCTTCCACTACAGAAATAATGTTTTTCACAACACAGAAATCTGGTCAGCCTTGCTGCTCACCTAGAGC
Source organism: Sclerurus mexicanus (assembly GCA_013396755.1). Taxonomy (NCBI): domain Eukaryota; kingdom Metazoa; phylum Chordata; class Aves; order Passeriformes; family Furnariidae; genus Sclerurus; species Sclerurus mexicanus. Next base: position 45,382 of record VWZF01004427.1, on the reverse strand, counting down.
ATGTTAACTAGGCTGCTCTTTTAGGCATTTCCGCCTGGAAAAAGCCTTTCCTCACAGGGATATTCTCTGAGCCATTCCCAATTAATCAACCAACATCCTTCCTGAACACTTGACATTAGTAGCTACCACACAGCTGACACAGACAGGTGGGAAAACTTCCCAGCTTCCATTCACATGTTTAAAGTTTATTTCCAACCACACCACCATACAGTGAGCTCCTCTTCAACAGCCCACCCAATGCCTTCTGCTCCAGATACATTCCCCTCCAGCCCCAAATCATTGTTTTTCAGAATTTTTTGCCATATGATCAATAGAAATCTTCACTGTTTATGCCTAGACAAATCAGCTTAGCCTTTCTATGCTATTGGTACAAAAAAAAAAATCACCAAAATTAAACTTCCTACAAATATTTATTCAAAATATTAGTGAACAAAGGTACACTGTGTTAGTGTCTGTTCTATGGCATCTTTAAATAAATGCATTTAATTAGCTTTTTAATCTGAAGCTAATACCTAATCACAACAGGTACCTTTGCGGAGTACAGTTTCAAGGACTCAGCTCCCAGTGGACACATTACTCCCAATTTCCAACAACATCCCTGCAATCCAGAAAATCACTTAATGTCTCTTTCATACTGCCAGACAAAGCAACATCTCTGACACACTAAATGCACCCTAAACCAGCAACATCACTCTCACTTTTGCCAAGCACTGTCCTACATTTACCATTCAGTGATCTGGTATACTGTGCGATAGTTTGTAATAGGTCATGACAGAACTGCAGTAATGCTGTGTAAGTGACAAATGACTGCACAGAACACTGCCTATAAAATGCTACCCAGGGATTAATCTAACAGAAACCAGTGGAGCTGCAACAGTAGGTCTTTCCATAGCCATAAAACAAGAGGTTATACTCTGAATATTAAATTATTCACTCATAAAGCTGAACTAAAACCACTTTAATAGAAGTGTAGGTGTTACAACTGAAAACCTGAATGCTCCTGTCCACACAGCTCAAGAAAGAAAGGGAAGAAGTATTCAGTAATGTTTTTCACTATCAATAATCCATCTTTAGTAAATTACAAGTGTTTGTGGTATCTTTCATTACACATAACAACACTATAATGTCAATATGCTAACAGAGACCCCCATAGGATTCCTTCCCCCTCCCCACCACCATTTTGTTCTATCAACTTCTATTACTGGGGAATAACATCACTTAAATAGGGATTTAAACAGAGCAGGGGGGTAGGGGCAGGAGGGAGAGGGAAGTCTTCCTTTGTTATTAGGGATCTAAAATAACCCAAACCATGACTAAATATACTTACCATTTTTTATCCTACTGTAATGTCAAGATTCAAGCATGGTCCACTGACTTTCTAGTGTTAAGCCAATTAATATCATGTTTAATTTCATCTGCCCTTCCTCCCTCTTATCCAGTTCACTTCCAGGTTTACAGCAGAGTATTTCAGCAACACTCCCCTCTCCCTTTTATCAAGAAGCATTTCAATTCTAAGAATCAACATATAACAGATATAATCACGAAGAATAAGATCAAATTCCCAGGAAGACAGTAGACCTTAGCAGAGAAGACAGTTTCCAAAGGCTCTAAGTTGGATAAAATAGTGAAGATTATTTCATTTTAAGCAGTTATGAGGTAAATTACACTGTTTGGAATGTTAATCTCACCATAAACTGATGTATACATAAAGTGAAATAAACAAACTTTTGCATTTAACCAAGCTGAAAGTATACCCTCAAAACATTAAGCCTCTAAAATGTAGCCCTGGTTATCAAATGCCAACATCTGTATCGTGGGTGCTCTGAGGTGATGGTGTTGACATACCAGCACCTGTATATTTGACTCAAGCTTGGTCTAGGAAGAATAAACCCCTACATATTATAAGACAAGCTATGGATACCATTTTTCTATCAAACATCTGGGACATGTCAAAGCATCATTACTTTCATGCCAAATCTGCAGTACACAAGGACTGATGAAAAGCACTTCACAACAAGCATGCACCACAGATTCCTTACAGAAGACCAGTGAACCTGCATTCAAGTCCTTACACCTTTCTCAGATGCATGTCATATACCACTATTCCTGTAATACAGAAATGGGAACATTCAGGGGATTAAAAACTAATAATACTCAACACAGTATCACTTTACAGCAAAGACTCATTTTGGTATTTCCTTTACTGTAGAAAAGGTTCAAGTAAAGTCCATCTCAAACATCCATCTAAAACCCAAAAAATCTAATGAAACCTGGCATTTCCAGCACTTGCAGTTTTCTTTAAAATGTCAGCACATTCAGATTTGTATGGTGCTCTTGAGCCTCCTGGGCTGGTTGTTTTTTTTTTCTCTTCCTTTCTCTGGAAGGGATTAAGAAACTGAGAACTTGTCAGTTCCCAAACTGGTTTACATAAACCAGCTCTAATTAGAGCCTAAGTCTGCTACAGTCAGCATCATGAGAGATCACCACACTTCCCTGAGTATCTCAAAGACCAGTATACTGCCAGACAGGACGGACAGAAAAACACTTATTGCTGATCTTCAAATAGTTACTGAACAGAACCCATGAAAATGATCAGTATGAGTGAAGTGAAATATGACTAAGATTCTATGTTGAAATACACACCTCTGGAAAATTTTCCTGCATTAGTTCTTGATGGCAGCGCAAAATTTTATTATCTAAGCTAACTATGCAAAACAGCAAAAGGTCTAAAGCTTTTGGAGGGACATCTCAGGAGGTCTGTTTTTCAACTAAAGCCTATTCTGGCAAAAAAGTCCTCCTCCTTTTAAGGTACCACTTAGAACTGCAACAATGATTTTTTTTAAAAAAATCAGTCCCAGAGATGCTTTATATCCATGGGATACTTAAATCATAATTAAAGAAACCACAAAGGTGATACTTCCAGTTCCATACAACAGCCTCTCTAAAGTGACCTATAATATGTAATGCCTCAAATAATTCACTTTTAATAGTTTCTCTCTGGTGAGGCTTCCCCTCCCCAAGACACTGTTCCATCATTAAGCCAATATACAAATTAACCAAAATACTGAGTTCAGTATTATTTGGCTTTAAAAAGACCACAAAGACAAAAATAAAAGCCATTTGGGCTGTAATAATCAGCATGCTAGGTTATCTTTCTCTCCACAATATTTCAGTATTCTTTTCTGCTCCCAACCCTCCACAATACGACAACCTTCAGGAAGACTCCTGCAATTTCTGCTGCAAATGCATTAGTTTCCCTCACAATGGGCTGAGAACTGACGTGCCACCACGCTGACTGTAAACATCCCTGCTGCCCCTCCTTCTCTGGAAGGCAGCACCGCAGGCCCCACACTATTAATCCAAGTCTTCTGCTCACATGAAAGCTGCCATCAGCAGCAGCAGCCGCCAGCAAGTTGGTGCTCATGAAACTCTGCAAAAGTCTGCTGGAATTGATGAGTGTGTTCACTACAAAATATTTTGTCTCCAGTACTGACAGTGTTTTCAAATCCTGTCTCTCACATGATAACATTGAATCAGGCAAGAAAATAAACATTTCCACTACCTACTTAATGCTGAAGCTCACTAATTGGAATCTTGCTCTCTTGGATGATGCAGAAAACAGCTACAGCAGCAGCAGGTAGACAGCATGATATACCATAGATACTCTATAACCTGATTTCAGTCAGATGCTAGACATTTACCATTTCATATTGGGTCACTCAAATTTGTGCTCCCAATGTGTGCTTGCCTTCCAAATGGTCCTGGACAGCCTAGCTTGCCGAATTAAGAGCACTGAAACCTCTAAAGATGTCTTTGGGCATTCACCTCAGAACACCCAGGCATGTGTCCGCTGCCCTGCAGACAAGCGTGGCTTGTCAGACCGGAACAAATTCATAGCAAGGGCATGATTTGCACACACAGTAATACAGGTGTTACTACAAGGCGGTTTTCCATTTGATAAATGAGTGCACAGAAATAGAAGAGAGCCAAAAATGCAACAGCAATGCTGGTTTAACCAGTATCCCAGCCAGTCCTTGAGAACCACAGAGCAGGAGCAGTGGCTGCTGCTCAGGGAAGCAGATGGAGGGAAGCCGAGCATGTTGGCAAAGCTCTGGGCCCATGAGGCTGCACAGGGAGAGCGTATGCAGAAACAGTGTGAAGAAAGGAACTGTTCACATGGGGACTGAACAGTAAATAACTCTGATGCTAGAGCAAGTGTTGAAGCCAGTCCTGAAACAGAAGGCATCAACTGTAAAAAAGGATTTACTAAAATGCATTAGCAAGAACACTAGTTCTCTAGACTTGTCAGATAAGTGAAAATTATGGGGCTTAAACTTTCTATATGGAGTATAATATGACTGAGGACCAAGGAGACATTTTAATTCAATCATTCACATAAATGTTTCCTTGAAGAAAAAAATATTTTACCCTGAGTGGGACTACTTAAAAATACAAAGTTCCACTTTCCTTTTGGTAGATAAAACTTTCAGAAAGAGCAAAAAAATCATAAAAACTACTAGCAAATAATGGAGTTCAAATGAGAAAGGAGTTGCTGTTAAAATGAAGGTTTCTCAATAGTAAATACTATTTAAGATCAATCAAGTCCTAATTCAGTTGCTCCTTAAGAAATTAATTTCAGAATAGAACAGAGCTGTGGTGCCATTCTGTCAGTGGCAGTTGTGTTTTGAAAGGTTCTTGCTGCTCCCTTATGTCCCCTGATACTCACTGCTGCACTCCAGAGGTGCCAATACAATTGTCTGCATGACTCTGCCCTAAGTTAGGGTTTCAAGAATTATCCCATTAAAAGGGAAAAACACAAACCAAAACAGTAAAAATACGCCAATAAAGTACTTAAAAAAAAAATACAGCCTATACAGCAACCATCCAAAAAACTGATGCAACAAGCTAAGACAAAACTAACAGAAATATCTTAGATTGAATCTTCGCCTGCATGGAATAATATAGTCACAGCTTCATAAGAGGGAAAATCATGCATGTCTGGCAAGAGACTGCACTCCTGCTTTCTTCCTCCTCCCCTTTCTCCCAAGTCTTCCCTTCCCTAACAAGAAAAAAACCCCACCCATGACGAACAAGTTCTACTCTCCTCCTTAAGTGCTTGGAAGAAGTACAGAGAGTGCAAAACCAACACAAGCTGGAATCAGGCACTTTTTTTGCAGGTTTTCAGTAGGAGGTAAGATCAAACTCCCTGCAACTCTCACTCCAAGACAGACACACAGCAAACAGGGTAGAATATATGCGGAAAAATATGACAAGCACCGATGAAAGCACATAAGGGAATGTCGTTACATTTGCTAAAAAAAAAAAATCATGAGGATTTTCTTCCAAAAAGGGGGGGAAAAAGGAATTGAAGTTTACTATATTCGTTAAAAGAAAACATGTTACCATGTTTGTTAAGTAAAATCTCTTGGTCCCATGTTTCTATTTGAATAGGTACATATTATGACAATTCAACATTCCAGATAAACAACATAAAACATTGATATGAAACAAGACTGTGCTCAAAAGACTAGCTTTGACTCTATTATTGTTGTATCTTCTGATTAAAAATACATAACACCTGCTGTAATGTGTAAAAACACAGGAAAATCTGGAGGGTTTACTTGTTTAAAATAGAAATTGATTGCTTCATGAACAGCCCACTTATCAAAGCATGATTTTTACTTATAAATGTGCCATTTTTCATAAGCACCAATAGAGAATACTATGAGGAAGCCTGCAAGATTTTTTGGATGGCAATCAGACTATTGATACAACTATCAGAGACTACATCACAAGTCATGCTACTCTAATTCAATTACACAGCCACTGAACAATTTCTGCATGAACACGAGTGTTTAATTAGAAACAAAATTACACTTACCATGTCCTTTTCAACTGCTCAGTACAAAGAATATCCTGCACATTGAGAAAAAAACTCCACCTGTTCCACCTACAGACTATGAACAGGAGTTTGAGACATGCGCAACATTTATTGTTAATAACATACCCCATTGGCTTTGATATTCTTTCACGAAAGTAAATCAGAAGAAAAAAAAAACCAACCCGAATGTTCTTTTTAAATATTGAGGTTTCAAACAAAACTTCTACTGCAATATTCTTCCAACTAGGTTGGGATAACAGAGCTCTAACTTAAAGGCTCTACATTTCTTAGACTGGAAGAGACAGGATGAAATTACTGTCTTGACTTAATGGTTTTACCCTCACCATATTTGAAGCAGCAAGGAATCCATTCCCAGAAGTTACAAAGGGTGCAGTAATGCTCTTTCTCTTACGCTGTAGTAACAACTCAGGAAGCAGCCACAAACTTATGACCTTATGAAATTTCCAAGCAAGATGACCCATACAGAAGTCAGCACAATAAAAATACTGCAGGTTTTAGAGATAACCAGTCCAATGAGAGCTTTAGTCATTTGGGTTCCCCATCTTGTAAACTTCATGTCACTCCCTATTCTTCCCTGCCAACAGACTATGTTCACGATCCTTCACGCTGCAATGAAAGAAACACTTAAGGAAGGTACTATGGAATTACCAGAGCAAACTGGTATCAGATTAGTGTAAAATGTAGCTCTTCAGATTAGCACAACAGAAACAGAATTAGAGGCAATGGTGCCAATTAAACTTTGGGAGAGTTCATACAGCCAAACTAGCACAGATAGTCTTCAACCTTTAGGCACTGTTCACTCATGAAAATAAACCTTCTCATTTCATATTTTTCTTTATCTCCCAAGGTGGGGCAGCAGGGGGAGGGGGGATAACCACCAAAAATGAAATAACAAAGCAAAACACACACATGTTAATGCATTATAAGGACAAACAGTACTACATGTCTGAGCTTATATATGAGTGTTCCACAACCACCTGCTGTTCTGGGTTGTTGCTTTTACTATCTATGACAAACTATATTAAAAATGCACCTGTGCTTTTTCTCCTGTCCTCCTCCAAATAACTCCATCCACAGGAATTGATCTTAAGAAGAATCCAAACAGATGTTACTTTAATTCATTACTTTCATTCTACTGGTAATATTCTCATTTTTTTTCCAACTCTCTCAAAACTAAAAGCATTAAATGTCAAAATACATTTTCATAAACCTTGAGTCTATTAATTCATTAGAAATGTAATTTCTGATTACGAGAAATGGAAACAGAAGGTAAAGTGTTAACTCATAATACTTGTCTACATAAAGCTTATTAGCTCTTGCACCTGCATTTGGAAGATGTGAAACATATATTTCTGCTTCTGAAAGTATCTAGAAAGTTTTTTAACATATTTACAGAGAACAAGTTTTAGATGTGATCTCTAAGGTTGACACTATCTAGGAATGAAAGTACTGCAGAATATTTCTGAAGCAACTTGCTTAAAGACATAGATGTTCATACTGAATATATGATACAATATAAGACTGCATTCTATTCTTCAAGGGTTGTGTTTTATTTTCAAATATAAATTAACACCATTAAAACTGTCAGTGCAATCTCATGTTTCAGTGATGGTTTTGGCTCATTCAAAAATACATAAAAACACCCCAATTTGAGTGTTATTTTAGAAAAAATCTGAAAGACTCTTTAAGGTTTCTAGAACTATCTTCACCTGACTTCTGTGCTTAAACTTCACACACAATACTAAATAATCTTAAGAATACGTCAGTACAGAAACTATATTCAGTTTTGTTTCTAATACTCCTGGGATTTTAAGAAGATTATACTTTCAAGTGACACCGTCTGCTTGGAATCCAGTCAATTTGAAAACTAAAAAATGGATTTACATTCATTTCACATTCCTCAGCTTTTCTAATCCTTCTGACAAATTGTACAGTTTTAAGAACATGGCTGCAGCAGAAGCAGCAAAGTAACTACTCACAGAACCAAAGTAAACAGACAAATACAATTTATTTTCTTGAAACTTTCTTCCTTGTACTAATACTGGATAAAATGTTTCTTGAGAAAACTTTGGTTACCATCTTGATAAGCATTTACGTAATTTTTATAATCAAGTTACTATAAAAAGCACATGCACTCTGGAAAGACAAAGGAAAGACTTTTTTTGTTGTTGTTGTTCTTTCAGAGTGGAACAAATTACATCTTCTAAAAACTGAATGTCAATGGCTGGAAGCCCAAAACTGTTTCATCTTTCAGCATAAGGACAGGAAGTAAGGTCACTGACAGATTCTAATTGAAAACATCTTCAAACCAGACTTCTGCTCTTGATTGGGATCTTGTTCTGTGACATGGAATTTCTAACCCAATATATCACCCAAATTATTCCCAATTCAACAGCAGCTTCAGTTTTAAATACAGACACCCATAGGAGAAGCTACCTAACCAGAATTCAATGTAGCTGATAAACAATCGTCTGTCTACCATTCAAAAGTAACCTGATACTAGCCCAGAGGAGTCTGCTACATAAATGCTCGGAGCTTTGTCTTCAAATAATGCGGAACTATATCATTGTGGCTTTGTGGTTGAGCAGTGCTCACTGCAATCTGCATACATTTGGTGGAATTTATTTACAATAGAATTGTAGGCCACAGGAGAAGGTGAGACAGGCTCAACATCTAATCAAGTTCACACCCAACTAGAAGAATAAACCTCCCTGCACCACCCTGCAGCATCAAACTGCCTTTACATGAGGAAAAAACTTTCCTTAGAGACTGTCCACAAAATAGTTCGATACACTGTTAGTTCAGGTACAAACAAAAGCAGATCCTTTCTCTCTAAGATATCATATTAGTTTAACTTTTTCTTATTCAGCACAAAAACACTGACGTAATTCAATCCAACAGAGTGTTAATTAAGAAAAAATAGGCTGGAAACGAAATCTGTAAATTGTATCAATACTACTTTAGAAAAACATCTTTACTTGTATTGTCTACCTGTCCTGTGGGACCATTATTTTCAGGTGCATTTACAGTTTTCAAATACATTTTATCAGGCACTGGAGAGTTTTCTACTAAAACACAGATGATCTACTAATTTAGAAAATACCCTTCTGCACAGCTCTAACACAAGCTCTAAAGTGAGGATGCTCAAGTCAAATGTTCAGGGAAGCTACAAAACCCCTCCAAACTTAGCAGTATCAAGCAGCCCTCCTCTTACAATACTTTCCCACTCAGCCTTCCATTATCAATACCCCAATCCATATTCCCAATTTCACCCACTCCTACAGCAACCTAAGCCCCCAGTGTTACCTTTGCTGTTCCTTATTTCAGCATCTTCTTGATCAAAGTTCCTATCCTCCCTTTCTCTCACTCTGCCACGCCAACCTGTTTCAGACAAAGTGCACAAACACAGCTCCACGTTGCCTTAAGCATCACAAAAGCTTTGTCAGGACACCCTCACTGCAGAGCTGAGATGTGCACACACCTGAGCCGAGGCCGGCAAGCACACAGCTCTGGTCAGGACACCCCTGCCGCTCTCCTAGCAGTTGTTCCTCCAATTAGAAAGCTCTGCCACTTCCCAGTCACCAGGTGGGACACCCGTTGTCTCTCTGCTACTGAAGAACCAAGCTTTGCATTCTCCCTTTGACACAGACTCCCAGCCAGCAGCGCACTCAACACGGGCAACAAAGATTTCATCTAGTGTTATTTATTTGCCCAGTCTCCCAATTATCTTGCATCACTTAGGACCTCTTGCTTCCACCATTGCTCCCTTCACTAAGGACAAGGGCAAACCCTACATTCTATGCCACAACAAAGTTCCCAGCTTGCCCAACTATACATTTCATAGAAATATCAACAGTGTTTTGAGCATAATGCTGCTTCTCTCTTTTTCCATCCCACCTGTGAGACAAACAAATGCTAGTAATAATTCAGCGGATGAATAAGGACATGCAGACTCACATTCACACCACTTAGTTGTGCCTGCCTTCTCAGTGATAATCTATGTAGTATTGCAAAATGCTTCATAAACTGAATTTGAATGGAGACTAACTTACAAAATTAGTGTGTTCCTCGCACCTGTTAATTACCATGGATAAAGTCACTACAGCAAGGATTACAAAATGTTCTCTGAAACCTTACAAAACTGTTAAGTCTAAAAATCAGCATAAATCACAGATTGTTTCTTCACTTGATCAGCACACCAAAGTTCTCAGTAACAAACAATATTAGTCCCAATGTTGCAGTCTGCACGTAAAATTGCATTATTTATTATTCACCTATTTGTTATTTATTATTTGTAGTATTTCACAAAAACAGAATTGCAAAATATTTCAGTTCATCTACTTCATCCTTTTACAAATCACTGTTGCGATCCTCTTCTGTTAGATCAGTATATAAGCTCATTTTTCAATTTCAGTGACACATTACATTATTGCCCTAACCAATGTATCTCAGGATTTCATTATCCCCACTGTTAAAAAGATCAGCAGTTAGAAAACGTGTCTTGTTCATTTGCAGTTCAAGTCTTCTTTTCTTCCTCAACATAAACAACTATTACACTTCTGTTTATATTTATCTTTTATATGTTTGAATGAAGCCCTGCCCACCTGGATTTTTGTCTAGATTAGGCAGTCCCAATAGCTCTGTGATATGAACTGCCTGTAGTAGGAAGTCTCTTCCTTGAAGGACACGGCCCCACACTAGACAGTATTCCAGCTGGAGCTCTTCTGCCACTAAAGAGACCTAATGAGTTATTACACGGGATATGTCTCTAAGATTAAAATCCATGTGTTCGTGAGATCCAGCACCACTGTGATGCTGTTGAACCACAGTCTCTCTGCCATCCATGATAAACACCAGGTCCCTTAACATAACACTATTGCATTGTCCAGTCCCCATCCTACATGCAGGGTTTCAATCCCTTCAGTATGATATTATAATGCACGTTCCTTACTGAAAAGCATGAATTTCAGACACTTGATTTACTAGGTTTTCACCATTCCTCCTCCCCTTATTCACTGGTCAATTTTAGCCTCTTACTTACCTCCAGCCACAAGACCTGTTGTGCTGTCCTGACCAGATGGCTGAAGTCAATTCAAAATTCTACAGAGGATATTAAATCATAAAAGAGAAGCCTCTCTAAATCAGAGGGGAGAATGGAAGAGGACTAAGAGAATTAGAAAGCAGTTTGCACATGATGAACAGACAGGCTGGGGATGTAGGCTGAAACTGCTAAAACTGCAAGTGAGCAAACATCAATAATCATGAGTTCTTTTTTAAGACTATTTTATATAAAAAAATCAATAAAATCCTACTACACTTTGATACAGCATAATACAACTTCCCATCTACAAGGCTAATTAACTCACTAAAAAAGTCTTAATATGGTAAATGCATACTGTTACATCACTACCTGTTACTTTCTATTTGCTTAAAAATGGGATTTTTTTTACACTTATTTTCTGTGGATTCAAGTTCTGCAGACTGGTTTATCATACACTGGCTCTCTACCACTCTAACGACAAAAGTCTGGCTTTCTGATGAACTTTTCTTTGCGCTGTTATTGCATCTGCACATTTCATAGTATTTTGAAAATGAAACAAGGAACTGGATCTGAGAAATCACGTTTTTCAAATCGTGAAACTAAGAAATAAGGTCAAATTCCAAGAGCCTAATCGGAAACATTAATTAGTATTTAGAATTACAGACACAACATCTATTCAAGAACTGCTGCTCTTGACTTCTTTGGCAGCTGCAAGTACTCAGCAATTCTGCAACACAGATCCCAGAGGTCTCACATCCAGTAAATAAGGAACACACACAGCTAGTGACCACCTGTGGGTAGCTTGGTTTAAGCAACTTGAGCATCACTGAAACTCCTGCAACACAATTCAATTGTCTAGGATAGCATTTAATTACATTAACACTGAAACCTTTATTCAAACCTTCCCGTCCTTCACTTCATTCATGTCACACCTTCAAACATCTGCTACAAAAGAAGCAAGAGTCCTGTAGATAACTTCATTTGTTATCCAACACCCATTTCTTCCCAGAGTATGATCAGTTTTGTACACTGAACGTGACGATGATCCCATCTGTGTGTAGGTATTTGTATGTGCAGGTGCCTGTATAGCTATAAATATTATCTATAGGGATATATGCTTTGTGACCACGTGAGCATAGCTGCTCTGTAACTTACAGGCACAGAAGTTTAAATTGTACAGGTTAACAGGTTATTTCAATGTCAGTCTTTCCAACTTGCTGATTTTTGCCTTTGCAGTCTTTGTATGTCACTACAATCTCTGTGGAAGAATTTTTCCAGTTTTTAAAACAAACTTGGAAAAACACTTCTGTTACAGGGTTGAAGCATACACATCCATGAAATGTCAAGGAGTAGCAGATTATCAGGCTCCTGGCTGAGAGGAGAAAAGGGACAACACTCTGAAGCCCTGGGTTCTGTGCCAGATTCGAAGAGAAAGCGTCCCAGAGCAGTTGGTACAACAGGCTTCCCTAATCCTAAATTCCGAGCTTGATGCTTTTGGCACATTTCCACCAGTCTTGTCCCAGTCCCTTATCTTCCCCACTTCTGATTCATCCTTTCAACACTATTTTTTTGAGGTTTATTTTCCTTTTTTAAAGTAAGTCCATCTGTGTTTCCCAGTGTGCTTATCCTACTACCAGACTGCACTGCTTACTTCTTCTAGGATTCATTTCTGCACTGCAGTTTACCTCCTCCACAGACCTATTTTCCATACCTGACCTAATGTCTTGCCTCCTAGTCTTTGTGCCCTGCCAGTTCCAGTTTCTTTCATTCCATAAACCCTCTTACAATTTGTGTCTCTGCTCTTACAACTTCCAGGTTTCTAGACATATCTCATCAATGAGCACAAACAGTAACTGGAAAGATCCACAGACCCTTCTCTTACCTTAGACTCTTACTCTAAACTAAACCTGACTGCCATGCTGGCTCCTACTAAAGCCTTCTCTCTCTTTTCTCTCTTGGGCCTAATGCAATCAAGTACCACCACACAACACCATACCAGAAGGCAGATGCCCAACTGCCCCTAAAGAAAGTAAAGCACTCCAGTACATAGCAGAGACATGTCCTCAAATGCAAGGCAAGTGTCAGTTCTCAGTCCTAAAGCTCAATCCAGTCCCACTCTTGGAGCAGTTTAGATAGCCTTGCACAGTTAAGTCCAATCTTTCACATAACGTTTTGGGCTATGGGATGCATGCTGAGTACACCTGCCCAGGTGGCACTCCCTGGTTAATATTAATAGGTAGGTGAGGTCCCATGATAATAGGCTCTATTCAAGTTTTAGCAGGCCAAAAGAGGTATCTCTATCACAGCCATGTCTGCCTAAACTCAGCTGTTACAAGCTTTTGAAAAAAGCTCTTTCAAAGCAGCAATGGATAAAACATCCCCTTCAGAGCAGACACAATCAGCCAAAGTTTAACTGCATCCTCCAAAGCATAAGGGTATTAAAGTTTTTCAGAAAAGAAGCTGGCAGTACTCAGAGAGGAAACAATTGTTTTCCTCTTGCTTCAGCATCAGAAGTAGCTGAACTCTTTCAACTGACATTTTGCAAAGAAAAAAAGCTTCAGCCCATAGCAAAATGCACACTTTAAAAAATTTCAATTGAAATATTTAAGTTTGTTCTCAATGCCACTGCAAAGCAGAAATACTTCTCAGACACATCTTACAACATCTCACAGTTTTAGTAAGAGCTAGCATAATCTGGCCAGTTTAGCATTTTCCAGGATTTATTCTGGGCATTTTATATACAATTAATTACACCAACAAATCAGGGATGTGAGTACTGACAGTCAGTTTTGTCTTTTTTCCCCATCTCATATGTTTGAAAAAAAACACCACTAATGCACTGCTCTTATGAAAGGTTTTCCTTAGTCTTCCAAAACAGCTGAACATCAACAGCTGAAAATACAGTACATATAGGGAGTGTCAATCAAATTTGTCATTGAGCTCACAGGTGTTTAGCAATCACTAAAGAAAAGCATAGAAATATATGAATTTTCAAGGCATAAAAAGCATCATATCATGTAACTTTAGAGTGAAAAAACTTCATACTGAAAGAGACTTCATGAAAATGTGATTCTTATACATGAGCCAAAAGAGAAATTAAGTCTGCATTGTTTATTTAATGCTACCATTTGACTTAACTACAGGATTACATAACAAAATTTAAGGACAACCATTTCCTTAAGGCTTTTTACTTATACATAGGTTCCCAGGATACACTGTATTTAATAACTCTTATGCAATTAGTGTTAATCATGCTGTATGCCACAATGGGCCAGGCTGGAGGCACACTGGTAGTTAAGGGCATCATCCATAATAACTCTTATGCAACTAGTGTTATTCATACTCTATGCCACAATGGGCAAGGCTGGAGACTCGCTGGTAGTTTAGGACATCAGCCATAAACAGATTTACTTTCAAATGAAGGAAAACCGTATCTCCCACAGCTGAAGTGAGATTGTATTATTAAGAACTCTATTCTGCTTCACTTCTCTCGCAAGCGACTCCCACACACACACATACACACACGTATTCTGAACTGACAAGTAAGAACTGGGATGTCAGAACCTGCCATTTACCACAATCATCGGCTTCCTAAGATTTCTTGGAAGAGATCTTTGCTGCAGCAAGAATCACTGCTCTTTAATGTGCCCAGTTCCTGCAATCTATTACCCAAGGTAGGTCAAAGCTGTTAAAGCCTACTTTGGTAAGGGCATGCTGTATTTCAAGTCCCAGCCCTGCCTGAGAAGGCTAAGACCTTGCTTCACAGAAAACAAATGTCACTCACAAAACAGATACAACTGAACAAAAAGCTGCACTGTCCACTAGCTTGTTTAGCATTCTAACTTCTTGAAAGAACATGCAAACAAAAAACACATTTCCTCTGGCAAGACTACAAGTGTAGCTTGTAGACACAAGGCTGACATAAATAAAGCAAGCACAGCATAGAAAGCAGTCTTAAAGAGAATCCTCCAACCATATGGGTCTTCTGTGAAAATGAACTGGAAGCAAGCTTGACAAGCTGAACAGGCCACAAGAGACGTGATGCCAACTCAAGTGTTTGCAGCAGACTCATGCAATTAACTTGAATAAACAATATCCTGCAACTGTCCCATAAGGCAGCTACATCTGGTTCCTTGCCTGACCTCCACAACTTGTCTTTGGTCCTTGAGTCTCCAAGGAGATTCACTGCAGTCTTTTCAGAGTCCAACATACAGCTCTCCTCCCTCTCATGAAAACAGCGCAGTGAGACAAGATAAACCCTCTTGATTGTCAGTGCGGGAGTTGCACAGATTGTGCAATGGAACAAAAGCAAAAACACAGTCTGAGCTGAGCAGCAAGACAATTCAGAGCCTGGCCAAAGCCTCTGCTTCACAGAGGTGCTCAAACACATACCTGCCTTTAGCACACTGGCAGTCCAACCACATATTAAGAGTTCAGCATCTGCTTAACTATGGAAGCTGAAGCCCTGATTCAGTGACATGTGACTTCAGTGGGAGCTGGATCAAGCATTCCAAAACCTGAGTTGATTAACTATTCAATTTTCTTAAGTACGGATGTTGACTTTGCTATTTCAACTAAAAGCAGGTGGCCACTCCACTCTTACTGTATGCCTCCTCTGCATAACTGAGAGCTGTATGAGTTTGCTCTTGCTGTTCCTAGACTGGTCAAGGCCAAATGGCACTGAAAAGCAGATGAACTGCACCCTAGGGAGATACACAGGAGTTGTAAATCTGTTGATCAATTAAGTGAATGCTGGCCAAGCATACTGCATATGGTCAGTACACAGCTCTTCTGTTTCACACCACCCATCACATCATCAAAACATTTCAGGACTAAACAAAAGATTAGGATAAAGACTATGTTCGAATTTTCTAAACATTTTCTAACAGAGAAATCAGACTCCTATCATGCTTTCAATAAAGCATTTTACCTTAACCAAAAGGAGACATCCTTGTTCTCTGTAACCTGTGGACTTTAAATCTCTGCAATCAGTAGACCATTTCTAAGATGTCTACAAAAAGCATCCTCAGAAGAGCAAGTTCACTCTTAGTATCCTCAACTTCACTGTATATGATTCACATGCCCCGTGGAAAGAGAGAACGTAGAGGACTCTCAAATCTAAACAGCCTGAAGGCTTCTGCCCTAGAACAAGCAGGAAAGCATTGCTTTGGGCAATATTTGTTGTCTCCGAGTGCTCTCTTCCAGTAGCAGAAACACTGGCTGAGTTACATAATATTTCTACTGCTGTTTTTAAGTTATACAAGAATGCACAATAACCACAGAAATGTTAACAGAAATTCACAGCAATGTTTAACTAAGACCTACAACGTATTAGAGAATCAATTAAACAAAAGACTTCACTTACTATGAAAATACAGAAGAAACCCAGCCATTCTATTAAAGAGGGGAAAAAACCCAAGCAACTCTCCAGCTTATGAAACTACTGGCTTTGCCTCCTATTTGTACGCAAAGCCTGTTCTATTTAAGAAAAAGAATCACTGAAGTTTACCAGAAATTACCAATTTTTGTATAGGCTGGAATGAAACATCTCTTGTTGGCTACAAAGGGAGCTGGAGGAGAGCACAACTTCCCTGAAACCCTAACTAGTCACCACCAAAACCAAACTACTTTCTGAAGTGAAATAAAGGATTATTAAAGAGATAAGCATGTTTTATAACACCAAGGGCTCTTAAGCACCCAACAATAACCACCACAATTCTTGTGTTTAAATAAAAGAATCAACACTAGTTGGTTCACTTCACGAAACAGGTTAATGCAGGTTGTTATCACTTCTTACCACTTATCAACAACTTAGTGCTACTGATAAAAATGTATTACTTTATACCTGTTATCTAACAAAAACAAAACGTACAGTCACAACAAAACTGTACCTTTCTACGAGATAGTAGTTCTCTCAAATTCTTAAAACAGAAGAATTAAAAATGAACCAAGAAGTGCTCTGGGAGCAGAACCAAATGAGACCTTTTTGTGATTAAACTGCCTGCTTAACTACAGACTAATTTGGATATCTAGAGCCACTAGAGGAAAGAAAAAAAAAAAAGGGGGTCACTGATTCATGGCTTTTTCGAAGCACCCACTGAATGCAGCACCCTCCGGAGCCCGAGCCGTTCTCTGCACACACCAGTCACGCCACGGCCGTGCTCGGAAAGTCGCACTGTGCGTTCCGAGGGGCTCCGAGGGCGGTGGAGAGCCGCGGCTGCCCCGCAGGTGCTCCCACCGCCCGGCACGGGCACGGCGGGGACACCGCTGGGGCTGGCACGGCGGGGACACCGCTGGGGCTGGCACGGCGGGGACACCG
>VWZF01004427.1:8612-27634 GCA_013396755.1 Sclerurus mexicanus | reverse complement strand
CCGCCCGCCTCGCCCCAGGAGCGGCGCTCGAAGGGCCGGGGTGCGCACAGCGGGGGCTCCCCGGAGCTCCTCTGTGACCCGCTGGCGCCCGGCACCGCGCTGCCCCCGCGGCACTGCGAGGCGGGAGGGTGGTGGGCCCGTGCCCCAGCGCTCAGGGCGGGCGGAGGGGTGCCTGGGGTCAGCCCCGACTTCACACGGGTTGTGCTCGGAGTCTGGGAGCTGAAGCAGTGCTGAAGGTCCGGCGGGAGTGGAGATGGCGCAGCAGTGAGGGCACAGCTGTGTGGCAGGACATCCAGGCAGCATCGGCGTTGCTCTGGGGGATATCGGGCACAAAGACGGGGCCCTTTGACCAAGGGTTCCTCCTGAGCCCCACTCTCCTCAGGAGCACGGCTGAGTCCAGCAGTCATAGAACCACAGAATATCCTGAGCTGGAAGGGACTCACAAAGTCATCGAAGTTCAGCTCCTGGCCCTACACAGGACAGCCCCAAGAATCACACCATGTGCCTGACAGCATTGTCCAAACGCTTCCTGAACTCAGACAGGCTGGTGCTGTGACCACTTCCCTGGGGAGCCTGCTCCAGTGCTCAAACCACCCTCTGGGGGAAGAATATTTTCCTAATATCCAACCTAAACCTCCCCGACACACCTTCATGCTGTTTGCTCAAGTCCTGTCAATGGTCAGCAGAGAGAAATCAGTGCCTGCCCCTCTGCTTCCCCTCCTGAGGAAGCTGTAGACCATGATGGGGCCCACCCTCAGTCTCCTCCAGGCTGAACAAGCCCAATGACCTCAGCCACTCTCCATAAGGCTTCCCCCCTAGGTCCTTCACCATCTTCATTGCCTGTCTTTGGATGCTTTCTAATAGCTTTACGTCCTTCTACATTGTGAGGCCCAAAACTGCACACAGTGCTCAAGGTGAAGCTGCACCAGCACAGAACAGAGCAGGACAATCACCTCCCTTGACTGGGTCAGAGATGCTGTGCTGGATGCACCCCAGGATAACACTGGTCCTTTTGGCTGCCAGGGCACCCAGTCTCCAAGGAGGACCAGTGACAGCTGGGAAAAGGTCCCAGCACAATTTAGAGATGGGTTTGCATAGTTTCCAGCTGCACTCACAATTAAACAGGCTATCAGTTCATCAGCCAACTTCCTAATGCTTTTCTCAGCACACATCAGTTGCAACAGAAACAGCTCACTCCCAGAGATGGATGGAAAGAGTGGAGGATTCATTTTGCTGACATACCGAAATAAAGCAAAAAGTACATTAGCTGTACATCACACAATGCACATCACAACATAGTATCACTCAAATAGCAAAGGAAAATAAAGCATGGCCAACCCTTGGCAATGGAAATAAGCAAAGCTGAAATCACATCAGCTGAAGATATGGCTCAATATAGACACAGCAAGTAAGGGGAGGGCATGAAATCTCACAAAAACCAGCTGGTTTTAGGTTAGATGTTTTCAGGGTTTAAAAGTCCACAGCTGCCCTCTCTTTTATCAAAGGCAATCTCTATGATGAGTATTTCAGACCTTCTAGCACAAGACATAATTTTCTTTCATTTTGTACAGCAGAGAGATGTTTTACAGAACATTTCATGGGGTTTACAACCTATATCTTAAAGCTGGACTAAAAATCTGAGCTTTAAAATCCCATGCAAAGATGTTGAACATTGCCAAAAGAAGACCACAGTAGGATAGAAAAACCCCATCCCATAGTTTTTGAAACATCTAATAGAAAACTGAATGCAGAAAAACTTGCATAACTCACCTTTTTTTTCTTCTTTTATCTGATCAAATAATAAAAAAATCAAGGCCTGAGGATTGTTTCTGCTACATTAAATTGCTGATAGAGAGAGGAATGTCTTTAATATTCCTTTTAATTTACTAAATCCAGAACCCACTAGGACATGATTTTTTTTCTTTGCTAGTTGCCAGTCCCTAAAAACTGCTTGGCTCAAAAGAGCATTCCAGTCTTTTTTAATAATTACCTACCACCATTTGTGGATACACACCATGTCAGGTACTTCCGTGCTACCATCTCTCAATTTCTCTCGCCCTTCCCAACCTCTTCTGCAGATCTGCAGTGCAGGCTAAGCAATAGCCACCAAAAGCTTAAAAAAACCCACGTCATTCGAATATGCTTTCACTGTAAGCAGCAGTGTGCATGTATGTTTAGCGTTGCAGTGTGCAGTCACATACTCCTTCTGTTCGCAAAATGTAGTTTTCTTTTTCTTTGAATAAACAAGCCCTCAGAAGTATTTAGGAAGTGAACAGGAATCTATCCCTGCTTCAGAGTCAGTGGGAGCTTTGGCAGTTAAGACCCTTGAAATACTTAATCAGAAAGCATATTTCAGACCCTATCATCCTCACTGAAAGATACCACATTTCATCATCCTAACTATGTCTTTAGTAACAGAGCATGTAAGGCTGTAGTAAGCATGTAGTATATTGCATATTGCCTGTAGATAATTTGTTTCACCAAGATTCAAAGGTAACTTCCCAGACTAAAGTGTGAGACAACTTCTCTCACATTTCCGAGATGTTATCCATAATGAAATACACCGTAACTGCTAACTCATTCACTGTCTCAGCTAACACGATTTCCTGCTCCAGTTCCCAGAGTTCAGTTCACGAAAATAATCTTGTCTTGTGTTTGGGTTCTTGTTCTCCGGTTTCTGTGTCTTTTGAGACTAAACTGGTATTTATGTTACTTCCCCACTTCCTGGGCCAATTTAAGAACTGTCACATTCGATCACATATTCTCTATTCCCATGCAATTTCACACGTTCCACCAGACACCTCCAAATTAAAGTTCTGTTGTTAAATAACAACAGGCATTGAAAGAGGAGCTGTGAGGCAGCTACCTGTTATGCTACAGTTCACCCACCCTCTGGTTTGGTCGGCTGTTTCCCAGAAGGTGTGAAAGAATTTCCCTGATCTCCTATGATCCTGTCCTGCTTAGTCTCCTCTTTCACTGGAGCCATACTTCAGGGCAATGCTTTTGCTGTTGTAGTTCCTACTCCTCTTAGTAATTACATTAATTTTAGTATCTTTGTACTGTTGTTTAGTTTCTTCAAACTTTTTGCAGTCCTTCCAGTCCCTGTTTTTCCTGGAAAGCTACATTTATTTGTGTCAACCTGACTGACATTTACTTCAGCCATTTGTCTTGAACCAGGGTAGGAGTTATCCACACAAATTATCTTTGTGGTAGCTGGCTCCCACCAATTTAAGACCAACTACAGGGGTTTTCTCCATCTTCCCTTTATGTAGCCTTCAGCTATTTCTTCAGTGTACTTCTCCCTTATGAGAAAGTCCTGTTTTCGTCTGTACAACAGGAATTGTAACAAAGGACACATTATTTTGATTACAGCTTCAAGCCTGTACTTCTGTTTGTGCATTCCTCAGGACTTCTTCAGGCTGTGTCAGTGCATCCTCACCTCATTCTCTCTCTGTTCCTTTTCACCTGTTACAGGTGTAGATAAAAGGTGCTACAGAATAACCACAAGAACTTCACACAGATATCCCTTGGTCAGATGACATGCTGGGATTTGTGGTGGAGACTGTTTTTCCTTTCCCTTTGGAACAACAAAAAAACCCCAAACACCTTACATGCTTCTAGCAAGTATCTTAAGAATGACAGCTAATTATATCAATATAAATAAAACAAAACAAAACCCCAGAAGATTGATGGAAGGCTTTAGATTCTACTAAAACAGAAATCTGAAAAAATATGTCAGATTTTGCTAGGACATGAGTGCAGGCTGGAAATCCTGGAATCTGGCAAATTCATGAAGTGAAACTAGCTATGATTTTAACTAAGTTTTACTCTGCAGCTTGCAAAAGATTTCATTACAAGAAGTAACTCATTTGGAGGGTGAGAAATTCTCTTCCCTATGGTATCCTGCTGGGATCCATGCTAAGATATGAGACATTCTGCTTAAGGGGAGAGTAGAAGTAATCTTTTCTAACAGTGTGACTTGCAAGGGTTATTTACTTACTGCTGAATGACTTCCCATTGCACATACACCAGGAAGCTTTTGACATTACTGAGCTTTCCACTACAGCGACAGCTACTCTGATTTATTACTGGGTCAAGGCTGAGGATGCAAAAAAATCAAAGGCTGGGCCAAGTATGATTAGATTGATGATGACAGGCTTCACCTGGAAATGGAGAGTTTGCTTTGTGAAGGGTATAAGGGGAAAAAAGAAAACCCCACATTTTAGATAGGAACCTCCCAAGTGAACACACACACAGAGGCACTTGGAAGCTGAAACCTCAGCAGTGAAAACATGCACCCACACTGCAATGACAGAAACAAGAGCGTCCTCAGAAGGCTCTTTGTGAAAGTGCTGACTTCTTCTACTTGCCCAGGTTTTGATGGAATGAAAGGTGTGAAATTAGACCCTCTAGCCAACCTTGTACTTTCCAATCACCTTGCTCTTTGTGGCAAGTGTAATACCCATACCCAGAAACATGATTCTCAAAACTGCACATCAGAACCCTGGTTTGGAGACACTGTAGTGAACCAGAAACCATCAATATTATTTCTGATGGATCCAGACAACTGCTCAGTAATTTAACTTTCAGTTATTACTAGTTTGGGACTCAGTGACCAGAGATACTGCTGATATATTTTCCTTCAGTGAACAATATTTGTGTTAAAAAAAACAAGTTATTTTTCTCCTGCTCTTTTGTTGCTGCTGAAATTTGTGAAGAAATAGATTTTTGTGAATGTTTTCACTTGCCTGAATTACCCGTTTTAAAAAATGTTTGGGGGCAGTGTTCTAACCTGGTTTTGTGAAGACTTTCAGACACTTTGTTGGGCTATTCCCAATGCTCTCACACAACTAGTTTTCTTATCAACACTCATGTCTAAGGGAGCAGAAGGTACTTTGTTTCATTCAAGTTTTTGTTTTACTTTCTGCAAGGTTGTGTGCTGTGGAAAGTTGCGTGGTATGTGACATAAAAATGACACAAACCACTTACAGAACAATATAGCTCAGTCTTATTGTGCTCTTCTGTTCTATTTCTGAACTCTCAAACTTTCCTTGATGCAAATCTGTGCTCCAAGTTACTTCTGCCCTGCTCCTAGCTGATGAAGTACAGCAGCAACAGCTGCTGGCATCAGAAAATAAAAAAGTCAACTTCAGAAGCCAGCTAACAAAACAGATTGGTTTTGTTCTAGAAAGTCAAGGTACTAGAAAGTATGTTTTCTAGGTTAAAAAGTGAAAGGAAAAAATCCCCAAACTTCATTAGGTTTTCAATTTCTCTATTTGCATAGTTTAACAAGATACTCCTGTATGGTCTCATGTTGTAACAGTAAGAAGCAATATTGGGAACTGGCACCAGAAATGCCCATACAAATACCAGCTTGTCCCTATTCAAAAATTAAAAAGAGATGCATGTATGCTGTGTTTTCAATCCTGAGCTGGAGAAAACTCTGAGAAATAGTCTTTCTTCCCTATTTTCCACTACAGATTTCACTGAGACATTAGAGAGATTTCCCAAGTGCATCTCTGTTTCTCTGAAAGGCTCATCATCTCCTTGCAAATATCTCAGGCTATTTAATCAAGTTCCTGGACCTTCGGCATTGGGTCTGCAACAAATGTCTCTGATATACAGCTTCATACTATACTTCCTAAGAATGGTTACTCTGATTACCTCCTCTGACTGCCTCACTTTCACCACCTGCCAAAACCTTTTACCGCAAATTCCTGTCTCTTCTGTTCTTCTAAGGCAACCTTTAAATAAATGAGCTTAGTGTTCCTCCAGTAATGAGGTGTGTAGATCTCTGAATTGCTGGTCTCTTTTTCTTCATATCTCCAAACAATCTTGACCTTAATTATCCCATTTTATTCATGATCTATCATTTTATAACACATAGACATACCATATTCAGAAATTATTGCACCACAGATATATTTAGCTCTATCAAATTATCTTTCATTCTTATTCACTGAGCAACTAAAAATAATTCCATCTCTACTTAGTTAACTTACCATACTAAAAAAAAATTACTATAATGATGCTATAGAATTGTTCATAATAGCAATTAGATTGTTTCTCTGTGTTATGGAATGACACACAAAAAAAGAGCAAGCCAGATTTTGTGTGTTGTAATTTGGAAACTTAAGAGAAGTAATTTTTAAGTACAGTGAATTCACTATAAAATATCCTTGGTAATCTCATCTTAAACAGAGTGCTGACTGAAAAGGTCACTTATACATCCCTTAAACTCCTCCCACAAAACAGAATCAAAAAACCTTCCTGCCACTTTATGCAATGTCAATAAATACTTCCAAAAATACTCAGACTTTGCAAAATCTTCCCCCACATCTGTTTCTAGTCATCACTTCATAATTCAAGGTACATCTCCTATCCAATTCCAGAAACCATTTGGACTTCATATTAAAAAAATAAGGCTTCCCTCCTCTCTGGCCCAGATATAGTTTATATACCAAAGATTACTCAAATGCTATCCTAATTTATATAACGAACAAGGCAGATCAGTAAGTTTTGCCAGAAACAAGGATCAGGTTTTTTTGGAAAGAATAACTAAATCAGGCAATCAGTAGATGCTTTGCCAGATTTTAGCAGGAACAGCTGGAAGGAACACTTTCAAAACCTTGTCCGTGACATTCCCCTCTAGTGAGCTTTTGCTCCTGCTGACATGCTAGTAGCTTGATCTTCCTGAGAGAATCCTTTAACAGCCCTTTTCCCTTCCCTCAAATCTACTTTGGTTTCCTACTGCTAACGGTTTCTGGTCCCTCTAGAAGTTACAACCCCAGGCTCCCTCCCATTCAATAGCTGTCACAAAATACCTATACTTCTGTCCTCCACTCTTTTTTCTTTAGTCACATTCATCTTCCTGCAGACTTCTTGCCTTTATGTCACCCTAAAGACCTTTTCTCCCCATGTTGCTTTCCCATCTTTCAGTAAAATGTCACCATCCAAACCTTTGTAGAGCAAGAAACTTACTTTATATTACTATACTTGAGGCCCAAATTCCATGATTCCTAAATCATGTTTCACATTATTTGCTTCAACCAGCACTGTTCCCCACTGAACACCCTTGTTTAGCATTGAACATTGCAGTCAGAGGGACGTGCAACTCCTTGTTACTTCCATCGCTTTTTTTCTTCTCCAAAAGCAGAGCTTACAAACCCTGCCTGCAAACCAGGACCCCTTTGTAACAAATTCAACAGACATAGAACAAAGCGAGCCAGAAAAGATGGTCCTTGTCTGTCTCTATTAAATAGCGAGAGTACAAATCCCAGTTTTGGAGCAGGCTCGTTCAGCTTTGCCTCAGGGATATTTGCACCATGGTGTGTCGCAGTGCAGCTGTGTCCTAAGTAAACTTTAAAAGACCATTGTACAGACTTGTGACAGGCAGACATAATAGAGAGGCATAAAACACTTGAAAAGCCTTAATCATCAAGAAAAAGAAGAGTTTGTTAAAGGCAACATTTGAAAGAGAAATAATTTAACCCAAAAAAAGGCAAACCTGAGTCAGAACCTCCAGGTAAAAATTTTGCCAGAGGGATACACCAGCATGGAAATCATGCTCCAAGAACAGCGACAAAACCTTCCTCCTTTGGAATTTTAAGGCTCACATAGTCGGGGAACAGAGCAAAATCCAGGGAACAACATTAGATGCCATGAAAGGCTTACTCTGCTGCTAAATTCAGTGACAGAGAAACAAACTGAAAGCTCTGGTGTTACTAAGGTACCTCTTATTCACAGCTCAACTGTCTTTTACATTTAACATTCATTACAGGTGGCTGATGTGGTGTTTTCTTCTGTACTCTGATACGGATTTTAAGCTGAAAAACACTGGGAACAAGATTGAATTACTGACACAGATACATTAATTGGTTATTTGATATTATCATATTGAATGTTCATCACAGAAATCATTAAAATTATTTCCCTTCCTTCAAAAATGGGAGGGAAGACACAGGCAAATGTGCAAGTGCCTCTGAACCCCACAGAATCATTAGTGACATGGGCATTCGCCTTGGCAGCCCAGCGAGTCATGTGGCTGGCACATGCTCCTGAGCAGACAAGTCTTCAATAAAGATAAAAGCATCACTAATTGCAGTCTTCCTTCTCAGGTGCCACAGCAGCAGGCATTACCCAGACTGAGGTCAAAGCATTAGAATAATTAGCCTGAGTCCGTGGTGGGCCAGTATTCGTCTGCTCTGATGACTTTACCGGGGTGGAGCTGCATTGTCAAAAACTGCCCCTAAAACTGAGCTCTGTAAATGCTCGTTCTAAATACTGAGGCTGAGTCCCAAGAGTGAATGCAGGGCAAAAAGCAAAGACCAAGAAGTTAAGACAAAGGAGGATTTGGGACACCTCTCCTGATAACTTTTCTGCTGAGCTAGGGGAAAGCCACAGGACAGAATAATCTTGTCCCATGGAATAAGTTAAAAAGGCACGAGCTGCAGCTGCTGCTGACGTTTAGTCAGGAGAGCTACTGGAGTGAGCAGCTGCAATTTGAGACAAAACTCTTTCCTTCTCCAGTTCTTTTCAGTGATATTTTATGCAACATTAAATTAAGGTCAGAGAAAGGACACGTTAGTAGTGTCCTTGCCAGTGAAAACCACAAGTTCACTATTAAATTATGTTTATTTACTCACTGTTTGACAAAAAGATTTTTCCTTGAAAGTCCATTTGAGGAACCTGTGAGCCTGAAAACAATATTTGGACACAGCTCTGAAGAGTTAATGGAAGTTCTCTCTGTTGTCTGAAACCAGTTGGGGTTCTTTTTTAGCACATTAGTTGAATATGTACACTGGGAATATTTTACTTCGTTTTATGTTATTGCAATTTGCAAAACTTACACTAATAGCCCAATTTCAGGCAATTATCTGAATGCAAAACATTGTTCAGTTGAATTCCCATAACCTAATCCTAGGAGTTCCCTTGGCTATCTCACTTTCAATTATGAATCAAGGTCTGCACATCAGATGAAATGTTGCTATTGTAAAAAAAAATGATCCTTTCTTTAGAATTATTTTCAGTGGTCTTCTGCCATACAGGCTGTCTTCATTGTCTGCAACAAAAGGAAATTTAAGGAAATCTGATTTTAACATCACAGGCCTGCAATACATATACTTTAGCTAGAGTGGTTTGTTGTGTTTTTGTGGTAATGACCCAGTGATGTTTGCACCATAATTGTACCTCTAAATGTCTCTTGAGCTGCACATATAGGGCAAAGTGTGGCTTTATAAATACACAGGGGAAGGAGAAGAAAAGAAGACCATACAGAGAATTACATCCTTTTTTTCTTTACATATATAACATAGCTAACACAATTCTGGAAGGCAGGCAATGGATGATATACATTAATGCCAACGTGGTGTTCAAGTCTGAGTACTCAGATATCATAAGGCTGGCTAAGGGGTGGCCTTTGCAGTTTGGACCTACAAGTTTTACTCCACAAATTAAGGCCAAAAAAAATGAGGGTGTTTTTTTTCTTTTTAAGTACAGTCCAAGTTTTTACTAAATCACATGACTCCGGGATCTTGGACTTGAAGAAAAAGACCAAAGAAACTGAGACTTTTAAGAGTCAGGGACAATGTGCTATGTTCCCCAAATCAAGTTAAAGAATTAAACTAGCCAACTGACCTGTCTTTCTGGAAGGAAAATGTACATGTCGAAAAATGTGGATAACATCATGCTGTGGAATATACTTCCTTGAAACTTGGGAAGGTTTGACTTCTGCTCTAGTACATCTCTCTCTTCCTGTTCCTCTGAAATACCTATCCTGCATTTCCTCATTCGTGCTCAATTTACTGTATCCTTGATTGATTACAGACCTCTCCTTTTGGGTAGGAGGAAACCATTCTTACATCCACTTTGAAGAGAACTTGCATTCCTTGTCTTAATCAGGACAGATGTAATAGGTTCTTTTTAACAGAAGTTACATGCATACATTTCTTTGAAAATCAGTCTCTGAGCTCCATTCCTTTTGTTGTGAATGGAAAGAAATAATATTAATTTCATTATAAGATAGGCTCTGGCCTTGCCTGGCTCTCTCCTTTGTCTGTAGAGGAAGGCTTCAATAACTAGGGCTTTTCTTGTAAATTGATAATGTGACATGAAATCAATCTCAACCTTGATGCCACATATTGAATACCCATAAATCAAAATAGTAAAATTAAATTCCTTTTTCATTTTTGCTGCCTTAAATATCTTCTGTCTTTTTTTGCCCTGTAGAAACAGCTGCCTCTCCAGGCAGAGAAATTTCTGTTCCTTATAAAAGCTACACATTTATCTGACTTCGTTATTCAGGTCTCCAAATGACCTTCACCAAAGAAGAGGGACTGAAGACATGATATTTTGGATATTAAAGGGAAAAATAAGCAGAGGAGGGCAGGGAAAAAAACAAGTAAGATTTTAAACAGGAGAATAATATAGAAAAAAATACACTGCTTTTACCTTTGCATTTCACCTTTAACACACTAATTACATAGTCACACACCCAGATAAACACACATAGATACCCCATTACTAATTATCTTTATGGAATACTTCAGATAGTGAGGCAGGATTCTCCCATCTTATTTTGGCTGGCATGCTCTGTAGTAACCCTTTCTCAGTGAGCCTGCAAACATGGCCATTCTGGCACTTAACTTACACAGTATTTTATTTGTGAAATTGCTGTTAATCCCCAAGAAGAATGTCTTGCAGAAAACAAATTTCATTTTGTGCTCTATGCCAGCCACCTCCATCACAGACACCAAAGAATAAAAAAAAAAAAATATCGGCTCTCTAAGGATCCTTCCATTTTCTTCTTCTGCTTTGTTAGAACTGCCACGGTCGCTTGCTCCTTGCAGAGCATCAGACAGACACGTGTAACATCTCCACTCACTTCCACAGGGAATCACTCACAAAGCTGGGTTCCTGTCATTAAGTCACTCTGAGAAGTAACTGATGGTGATGCAGGCCTTGGCAATTATTTAACATCATGAACAGACAGAAATAAGTGGCCTGGCTGCCTTGTAGCTGCAGCACTTCATTCTCACATGACTGTCTGGAAATTCTGCTGCCCTGAATCTCTGGTTTCTAGTGAATGTGTAGTAATGCACCAGCCTCTTGCTCATGGATGCCTTTCACAGGCATGGAACTGTATAATATACTTTCCAGCATTTATTTGTTACATGAACTGCTGGCACAAAGTCTGCTTTGGAATTGGTAGGGTTATTAATTACTATTCTGATTTAACCTTGCTCTGTCTTTTACACCTTTGCAACACCCATTTTATAGATATGTGTATATATATATACATGCACATATATATATATATATACACACGCACACATATATCTATAAATATACATACATTTGATGCCCTATTTTTGGAGCAGAAATCAATACTAGCTGCCCACTGCCAAGTGGCTCCCCAGAATGCATGGCCCTGAAATTCTGCATTAACACCTGTACATGGGACATAAGAGAAGAAAAAAGAAAAATGTTCAAATGAAGGCATCTTTCAATTTCCCACGTGCAAAGCATTATATAAACAGAAAATTGAAAATCTACACTCTTAGAGCTTCTTGTGTATCACATATTGTATTTCATTATATGTTTTTCAAAAGGCTCCACCTACTCTTTGAGACTAGAAATCTTTTAATAGCATGAAGTTAGTCAATCTTTCTTTCATTAATATTCATATATATGCCCTAGTTCTTACATTTAAATCCACTAATGAAGATTCACTGCTGCTTCAGCCGAACACTGTGAAAGACTGGGACTCTTCTGTACTGGCAGTCCCTGTGAAGCACTGAAGTACATGGTGGGCAAACAGCATTCATTAAACAGCAGCCACTTCACCTGCTTTCTGCTTCCTTAGACCTTCTGCTAATTCCTTGGACATCCTCAGTGCAGTCTCAGTTGAGAGGGGGTTATGTTTCCATTGCAGTGATGTGAGAAAGAGGCAGAGACTTGTAATGTCCCTGTCCTCTGTTTTGCAAAAGAAATTTTTAATAATTTTTGCCAGGTTATTCAATATTTTCATCTCTTGCATTGTAAAATGTTCCCCATTTTATGAAATGGAGACAATAGCACTTGTCTTCTTCCCAAGGATTTCTTACAACCATACAGCTTCTGGTTTCCATTTAGCACTAACTCAATCGCTTTATGCAGCACCACATTGTGATGTGTAAGCTTAGCCTGGAACAGAATCTGAAGGCAGAAGAGACCATTATCATCTAGGATTTTTCTCAGGGATTCTTGCATGAGGCTCCACGGTTTCAGTTGCCAAGGAAACAATTATCAATCTTTTCCATCCCTCACCATCCTTATCCCTCCTTTCCATTTTGCGGTATCTTGCTACAATAAAAAAATCTGGTCAAATGTCCTGTTACCTAACTCTTGCATGCTCGCTTCTACCCCGAAGAAAGAATATGTGTGGCAAGAATCCTTGGCTGGGAGTTCAATCTGACGCTTACCTCTTATCCTTGGATTTTGTGATGCAAGTGGACAGCCCTTTGAAAATGATCCTCTCAGCTGCAGATAATTTATCAAATACTCTATTGTTTGCCTAACACAAGGCACACTATTTTTTAAATTACCCACCAGTGCACCACTTGATACTTTTTTGGTATCTTTCCTTTCACCACAGCCTTAGCTCTACTACAGCCTCATGCAGAAATCCTTTGGGAAAAAAGCACACTTTATTACAGCATGCAGCTGAAGAGCAAAAGCAATAATGAGGAAAAGAAAGGAAGATGCAAAGAGATAGGAAACCATGTAGGAGGAAGATAAAAGGCAAAAAGTCTGCATCAACTAGAGAAAAAATTAGATGCGGTCAGAGCCTGAGATAAAATTTTGGAGTCTCAGGAGGCTAAGCTTGGGTGCCTTCAGGCAAGTTACAGAAGATCTGCATGGTTCCCTAAGGTCTAATGAGTCCTACCTGTATAGTTCATAGCTTCTGACAGTTGCACTGATTTTATGCCTTTAAATACAACTATAGGATAGAAGGGTGTCTCACCAATGTAATTTGAAGGTATTCCCCTCAAATTCAGTGGAACTATATCAGTGTAATCAGTTCCTCAGTGCCCACAGGAGGAAGGATGAATGCAGCAGCTGCAGGAAGGGAAAGAAAAACCACATATAAAAAGGTATGGGGAAGAGGGCTGCCATTTGGCATGTTTTGATAATTCACCTATTAGGGCAATTGTTATGCTTTCATAAGTAGCGTAACAACAGCTCACATAAAGAAAAGCAGGTACACTTTCGGAATACCAGATGACCAAGAAGAAGACAGATATGTAGAAACTTAAACATTCCTCAGAGTATGCTTCTAGGGAGAGAGAAACAAGGTAGATAGACCACAGTAATAAGACAATTGTTGCTTATGGTCAGGGAGTGATGCTTCAGCCTTTCCTCTTCTGGACACTCATTTTTGGTGCTTGCTGAGGCGTTTTTTTTCTCTGTGTGTATGAAGATGTAACAGGATGGTTCTGAGGATGGCCAAACATGCATGTGTACACAGAAGGTGTTATGTCAAACGTGCACCACCGTGGAAATACTCAGCACATGTCCAGTAGATCTGGCACCAGAGCCATTGTGCCTCTGCTGGGACCTCCACAGGCTGACCCCTCAGGACAGGACTGTGCTACTGCTCACTATCAGCCTGGGAAATCTGGATGTTTTGGCCATTTGGGTCCATTTGTTTAAGGCATTGAACCCAAATGTACCCAAAAAGATGCACCATACTGAAATTCCTGAATTTTTTTTCTGCAGAAATCACTTGCCGATGGTTTACGGTGGTTATAACAGAAGTAGTGAGAAAAATCTGTGTGTGAAAAACAGTGGAGAAGACAAGTTATTTTTACGAATGTCAACAATATCTCAGTTTTCCTGTTGGCTATTTTCCTGTCAGGCTGTACAGAAGAATGTCAGAGGCAAACAAATAGGGAGAAAACAGTGACAATATAGCAATACCGTTTCAAATATCACAAAGCTATTACAGTAGTATACTGGGGAATATCTATCCACGTACCTTCAGGCAAGTGAGCGTTAATTTCTCCTAAGTCCAGGGAGAATAAAGAAGACATTGAATTGCTGAAAACCACAGCTAGACAAAGAGGAATGGATGAACAGCAGTGTTGAGATGAGTCAGAAAAAGCCAGTCTTTGAGAGAGTTGGGTTTGGCGCTTGACCTCAAACAGGTGTGTTTATGCTCTGTGGAAACTGTTGAAACAAATGTGTTTTCTGGTAAGACTTACATACAAATGCTCTCTCTTTGTTTCATCTTGTGTTTCATCTGCTTTTTTTTTTGGCTGAAGAAACATGTTTTCTGTAAAAAAATATATTCTTGAGCCCCCTGAATCAGCTGCTGGCCTGAAACATGTTGGGCCAGTGCAGTGCAGAACAGGCACTGCTGGCTTCTCTACTCACATGTTGAGTGCTGGATTCAACTTCCCAGGAGAAGACTATGTGGAGGGGAAAAAAACATTCCTGTTTGGCAGTGACATGAGATACCTTAGTGTGCCAGCTGCCTCACAAGCTTGTGCTTCCTCCCATCAGCAGAGGTACACAAGTGTGAGAACTCACTATTCTCATACAAGAAAAGCAACTCCATAACAACAAAACAAACCAACTGAACAAAAAACCTCCACCAAACAGGTAAACCTGAGAAGGGTACTGTCACTCGACCCCACTGTTTCTCCACTGGGGTGTGCTGCACAGTTCCCAGGCAACCGCTCTCCTGCTGCTACCTGCCCCTGCCAGGCAGGGAAGAGGGTATCAGTTTGCAAAAAGAGACTGATCCCACTCCACAAACAACAGCACAATCTTCCCTTATGGCAGACCTGAGCATATTAATCAAGAAAATGGCACCAGGAGGCAGAACCTGAAGGCTCTTTCTTCTGCTGTGCATGTGGGCTTTGAACTACTCAGCTGCTGTTCACAGTATAGGACATCTTGGCAGTGGGATGCAGGTAGCAGTGTCCTCTCCACAGCCCTGGCTGGAGATGTACGGGGGAGGAATAGGCTCTCTGTTGCTTAGGAAGCTTAAGAGGGAGTCAGGGAGGGTCCTGATCATGGAGGTCTTGTGTCCTGGAGCTTGCCTGTCTGTCCAAGACAGACCCTTTATTAATTCAGGATCAGGAATAGCTCATTTCACTGAATCTCTAAGATCTTGTATGTTTCAGACTCATCACCACCACCCACTATGCCAAAACTTCCCCATCTACTCCCACTCACATCTTCCAGCTTTCCAAGACTAAGTAGCCCTTTGCTGTCAGACCCTGCCTGATCACTCTGCGTGACTGTCTGCATCACTGTCTTCTGTCCTGCTATCCACTGCCAACCCACGCTGTTAGCCAGAGCGATTTCATGTTCATTTAGATCATAGATTAAATTGTTACATCAGGGGATTAAACAGCTTCCAGTGTTACTCTAATCTGCATGAGCCTCTCCTGGACTTCTCACTGGCTCTTCGAGGTTTGTCATTTGGCCTCCTCTTGGTGCTGTTTGCACAAGTTGCATTGATATTGCACAGTGTTCATTTTTAGACTCAAAATGCAGTGCACTACTGACTCATATGCCCAACACAGTTTCACATACATTATTACTATGCAGTTATCTTTGTCAACAAAATATATAGTTTCATCAAAGCACAAAAATCAGCTTTGTTTGGCAAGTTTGCTTATAGTTACCATAAAGCTGTGTCAGTGGCATTAATCATATTCTTTCACTTAGTTCTTTCTTGACTGAATTCCATACAAGCTTTCCTTTACTTTCCCAGGAACTGAGCTAAGCCTAGTCAGCCTCTAATTACTGGAGTCATTCCCTGGGGAAAAATTAGTACTGTCCTTTGGTCTGTTCTGTGCCTTTAATGTGCCCTGACCCCATCTTGCTGACTGTCCCTGCCCTGCCTTTCTTCACAGAGTAGCATGTCCTCTTTTACTCCTGGAGAGGCTTAGAGAAAAGGGGTTGAGGCTTCTTCCTCTCCCTTGCAGAGTACTGCAGAACTACTGCATGTATGAACCTCGAGGTTCTG
Organism: Sclerurus mexicanus; assembly: GCA_013396755.1. Taxonomy (NCBI): domain Eukaryota; kingdom Metazoa; phylum Chordata; class Aves; order Passeriformes; family Furnariidae; genus Sclerurus; species Sclerurus mexicanus. The sequence goes on along the minus strand of VWZF01004427.1, from coordinate 11,613 downwards.
GGAGGGCAGAGGGCAAGAGAGAGGGCTGTGGAGATCTGCACACCCACAGTACCACCTCAGTACCCTACAACATGATGGTCTATCCCACAGAGACAGCCTCCGGTCACAAGAGGGACCAAACTGCCTGAGAGGAGAGGGATGAGTGAGTAGGGCAGAGCTGGAGAGTCCTCCTGCCCTTGCTTAAATGTCTCCTAACCTGTGCACAAAAGTTTTAACAGTACAGCCATGACCGATGATAGGATAGTACCATCCTTCTGGTTGTTATCAGCAGTGACATTCAAATGATATCATCCCTCCTTACCTGCAGGCGTGTTCCAAAGTCTGCTGGAGCCCTTTCATTAGCATCAATTAGCATGAGATCAGTTTGTGATTGCATTTCCCTGGAGGTGCAAAAGCTGCTTGCACACCTTCTCTTCTTTCTTGGGATGCTCAGCATGATCAGAGGGTCCTCTGCAGGAGAGCAGTAGCAGTTGCATTTGCATCTCCAGAGGAGTTACAGGGTTCCTTCCCACTCACCAGGCCTCTTTCATGCAGCATGCAGTTGCAGAGACACTGGTGTGGCTCCCTCTCACCAAGCCAGAATCTGTAATTGCAGGATTCAGCAAAGAATTAAAATAGATTTTTCCCACAAGTCCTTAAGGAAATCAGTGCTTACTCAGCAGGAAACAGACTCAGGATCATATAGCTGTCCTGCAGAGGTAACCTGTCATATAAGCCTGCATAGAGACGATATGCCAGGCCACAGAGAGCACAGCAAAAACACACATTGCACAGTACAGAGGGTAGATGCAGCAGAGTCAGTTTCAGATGATGATTAGTATATTCAGCAATGTGCCATTTGCTGAGAAAACCTATTAATAAATGGAGACAAAGGCCATAATAAACTAAAGAGCAACTGCTTCACAGTTCAGAGAGTAAACACAGTGCCCTGGGCAAGGAAGCAAGATGGCTCAGTAACAGAGAGCTTAGCACAGACCAGTTCAGACCATTGATAACTCTGCTTATCACAATGAGAAAAATCAGGATGATGGGAGAAAATAAAGAAAAGAAGGAAGAAGAGTGAGAGAGAAGACAGCCACAAAAAGCTGAGCTTTACAGTAAGAGCGTGCATTGCCCTCTGACCCTGTGTGCCTAGCATTAGAGAGCAAGGAGGCTTATCAAAAATCTCTTAAAGAACCCAGATCCTTTCTCTGTAACCTTCACTTTGTAGTGAAGTAAGATCAGACATTTCTGAAAAATTTTCTAAATTTTTCATTAAACATAAGAAGTAATAAAACATTATGAAAGGAACACAGGCATTGTTTCTTGCGTAAACTGCAGGTGGTTTACACCTCAGAGAGCGCTTATCAGTTATGCTTTTCCTGCAAAGCAGATCATTGGCTTCTCAAGTGTCTGCACATGGCTCAAATCTTGAAGCATTTCTTGGTGAAAGGCCTGCCTTCTTTGAAAATTCTGAAGGTAGTAATGAGAAAAAACAGACACCTTTCTCTACTCAGGATTTTTTCTCATGGGGCTGAAATTAGGATGCTGTTTTTGCAGAGGAGGTGAAATATACAAGGAGGAAAGCATGAAAAAACCCCACCAAATGATCCAAACAGCTCCTCACCTTTCTCAGAAGTGACATTCTTCATGTTCATTACTTGTAGCCAGAAGCCTTTTGAGAGCAATGGATTTAGGAAGCCAGGGACTCCCATTTCTAGTCAAAGGAAGGGCAACTGAAATGGATGAATGGGACCCCATGACTTTTCACCATCCAGATTTTGCATTCGGGTAGTTCCAGAATTTTTCTGGGAATCCCACAATGAATGGTTCCACCACTAGATGTGTCAGAGCTGTCAATATTTGATATCTAACTGAGATATTATAATATCCTATGTGTGGGCATAGCCTTGTTCCCTGCGGTCAAAAGCAAGCCCTGTGATCAAAGGGATGTGTTTGAGGATCTTTGACTCCTAGAGGAAAGCACCACTGATATCCTTACTTGAGTGCTGGATGAATATTCTGTTCACTTTTGCTTTACCTTTAGTACCAACTATTTTTTTGCCTGGAATCTGTGAGTACATTTTTTTTGTAATTGTCTGTATGTTCTCTGAATTCTTCTGGTACCTCTGTTTCAAGGCACCTGAATTATATTATGTATTATAATCTCACAGCGTTTCCCAGCTGGGATGGAGCTGATTTCCTTCACAGCTGCCCATGTAGTCCAGCGTTTTGGATTCATGTCCACAACAGTGCTGACGGCACACAAGTGTTTCAGCTCTTGCTGGGTAGGGCTTGCACAGGGTCAAGGTCCCTGTTCCTCCCTCTGCACCCTGAGCAGGCAGGCCGGGGGTGGGCAAGACCTTGGGATGGGACAGCTGCCCCTCAGCTGACCAGAAGGATATTCCATACCATATAACATCATATTCGGCAATAAAAACTGTGGGGAAAGGGGAAATTTACAAAGGTGGCTGCTCAGGGGCTTGGCTGAGACTCGCCCTGCTGTGCGAGGTGGCGAGTGACCTTGCATCATCACTTGTGGGTTTTCCTCTTTGCCTTCTTAATCTCAGATCAGCTTTCGTTCACCCCTCTGCTGCTGAGTATTTATTTAAGCGCTCAGCACTTAAAAGTGTCCTCTATCACCAGCCTGCTTTGTTTCGCAGGGACCTGCAGCAGCTCCTACAGCCCGCTGGCCGGGGCCAACCTTCCAGTGCCACCTAACTGCGGTAAACAGCAGGAATAGGCGGCATTCCTAAATCCCTGCCCCTCTCGGTGCTGACAGCGGGTACCTTACACCCACTCACCGAGGGGCAGCCGGGCCGGGCCGGGCCGAGCTGAACAGAACCGGGCTGAGCCGGGCCGGGCAGAGCCGAACAGAACCGGGCTGAGCCGGGCCGGGCAGATCCGAACAGAACCGAGCTGAGCCGGGCCGGGCCGAACAGAACCGAGCCGGGCAGAGCCGAACAGAACCGGACCGGGCTGAGCCGAACAGAACCGGACCGGGCTGAGCCGAACAGAACCG
>VWZF01004426.1:716471-732505 GCA_013396755.1 Sclerurus mexicanus | reverse complement strand
GAGGGAGACGAAAATAAGGGAAGGGAAGGGAAGGAAAAAGGAAGGAAAGGAAGGAAAGGAAGGAAGGGAAGGAAGGAAAAAAATGACCTTTTTTTATGAGAGGAAAAATTATTTTCTTCATGCCCTGATAAAATTAAATGGTAAATACACCATCTAATATACCACTACAGTAAAGTTCAACAAAGTATTTCTATCTGACAATGGAGCAGAAATACGTTTTATCAAATCCAGAAAACAGTATTTGGGCCAAAATTTTGTCTTTTTTAAAACACAAAACTGAGCTTCAAAATATTATGGTTAGAAATTTATTCAAATGTACCTCGATAAACTATAATATCTGATTATAGTTTTATTTCCCTTTGCTAAGTACTTCTTGTTTTATCTGTACAGTCACAAAAAATTCGAAATACACAATGCAATATGATAAGGGAGATACAGTTTATACATTTTAAAAGAAAAATGAACAAACTTCCTTCTATCAAACATTGAAATCTGGGTCTTCTATTTTTTTTCTGATGATTTTGAAATAGCCTTTAGCATAATTTAAAGTAACTTGGGAGAATACAAGTTTTTGGCTGAGCAGTTAAAACACAGCCTTTCCAAAAATAAATACTTTCTAGAAGTATTGAACAAAACATTTTCTGAATAGCCATAACCTGTGGTCATGTAGCTGCATTCTACGCCTACACACATATGAGAGGTGAAAAAGATGTGTAACAATTGGTTTTTTATTATTATTTATTTTGGTTGGTTGGTTTTTTTGGTGTTTTTTTTTTTTTTTAACCAAGTGTCAAGCTTTATATATTTAAATTCTTTTAACCAAATGTTCTCATAGAAAAAATGGAAAACCGAGAGAAGAAGAAATCAGTATAGCAAAGTTTGCTGACCTTTGGACAGGGCCCAGTAAAGAGTGGTGATTTCTAAATGTTTTCTGAACTCGAATCAAGCTTCACAACTTGGACTTTTAAGCTACAGGGTGAGCTGGAACCTTTGGAGTAATAAATCAAAACCACTCAAAATGGGAAATAGCACTACTTCCAGTTATTTAACCACAAAATCTCAAATTCCGCTTCCTTTCATAGCTTAGTTGCTCTTACTTGGTCAGGATGTTCTGTCCAGCTGGAAGGCAAAGACTGAAAGGATTGTGGGTCCTTTGTTAGTGTTGTTGATTTTTAGTTGAGGAGTGATGATATTTTTTTGTTAGGTTACTTTTTTTTTCTTTTTGCCCCTACATTTCTTCTTTTTTTTTCTAAATTGTCCTGGGCAGAATCTTCTTTTTATACTTCAAAATCTGTTCACTAGGGGACTCCTCTAGCAGGCCGCAGAAATGTGTTAGTATTCCTCAGTACAAGGACAAGAATGAACTTTGCTTTCCTCTTTCTCTAAAGGTTTTTTGCCAGTAGACTACCATTCGAAAGACAGTAGCAACATCTCCATCCTCTGCTGACTTATATTTCAATGGCAGAAAAACAAAATACAACAACTCAAAAGATCTGGAAAAAGTCATTCCTGGTCCTGTTCCATTTTAACAAAGAGTTATCTTGTGGTAGGTCTGAAGATGTAAGTGCAAAGAGATAAGTGAAATGTACAGAACAGAAAGATTGTCAGGAACAACTTTCTTTGGAATTTTCTCTTGGTTGTTTTTCTGACCTAATGCTGAACATTGTGGCTGTTGTGAGTCTCTGTGTCGAGGACTAAATGCTTTCAAGTAGGAGACTGAAGAATCCAAGGCTCCAGAAGTACACTGAACAGCAGTGTCACCTACATGTCTACACTTTTCTCACCACATCACTCCCCAACCTTCTGGCTTCTTGTTCTCAGCTCTCCTCTTCCAGCTTATGCTATTCCTCTAAGTGTTTATGCAGTCCGAACCTGGCTCATAGAAAATGATCAAAGGGGAAAATGAAGAAATTCTTATTACTAAAAACTACTTTCTCTGTAACTATAAGTAAGCAGACACAAGGATAAACAGAAAAGTCAAGACAACTTGATTCTGTTTACACTTGCATCACTGGTAAAAATCCTTTGAAGAATCTAAAAATCTAAACTGTTTTTGAGTGATGTGCCTGAGGTTGTCCACAAAACCTTTATGTATAACAGAAGTTTTTTTCCTTTTCTTATGAATTAAATACCGGGTTTCATGGCAGATTAGTCCTATTTCCCTCTGTTTTAAATCCGTTTTTCAATGTTTTTACTCTATAGAATAAATTTTTATATTAATTTCTTTTTTCTTTCTTTTTTCTTATTTTTTGTCGTGAGTAGATGACAGATTTTTATAATAAGCTGATTCATTTAATAGAGTAAAGAAAAAGGAAGCAACATTATTTTCCCATCATACAGTTCTTTCCCTCCATTTTCCCTTAAATAACCCTCTGGGTAAAATGGTCCAGGGTTGCAAAATGAAATTTGGCCTAAGCATAGTTCCCACTGTCATGTAGCCTTTCATTTGTTGCCTGCAAAATCCATTTATCGTACTTTCAAAATAGTATTCCGATTACTTTAAAAGAGAAAGATTCATATTTCCTCATAGTATCTGTTGATTTTTGTGGTTTTGTAGTTGGGTTTCTTTGGGTGTTTTTTTTTGTTCTGTTTTGTTTTGGGGGTTTTTTTTGTGTTTTTTTTTTTCTTTTTTCTTTTGTGTTTTTTTTTTTTACTGTAAACATCACAAAATGAAATATCATTATTCCCTTTTCAGACATAATAGTGTTTCTGTAAGCTATTATATCATAAAGTTAATGAAAGTAGACCCTTTAAGTATGAAAATTACTTCAAAAAGTAATTCCTTTTTGAAAGATGAGTTTTTCTAGTTTCTATATTTTTTTTCTTACAAATGCTGCTGAATAATAACTTTCTAGTGTTTGAAGCTTTCTGAACAAAGGTACAGGAATAGCCTCCTCCGTAGACAATTGGCATTAATTGATTCCTGATGTTAAATTCTCTGTCTTCAATCGACGTATGATTTCACCAGCAAAGGTGGGACATTTGAATCACCTTTAGATATTTATACTGGGTGTGTTTACCCCAGGGTAAATTTGTAACTTTGTTTTTTAACTAAGGAAGTAAAATGACCCTTTTAAGTTACAGTTAATTTTCTTATGGCAGATGTCTAAATCTGAACCTCTGTAGAGTAACTTATTTCTCTCTGATAAGTTCAAAGGGAGTCTAGTTGAGATCAAAAGTAGATCCTTATGAGATACATGATAACTTAAATTATAGCAGCAAATATCTATAACTTTCATACTCAACAAAGACCTGTGTTCTATTTCCCAAGCTCAGATAATTTAAAGTCAGATAATTTGAAGTGAGATAATTTCTTGAAACATTTTAAAAGCCAGCTTCAGAGATCTGAAAAAGTTTGAGCTCTACCATTAGAGGTATTCTAGGATGAACTACACACATATGAAATTGGATCAAAATTTGGAGAATGTTCAAACTACCTGTAGGGAGTGTATTGAGTTAATTAATTGACATAATTTGACAATAAGCTATCTTGAGGAAAGTGGACATATTTTTGGACGAGTCTTTACTAGCTCTCCTATAGGTTTTTCACATGAAAAGGGGAGATTTGCTCAACCCTTAATGAGGGGAAATTTTCTTGACATTTACTGATTTATTTGTCTCCTAGTGCCCCATGAAAACTTAAACCCTTTTGCCTGATCAGTCTGTCAGCATCTGTAATGGGAACCATTCACCCAGCAGTTCCACTGGATTGGAGGTGATTTGACTGCCCTTTTCAAGGATACCTAAGCCAACAGCATAAGAGAGACCCCCCTCAGTGGATCTTCCCACTTTATTTGAATGTGTCATCTACCATCACCAACTGCTAGCACCTGTCAAGGACTTGCTCTAACAGTTTACGGAATAGCACTTTTAGATGCAAATTGAATATCTGTAAATAGGAACGGACACATAGGACAGTCTGTTGCAGTATTTAAGATACGTTAATTAGGGTATGGAGTAGTTAGAATGTGATTTGCAGGTAGTTTAAGCTAGTCAGCTAAAACAGATCATGCATAAACTGGAGTAGTCACAGTTGGTATGGGCCAACTGGTTATAAGAACTCACCAGAGCAGCAGTTCAGGAGGTCTCATCAGACTTAGTGAGAGAATCCTTTGTGTCAACACATGTAATGGAGACTGCCATCACCAACCAGACCGTGAATGACAACCCTGTTTCAGAGATTTGAATCACCACAAATATTACCTTTTGTAAAAGATGCATTACATTGGTATTATAACAAACCTCCTATCCATGTGTTGCTGTGCAATACCACATCATCCTTGTACAACTAACACCAGTTCAAAACTGTTGGCCCCGCCTTGCAGTGAGTGAGCAGAAAAAATAACTTCACAGATGGCAAATGATTCTAGCATGTCCATGGCAGTATTTGCCTCGCAAAGTTATTCCTTTACTGCCATGCAACTTCTTTCCCTAATTTTGATTACAGCATTGCGTCCTTTTACTAATGTCAACAACTTGCTTTCAGCCTTTTCCCCATCACACTATCATGCCTTTACCACAAATTCAGCATGTACTATATGCTTGTATTGTGATTATTAGAAATTAGAGTGTACCAAAGCTTCTCATAAAAGATTTTACATCCTTCAATCATCTCTCCTGAATTCACTTTTAAACTTATCCTGCACCCAGATTACATTGCATGGTTTGACCATAGATTATGAAGACAAAGCCAAAATGTCCTTTAGCCCATGTAACACACATTGGCTGCTTTTCCAAAATTCCCATTACAGAATATAAATAGAGATGTGCTGTTTAGTCAGCTTTTACTGTTTGAGAACCACTGAGTCTGAATGAAAATTCATTGGTAGGAATTGTGTTTGGTGTTGTTTGTCTATGGCAACCCTTCACATTATTATTATGGAGCAGGCACCTAATCTGCTTAGCCTGATCCAGACTGTAAATTTGCTGCTTGATTGAATTCTCGTTTTAGTGTTGATGATATCCTGGGATCCTGAACATCATAAAGTAGTTGCCAAGAACTGGTCAGCTACATAGAGACATGAAAAGAGTGAATGTGAGGACAAGCAAAGTTATGCAAATTAGCAACATGATACCCCAAGAAACAGAGAGGGGATATAAGCTTTCATGAAAGAATGATTCAGATCAAGAGTACTTTAAGATTTGCTAGTGTCTGCTTTGCAACCCATTCTTCTATTGTTTTATTTAAATTCAGGCAATCTATGCTATGTGTCTGGTTACTGAGAGATTTTTGAGCCCAGAGAGACAAATAATTGTTTCATATAATCATATTTTCAATAGCAGCTGGTCTCTGAGGTGAATCAAATTAAAAAAGCTGATACTTCTCCTCACTCTGATGTCTGTGAATATCCTCTATTAAAATTTGCAAAATACTTCATCTCTGCTGACACAAAACAAATTCAGAAGTGACGAACACTTCCAGAGTTTATTTTCTATTTTTCTTCTTTTTTTCTGTTGAATTTCTCCTAACTCTAGTTTTATTATATGAACTAACACTTTTAGATAAATTAGTAAACTAGATGATTTAAATTTAAGCTGGTAATACCCATGGAAGAAACAGCAAGGGACACTTTTCCAAACTTTATGCCATTAGTCTAACTAGTCAACAAGTTGTGTTTTAACCACCAGCTCTCCAACATACAAAGTTTGCAACTAGATGTATCTATATTCTACTACAGTGAAGACATTGAAACATTAAAGAAAGTATGGGTTTGAGCTCCTGAAAGCAGCAGGAAAAGAACAATACTTTGGTTTTTAATCTCAAGGATTAAGTGATTTCTAAACATGAAGCTGAGAAGCAAGGTTAAGTTTTGCAGCACTGCAGAGAAAACAGAACAAATAAGGCAATATTCCAGTTCCTGGACAGATCAAATGGTAGAGAAGACTAAGAGATAGATGGTCTCCTGAAATTCAGTTTTCAATATTGTTTTTGTTCATTGTTTCCAGAATTCCTGACTGGAGAGCTAGAGTTGTTTCTTTACAGAAAAAGAACTTAAATCTTGGCCCAATAACATGAAACTCTTGAAGGCAATAACAACTTGGGAATAATTACTGTATTGATAGTGTATAGGAAATGGACAAGAAAGGTCCTAAATGTTTAGTATATATCCACAGAACCATAGAAACTAGAATCATAGAATCGCTTGAATTGGAAGACACCAATTATCTAGTCCAAACTCCTGCCATGGGCAGGGCTGTCTTTAACTAGATCGGGTTGCTAAATGACCTATTCAACCTGTCCTTGAGCACTTCCAGTGATGGGTTGTCCACAACTTCTCCAGAAAACCTGTTTCAGTGCCTCATCACTTTCACAGTAAAAAATTTGTCTCTAATATTTAATCCACACCAACTCTCAGTTTAAAGCAAATAGGACCCTTGTCCTATTGTCCTATACAACCCTTGTAAAAAGTCCCACTCCAACTTTCTTGTAGGCCTCTTTATGTATTGGAAGGCTGCTAGAAGGTCTCTCCAGAGACATCTCTTCTCCAGGTTCAACGGCTCCATCTCTACCAACATGACTACGCAGGAGAGGCACTCCAGCCCTCTGATCATCTTCATGGCTGTCCTCTGGCTTCACTCCAGCACATGCTCATGCTTCTTATGCTGAGGGCCCCAGAGTCACCTATATTACTTCAGCTGGAATTTCGTGGGAATGAACTAGAGCGAGACAATCACCTCCTTGACTTGTTGCCCACACTTCTTTTGATGCAGCCCAGGATAAAATCAGCTTTCTGCACTGCCAGCCCATAATATAATGAAGGACCAAATATTTCATCTTTCTCTTTCAAAAAGACAAATAGATAAATAAAATCCATAAACCTAGAATTTTCAATAATAACAATTATAAGGCACCTATAAATTATATCCCTTTATATTACATTTCACTTAAAACTTTGGTAGACTAAAGAGAAAGTGTTTCTCTAGCAGACTGCAAACAAGTCAGGAAACCATTAAATAATCAATTTCATTTTATTTGCCCAGATCTGCTTTCCCTGGTTGTTTTGTCTTCTGTGAACAAAGTTGGGTTTGTTGTTTTTTTGGTTTTGTGTTGGTTTTTTTTGCAGCAGCAGAATAGTTTTCTATAGTAAGGTCACTATGTTAAATCAACTCAGCTCCACTACAGAGGGTGTGAATTTTCAACCAGAGGATTGATATTTAGTGGACATGTTCATTGGTGCATTAGTAAAGGGTTAAAAAACTGTATTAATTTTTCAGCATAATGATTTTTTTAATAAATTAATCGCATTTCTGCACATGTTAGAGTAATATCAAAGATTTGATTTTTTGACCTTATGTCTCAGTAGATTTGCATCCCATTGAAAAAATGCTACTTTGGGTGAGGACTCCTTAGAAAACATGTAAACCACAATATCTTATAAAAATGCACAACCGAATAATTGATAATGGTATTTTTCATTTTACTTTACCAGGAACTAGGATATTTATGTCTCAGATCTACTGTTTGCAGATTTAGCAAGGCTGGCACTGGATATTTGTATCAACAACAAGCACTTTAAGGTTTTAATTTCCTACTGTTTTATTTTATTCTTCCTTCTTCTGAGAATTATGGTTGTTTTTTTTAAGATGAGGAAAACATAACAGCATCCTTCTCTCTATTCATGAATCAATTTAATTGCTGCTCCTGAACTGTCTGCTATTATGCATGCAGAGGGAGTTGATTACTTAAGGTGTATTATCTACCACATAAATAGTCTATTTTTGTATTGAATTTTTCATAGATGAAATAGCTGGTCTTGTACACATATATGTCAGCTTTTTAGGCTATTTTTGTAGCAGTCCTTATCAGAACATTTTTTTTCTTTAGGAAGTAATATAACAATATACTCATTTTCCCAGAAACTTAGTCTTCCCTTTATTTTAGTCTTTTTACTGAGATTCATTTCATCTTAGCCTGTACTGAAAAAACCTACAAGGCTCAGGAATGAATGCTGCATAGAACTTTATTCATATTTGACTGTAATCAAGTTGGTTTTCTCATACTTTGTTTAATAACACTGCACTCTGTGGTCATATTTATCCTTCCAAAGGACTTATGTGTCTTTTTTTAGGATGTTTGAATTTATTTTTATGAGAAGGAGCTAGGACAATTTTTTTTTTTTTTCAAGGCCAGGTGTCAGAGACTGTTTGTATCCATTTTATATAATAATTGATGTTATATCATGTCCCTACTCCTTGTGATACCCTGTGGCTGCATCCCATCATAGTGGTTGCAGGTATTGCGTGTGCAGAGGCAGAATATGAGCAGCCTACAGGAGCTGGAGAACACAACACTGTCCAGAATATGGTACTGAAGAAGCACATGGGCTAAAAGGTGTCTTCCCGTTGAAAGACTATCCATATTGACTTATTACAGCCTGAGCTGAAAAAAAATTAAAATAAATAATTACAAAACCCCAGCAATTATGATAACATTAAAACCATAGAGATAGTGACAGGTCTGGTGACACAGCTTGCTTATTGGACCTGTTTTTGCCTCAATGTACAGGTTTACCTTGAAGCCTATTGAAAGAAGTATAACTAACACAATTTATATTTTCTATTTTTTCTCAAGTCAAAATCTTCTAAAAATAGATGTTAAATAATTTCAAAATAGGTGAAAGTTTTCTCTATTATTTTATTACAATATATAACCCCATCACTTGTCTATTGTCCTATCAATGTTATATCATAGAACATGAAGAGATAGATGCATGGACAAAATGTTCCTGAAATTTTTAATGGGTTTTTAGGTTATCCCTATAAAATCTAGCTCACCTGCCTAATGAGGCTGATCTGAAATGGAGAGGATAGTAGGCTGTTTACACCTTTTTTTTTTCCCCCCCAATAAACAAAGGTCAATTGGTACTTTGCATTTATCCCTCCAATTTTGATCTGTAGGTCTGTTATACGCTTATATTTCCCACTTAACATGATATGCAATTCTTTCCTACACTTACTCTTTTTCATAACTTATAAGTTGCATTCTGTTTTCCCACCTTTTCCCCAGTTCATTATGAGTCTTCTGAATTCTTAGCCTTCCATCACCCTGGCAACCTTTTCCAGCTTTGTACATCTGCAAATTTAACAAATGTGCTATTTCCTGCATTATCTGGTCAACCCTGACAATATTCTCTGGCTGCAGATACAGGTTCTCAGTTTAATCATCATTTCTTTGTGCTACTGAAACAGTAGTGCTATTATCTTTTTGGAAACATTTTTAAATGTTACATCATGTCACAACAGGTGATATTTTCTGAACTTCATTTTCTGAACTTCATGTGAGACAGCATCAAAAACTGCACCAGAGTCAAAACATGACATCTTTTTTGTCTCTTGCCACAAGGCTGTTCCTGTGTCATGGGAGGATATCAGATTAGTTTGACACCGTTTGTTGTTGACAAATGCATGATGGCTGCAGGTATTACATACCCTTGTGTAGGACATTACAATAAAATAAGAAGAAATGGTAAGTACAGAGCGAAAAACTATTTTCTGAGTTGTGTATGGGGTATTTATTTTCTTCTTTCAAGCTTAAGAGGGACATTGATTTTCAGTCTTTTCAGTCTTTCTGAACCCCGTTATTTTCTTTGTCCATTTGGCATACATATTTCCAGTTTCAGACCAGTTACTTGGAATAGCATTGTGATTGCAGGATCAGTGGAAATATGCAACCTTTAAAATGAACGCCAACTATTTCTCATTGGTCAGTTGCATCTGATGCTACAGGGAGACCAGTGCTTAAATAACTAGAAAATTAGCACCATAGGGAAGAGATTCCACTATGACAGAAAATGAAACTTCAGATTTTGGTGTGTTGCTGAATGGTGTGCAGAATGCTGTGCAGAAATGCAATTCAAAGTATTCTTTACAAGAATATTTTTATCTGGAAATCTTGGATGTGCATAAATATCTCACAGATATTTCCAACAGAATAATCACATTTAACCTAAGCTACTTAAGCTGACATAGAGCTTTTTCATCTCTTACTCCTTCAGTTTACACAGTGCAAAGCCTTTTCAGGAGCATGATATACAATGCAAACAGAAAGTATAAGAAAACAGAAAAGATGAAGTCAGTTTTAGACATATTTAAAATGTTTCAAACAATAGAATTCCTTTTTTATTATAAGGATATACATAAATATGAACAACATAAATAATATATGCATACATAAGAATATATGATGAAGGTAAACTATATGTGTTGGAAAAAAATATTATTTTAAAGTGTATATTGAGTATGAATTTATAGTTAAAAATGTGCACATTATAAGTCCTTGAGTATGATTTTATAATTAAAAATGCATACATTATTACTCCTTAAAATAGAAGTTCTATCCATAAGAACTTATATCTATTCTACAGGAATTATAATTGTTATATTTTCATGAAATTTGGGGAGCCATGACTGGAATGTGAACAAAAAACTATACTGTATACTTTCAAGTTTTTTGAGTTCAATCTATTCCTCAGACAGTAATGCTGCATTTATCACACACAATCCAGATTAAAGCTATACTTTTATGACCTTTAAAATTTATAGAAGACTATAATTCAGAAGATAAATCACTTTTCATGCAGAGGAGATATTTGGACTAAGGATAAGAAACATCTCTCTACTTAAAACTGCTTGGCTTGCAGTATTGCTTGAATTGTCAATGTCCTTTCCCTGTAGCAGTATCACCTGGTTACTTAGGCAATTGTTTTGTTTGTCGTCAGACCTACTCTGCTGAACCATAATTGAGAACCCTTTTGGCTGTCAGCAGGATTTACTGGGAGTGTGTTTGCATGGCTGCAGAATCTCTGTTACCCTACCAGGCGTGAAACAGTCATGAAAATTTGTGAACTTCTTTTTAAAGATTAGTAATTTTCATTGGTGATTTTATTTTCTCTTCAGCATGGTGTATTATATACAATGCTATTGCTCTGACTTTGTAAGATCAATTAAAATATACAGAAAATATACAGTGGAAAAAAGCCTCAAAATAACATTACTTATTCCTTCCATTTTTATATTTCTTACAAAAAGTTTAACTTTCATAGGGAAGCTTGTAATATCAGAGATAATTTGGTAATAGAATTGCAGGATATTACTCCTTTAAATCAATTGAAAAGCACGAGCTGATTTAAATTGGCTCCAGTCTCTAAATAATGGCTTTCTAATTTCAAAATCATTTGAGCAAAACTTAATAAGAATTTAGATTCACATAAAAGAAGTTTTCACATTAAAATAGATCTCTATATAGACGAAAAAACCCACATAAACAAACCCCAAGAAAACAAAAAATAACTCCAACTAACAACAACAACAAACCAACAAACCAAACCAAACCAATCAATGAAACAAACTGACAAAACAAACTACCAAAAAAATACTAAAGTTTGTAAAATTTTTTCCACGGTTCTGTCTTGGTCTTTTTTGTCCTACCAACATTTTTGAAGTGCATTGTGAGGCAAGAAGGTTTACCTAAGCAAACAGATAAATGAGATTCTGACTATATATGTCTAAAATTTGGTCAAGGACTAGTCACACTAGCAATGATGTGGAAAAATAGTAGTCACTACAGAAAAATAGGCATCTTAAGTGTGTGACTCATGAGATTCATATAGAAATAAATCATGACATAGAATTTTTCCTTTCTCATCTGTTACTATGAACGAAAGTCAGACAGGTAGATGTGGGCATGTACATTTACAAATACACATATATGTATATATTTAGATAAATCCTCCAGGAACTTCCAGACAAGAAAGTCAAATGCATACTGTCCCATTCACTGTAACAGAAGATGCGGCCATGCCTACGTCCTTAATGCTGAGCTAGCACAAGTTTCAGCTGTGCAGCAACAGTGAGAGCTGCCAGACTTTCTTCCGTTTCACCCTTCTACTCATCTGTGATAAGTGTATTCTTCTTTGTGGGATTTTAGAGTATACGGCAATTTTCACATGACAGGAAATGTTGATGGCTACATTAGCAAGTTACATTAGTCACCTCAGAACTTACGCTTTTCAGCTTCTAAGTAGTGAGATAAGACCTACAAAAAAACTTAAATGAAAACTCAAATACTCTTAAACTATTTTACTGCATGTGAACAAATTTTATTAAATGTGGTAAGTCAATGGTTTGCATATTTTCATGACTCAAACACAGCAAATACCAATTAATAATCTATTGTGAACAAGATCATATTTTCTCATCTTTACTGAAAAGCTTTCTTTTGGTTATTGTTGTTTCTTTGGCTGTTATTAAAGTTTGCATATTTTTTGTATCACAATATGGGACCACAATGTTAAGCTTATTCAGTAACAGACAGGTGCTCATTGGCCTTGTGACTTTTATGACTGTTATTTAGTTATTGTATGTGAACCACTTAATATTAAAGCTGACTTTTCCTCTTCATTTCCTCATTTGAAGGTTGTTTTTTGGGGGTTTTTTTTGAGCAATTATCTCAGCTTTTACTGAGATTGGGTTTTCTCATATATCAATATCATTAGTGATTAGAAACATTAAAAGGCGCTTGTCTTCCCATTAATAAATACTAAACTATAAATATAGACAAAGATGCGCTTAAGAAATTTTAAAACAAAGATAGTAACAATACATTTTCTGGAAAACCTTAGAAAGTCGGGTTAGTCTTTGAGATGTGAATATTTTTGGGAATCTGGGGAAAGGTTTATAAAAGAGAAGACTGGTATAGTTGCATAGAAATGTAATCTAATTACTCAGCATGATATTAGTCTGGATGAGAGAGATTTTAAATACTTTTCTTTATAAGACAATTTTCGAGACGTTTATTTTAAAGATTAATTCAAAGTTAATAGAAGCCTCTTCAAGGTGATTTTAAACTGAAATTGGTCTCATCTCATAGTACAGTAACTTTTTTTCATAATATAGAAACAGAAAACAATTCTGTAAGAGGAGCAGAAATACTATATATTGATCCATCAAATTAGGGGCCACAGGCATGCTGCATCAGAATTTTCCTTTGTTATTTGAAGTGACAAAATTTTAGATATCATCAATCATTTACAAATTACTAATAAAACTGTATCTGAAAAAAAAATGCCTTTGGCAGCTGTGTAATGCAAGACATTACTCTGTTTACAGATTTCTAGCTGAATTCAAGAATTTAGTCATTACTAAGACTAGCAGTTACCTTATTGTCTATTGCTCTGGGTGGCAAATAACAACTGTTTAGCCTTACTGATTTATATAAAAGCATGAGAAAGCACATTATCTCTATTTCTTATATGCCTAGTGTCATGTAATTTCAAACTCCCTAGAGATCTTGGCTGGGGGTGGTAGTTGGTCTTGTATAGTCATTTGGCACACTGAAAAGTTTGACAAATAGGTATTGCTCACAGATAAATTGAATTTGGAAGAGCACGAATCATTGCTCATGGAAGACAAGTATTTTCACTGAATTAAGACAGCAATAACCCAGGAAGTAAGGTACTTGAAAGGGTAGAATTGAAGAGTTTAATGGAAACAAAGAGGGAGTTTTCCTGTCTGGCTGTCATGTGTTTGTTTTATTTTGTTTGAAAACCACAAGATAACAATTTCATATGGAAAAATAATTTTTGTTTTAGACAGAGTAGATGCATAGGGAAGTGTCCTAGGCAGAGACAAGGGAAGAAGCACACTTCTTGTTTATGAAAAAGAAATGGTAAACATTGAAAGAAAGTAGATAATAGTACAGATTTTATACTCTGTAAAGGTAGTAGGAGACTTACTTTCTCAGAGTCCTTATTGGTATTTTTCCAGAGAGACATATTCAGCCTATATTTCCCTAATATAAATACCAAAATCTCCTCCATTTTGGCACTATGCACGTAGCTGGTGCAGATGAGAAGGGATATATTTCAAAATTAAGTTCAATTTATATGCTTTATGAAAATGCCCCACTAAATTGTAATGAGTAAGCTAGATCTTTGATAAAATTTGCCTTTTCTACAAATATTAGAATAAATTTTCTTCTGTACCCGTTTTAATATTGCTAGGTCTTTTATTGAGATCATATGTAATGTCAATAAACTCTTATTATTAGTTTAATTACACAATGACAGAAGTGGCTGAGACTGGAAGGCACATCTGAGAACATTTTGTCCAACATCCTACTCAGAATAGGGCCATCTAGGGCAGGTTGCTCAGGACTATGTGTAATCTTCTTTACTTTCCCCATCAAGTGTTTATGAACATGCATAGGGTCCCCCTGAGCTTTCAGTTCTCCAAGGTGAAATGTCCCAGCTCTTTTAACCTCTCCTTTTATGTCAGATAGTCCAGTCCTTTATTCATCTTTGTGTCTCTTCATTGTATTCACTTTAGTATGTCCATGTCTTTCTCATACTGAATGATGGGGCATTTTTTTTTCCCTTTGAATCAAGCAGATAGTTGAGGAAGAGAAATATGACAAAATAAGTAGTACAGCTGCCAAAAGTGACAGATTTAACAGAGCAAAAACCGTTATTGTCTTGTAGCAGTATTATGGTGGGGCTGCAGCTATACTAAGGTAGTGACAGTAGGTGACAGTGTCTAGAGAGGACTGGTGATACACAGTAAAAAGAGGATAAATCTTTCTTGTATATTTAAGATGCCTGGGTGTTTCTGTATGAGTTTAATATTACAAAAAAACCTCCATGTATTACTAAGCAAATACCAAGACAAGCAAATAGACAAAATAGTAGTGCTTATTGAGAAAATTGCATTTGATGCATAACGTGAAAAACAGCTCTTGTCACTGGCTACCTCTTTATTTCTTAACTGAAATTTATCTTCTTTGCTAAGAAACTGTATGCACCTCACAAACATTTTGTCTTCAACAAATAAATATCTGCGTGCCAAGCTTTCAAAATGTTACAACTAGCACACACTTTTGTTCCTTACTGCCTGTTACATACCGGATCAGTGATTATTGGGTCAAACCCACCTTGTGGATGTGCATGTGCATGTGTGTGTGTGTGTCAAGGAAGGGGACCAGACCTTTAGCAGTGTCCACACAGTCAGCCAGGACAGCCGCTGAAGTTTGGCTACATGGCATGAAGGGCATAGGACACCTGTCAGTCAATAAGGTCCGCCTGGTAACCCGCCTACATAACACCCCCTGGAGCCTCTGATACCCCTCACTGTGGCCAAGGGGACAGGGAGTGGTCAGTGAACCAAAGGTCCCACCTGGAGGGAGTGGCCATAGTAGATAAAGAGGCATACACAGGTCTCCATTTTGCCCTGTCCTTCTCTCCTGAAGCCATCAACTTGTGACCTTTCAATGCTAACTATATTTTTCTCTTCTCTTTTTTATCTTTTTATTCTGTGTTCTCTTAATCTCTCTTCTTTTACTCTTTTCTCCCTCTTGTGGGTAACTTAAACACCTATTTTCTGTATTTGAGTTGTGAGTATTTCACTGAAGTTGCATGAAGTTTGTGTTTGCTGGGTGTAACAAAAGCTCCCTACTATAGCAATGCTTGCTAGTCTCAGTAATCTGTTGTAATGCTCTTGTGAAGTTGCGTGTTGTTTCTGTAGAATCCTTTTTGCCAAAACACCTATTCTATCCCTGAATTAAAAGAAATCTCTTAGAGAAAAAGTGTGTAGATTTTTCTCTGGACATGAACTCAAGGTATCAAAGAATCAAAAAGCTTTGTAAGAGTTTTTGTGGGCAAAATCTCTTGAAGTCTAAAATTAAAGTGAACACCCAGAAATCTTGGAGCTCTGATGTGCAGATGAGAGAACCATAATTATGGCACAAAATATTAAACAGAACTGATCTGTGTGAAGCTCTGTCCTTAATTCTGTCTCTACCCATACTATGGACTTCATGAATAAACTAAATTAATGGCTACACTAGGAACTTCTGGCCTGTGCAATTCAGTATCTTGTAGAGATGAATAGTAATAAACAGTAGACCAAATAACAAAGGCAACCATAACTTAAGACATAATCTACTTCAGGCTTCCACAAAATGATGTATCTGTATATACATTTACATGAGGACTGTCACATAGACTTCCCTTCCCTTCCCTTCCCTTCCCTTCCCTTCCCTT
>VWZF01004426.1:705063-716421 GCA_013396755.1 Sclerurus mexicanus | reverse complement strand
TATATACATTGAGATGAGTCTTCTCACATTTACTTCCCTTCCCTTCCCTTCCCTTCCCTTCCCTTCCCTTCCCTTCCCTTCCCTTTTCTAGTCATTTTTATACACAAACTATGATCAAGACATAAATCATTATGATTCTGCATTAAGGACAGCCAGTAAACACACGACAAGACTATGACCTTATAATTTCTTCTATAAGAGAACAGATAAAAAGACAAGTCAATGGGATTCCCTTAAGCATACTAGCATGAATTTGCCAGGAACAGATGAGAGACTCCGCCCCATAATGCAGCAAAATCACCCAGTTCCTCTTATCTTAGACTATATATAATTTTTATTATAAAAGGTTCCATCAGGTTTTCCCAGATCCTGTCTAGAACCCTTCTATGTGGATGGAAACATAAAATAATAAAACATAACCATAAAAATTTGCAATGACATGAATATGTCAGTTTAGTATAGCAAATCTGAAAAATTAGGAAAATATTGACAGTCTGCACAGAAATGTTATTTCAATGTTTGGGGAAGCTTCAGCCATATGTAGTTATGGAAAAGTTCATTGTTTCAAATTGCACCAGTATTTTAAGCACTATTTCAAATTCAGAGAAATGGAAGTAAATGAAAAGTTAAATCTCATGCATGTAAGACTGTTTCTCAGTCCATTACATCAGGGCAGCCGTGTTTACAGTAATTTATCACCATAATTGTATGAAGACACAGATGAAGGAAGAAACAACTGAATAAGATTGAATATAAACCTTAAAAATAAACTAATTTTTTCCATATGTGCCAGAGATTTCTTCAGAGCTTGCTCCCTTTGCCTGATTCTGATCTATATTACTTTTTAATAGAGCTAAGAGAAATCACACCAAACGTACAATAAAATATGTGAGATCACAGTTGGGAACAATCCTTTTTATATATTAATGAGGAAAGTTTCAGGAACTGAACATAATGTTTAGATTTTAAATCTTTATGCTTTGCTTTAGTCTCAGAATCATACAAAATTTTTCATTCAATCTTCCTTTGTATCTGTTCCCAGAAGGGTGATAGCTCAAGTTGATCTCTACCTCTCTTGCAATTCTTATATTTTCTTTAGAAATACGTTTCAATTCTGATTCTGTAGTTGCATATGTTAATAAAAAAAAAAAATTCAGTTGAGAGGCTGTTCAATACAACTTTATGTTTAATTTTCATGAAGCATCAATGGTTTTCTGATAAATTTTCTTAAATCTAAATAGCACTTTTAAACTCAGTACATATATATATTAATTAGGTGTTAAATTTTATCAAAAGCAGCTCACACTTTATCAAGCTTTCCAAAGAAGTGATTTTAAATCAACCCCTTTTTTATTAAATGCCAACATCTATGATCTTTTCCCTGTTGAGATAAATGGGGGATAGGATATCAGTTTCCAAAGAAAAGGAAAAATGTTCTGAACCCTTTTCTAACTTGCCAAAGCTCTCTACTTAGGAAGAGAAATGAAAAGAACATTTTTGATACCTAAACAGATTAAGTTGTACCAGGAGCTATTTATGTTCAATTATACTGCCTGATTTATTTAGCGAGTGGGCAGATTTAGGTGATTTGTTTAATAACATAGTAGAATGATATTTATTTCATGACATAATTAAAAAAGTTGAATTTTAATATAATAAACTACTCAGTGCATGCCAGCAAAGGCATTACACAATTATGGATTTCTGCATATTTCTGTGTATTCAGCTACATCAGCGTGGAAAAGAGGTCCAGATTAAAACTACGGGCACTTAAAAAAACCCCTAGAGTATGAACTTTCAGGGTGTCAGATAATACTATCTATGAGTGGTGCTTTGCATGAAAATGATTTCTGAATAGTTCAAGATCACACCTCAAGGCAGTTTCCATAAAGAAAGATAAATTCACTGGTATTTACGTGGTAGAGAAATGCACTGAGTATAAAAATTACTTTTTTTTCCTTAAAAAAAAGATACTTTAAATTAATTTCTCATATGTTTTATTTTTAAAAGGAAACTGTATGCATTCACAGAGTCTATTTGGCTTAGAATTTTCATATGAAACCTGTGCCTTCTAATAGTGTACAATCTGCTTTCTATGTTTTCATTATGTGGGAGTATGACCTGCTCCAAGATCTGATCAGTGCTAACCTCTATTGAGGATTTTTGCCATCAGATCTAGTATTGTCCATCATCTACCACCTATGTAGGAACTATATCGTATGAGGCAGTATGTGACTTCTCATGCAGATTTACTACAGTAACAGTATCCTAAGAATGACTAGCCTATATGGAAATATATGTATATACACATATATAATGGAATAATTTATCAATAAGCCTGTATTTGAGGGGTTTTTTTTTCTGCACTCAGGTTTCAGTTCAATGGAAGCTGTTCTTGAAGGTTCAAACAGACAACTAAGGATGCTAAAGGAATAACTATTGTCTCTGTTTTAATTTTAGTGGTATATTTTATTGCACATTTTTATTTTGTTTTGTTTTTATACATAGAAAACAAGGGGGAAGAGAGGGAAAGTTTCCATAGTTTTGATATGCTTAGAAAGCGTTTCACTTTAGTAATACCTCTAGCTACTTTCAGCAAAGTTACTGTTCCTGTTTCTCTTCAATTCAGTTCCATATATCACCTCTGATCAGCATGGAGACAACAATTACCAAGCCCAATGACACAATCCTTAGCAGTCAATAAGCTATGCCTTTTTGGAAAATATTCAAGGATATGTACTACTCGAATTTTAGTTTTATGATCAAATGCATGTTCACCTTTCCTTTAAAGGACAATACAACATTTTTATGGTCTTAAACCAATATTTGTCATTCAGGAGCATACCTATAATTAGAAAATCTTTCTTAGAGCTCACATTTTTCAGAGGCCAAGTATTAAAAAAGAAAAAAAAAAAGCACACACACAAAAAAAAAAAAGGTAAGAAAAAAGAGGGAAAAGTCTCTGCACAGCATTTCTTGATTACTTTTGCACTATGTAGGATAAAAAAGGACCCTGGGGTCATGGAAGTGAAATAGAAAAAAATGTGCTAGAAGGAATTCATCAATGACATATCCACACAGAGTGGAAGAGACAACTTGCCTATCTTTCATATACACTAACAACATACACATTTTAAACATAGTTCATGCGAAATATTATTTAAATTCAGATTTTTTCCAGCAATTTGTTTATGTACTAATATGCCAATTTATTTTTCAGTATAATCTCTTAATAATTAGCATTAAAAAGAAAAAAAAAAGAAAATCCATTTTTTTTTTGTTTTAATTTCACTTCTATTCTATGAGACCTGTTTTGTGCATCAAAAAGATACTACTATGTATACTAGTATGAACAGTTTTATTCTGAATATTACTAAAAATAAGATATTGAAGACTTGTGCACCATGCATTTTTCAGTTTGAGGGTAAGGGTGAACTCAGTTCTACTGCCCATGCAATCGATGAAGGTATTCAGTAGTCTTGGTTCCAGTATGGAGACTTGAGGGACCTTGAGTGAGCACTCATCACTGATTTTTGCTTAGGCACTAACCTGTTGACTACAATTCTTTGGATGTGTCCATCCAGCCATTTCCTTATTTATCTAATCATTCATCTATCAAACCTCTATCTTTTAAATTTAGCAGCAAGAACATTGTGGGACACCCTATCAAAACCCTTACAGATGTCCAGGTAGATCACATGCATAGCTGTTCATTGATGCAATCACACCGTCATAGAAGACCACTAGATTAGTCAGACATATCTACAGTTTATGTAATTTGCAGCTAAGGAAAAAAAAAAAAAAGACAGGGAGAAGAGGGAATGAGTATAAGCATCAAAATTTCTGCACAGTATTCTTAAGAAATAAAGTCTGATTGAACTCAGTGAATTTTTCATGTTTAAAAGGCTCAAGATTTAGGTCTTTTGCTTAATCATGTCTCAAATTGCATTAATAAATTATACATTATTAAACATTAACAGTAATGAATTGTACTTAAATAAATGTAACACATTAAAAAAATGTCTGCTGTGGTGTAACTGAATAGTACACTCACATATTATAATACTTTGTTGAAATACATGCTTGCTCACAAAGTTCTGGAGTCATGAACATGCATAATACACAATAACTAATTCTCAATATTAGCTGGAAGATATAAAACATACACATAAACAAAAAATTCTACATGAATGAGGGTAACTCAATGGAATATGCAGAATGGACTGAAAGTAGGAAAATAAACAAGATTTGAAGATATTTTAAAACAATTATATTTAAATATATATCCTTATGATACAATGTATTTGCAAGTATTTTAAAGCATGTCATCATAAATCATAGCATGCCATTTAGATATCACACTATGTAGGAAAAAAAAAAGAAAAAAGAAATCTAATTAAAAAGCCTTATTTGTCAAAAAATGAGCGTCAGATTTTTATCTTTGCAACATGAACACAGGAGATTATTATTTTATTTTTCAAATCAGAAAACTGAAGCAGAAAACAGAGTAATATGCTTTACAACCTTTCCAATGATCCCAAGTGAGCTGATAAATATGTTTCTTTTCAAACACTCCCTATTGCCCCTTATTTTTTCTTTATTTATTTTTAATTAATTTAGTCATTCAAATTAAGCTATTATGCACACAGCTTTACTCTTTTCTATCTATTTTTCTAGACTACATTGCCTCTTTTACTAAGCAGCTGGATATGACAGATGTCCTGGGCTTCAGCTATTATTTTGGAGCAAACAGGGAAAGTTCCTGAAAGCTTTCTGTTACAGAAACTTTTGTATAATTCTTTTCAGATAGAACATATTTTGGGAAAAAAAAAAAAAAAAAAGAAAAGGTTGAGAAAACCACACATTTTACTTCAGCTCAAATGCTCTTCAGTATATATTTGGGTAAATTGGTATGCTTAATTTTTATTCTTAAACTGAATGAAAAAAAAAATTGAAAGTCTTGAAGTCTCTTACAAAATATACTCTATTTTTTATTTAATTCTAATTCATGGTTTGGAAAGCAAAATCTATCTGTTTGTCATCTGTAAACATCTGAATTTAAATTACTTACACTGAAAAGGGATCTTCTATCAAATATCAGAATAAATACAAGTGAAATAGTAATATTTACTCCATTAAGCTATCCATTCCTTTTCTTCTGTCCATTTCTCTATTTGGCTTCACACTTTACAGCATCCAATGGTATGGTGCACATCTTCAGTGAGTAGAAGTTTCATTTATTTAAAAAAATAAGTTTATTCATTCAATACAGTTCATTCTATATATTAGATGAGGCAGGGAGTAAGTGAATAAAGCAAATGATCATGTAGTTTTACCTGCCTAGTAGCAGACATGGCCAAAGCACTAACACTGTTTTGTTTCTCCCAGCCTGATAACACATTAGGAAACTTTAGACTTATGTACTTATTTACTTGAAAGCAACAATGCTGAGGTTTCATTAAAAGCATGTTATATAATTATTATTTATGCTAAAAATTTTGCTTCACCAGCTCAATTCCTGAACTTCCGAGGCAGTTTTTGTTTGTCAGTTTTTGGGTTTACGTACTGAGGTTAAGGAATTTGTGTGTTTTTATAATTTTAGAAGTGAAGACATTACAAATACTGATGTATCAGTAACAGCTCATATTTTACTCTACTAAGAACAATCAGGTCTTTGCATTATTTGATAAAGTAAGCATAGACCCTCTAATTTTAAGATGAGTGAAAGATATTTCTTTCCGTGTTTTAAATCCTCTGATGACCTCTCTAATGAGACAAAACCAGTTCTCCGCAGCATTTCTGTCTCACCAACTCTCCCCATCCAACTTCACCACTCTCCTGCCCTTTTCTCTGCCTGCCCTGGTTGTTCAGGCAAGCAAAGAGGCCAGAGTAGGAACTAAAATGCAAATTCAGCTCTGAGCTTTCTCATGCCTGAATTGCTTCTTCCATCTGAACAGGTAGAACCTGCAACTTCATAAAAATATACTAAAATTGGAAGTATCTCTTCATACAGAAGCTCCACCTACACAGAGTTCACACACTACAATTCAACATAAAAGTTATAAAAGAAAAATTGAGGCGTAACACACAGATGGCATTTTTTCATTCCTGTAGCATTTTGGCTGAACATTAGAAGCTTACCAGGCACCCATAAAATATATAATATACCCACAAAACAACTGTTTTATCAAATTTTGCAACTGAATATTTTCCTCTGCCTAGACCTGAAAGTTCTAGCTGAATGGATTTATTGGCTGAAATTGATTCATGAGCTATCCCAGGAAAAGTTAACTAAACAAATATCTCTAAAGCAGTAGTTTTCTTGAAAAAGAAGAAATGTACTTGCTTGTGGTTTGTTTTTGTTTTGTTGTGGTTTTTTTTTATATTACCCAAACTGATTCATTATTTTTTATGAAAATGTATGAAAATGGTTTGTTCTCACCACTTTGTCTCTATTAGTGGCATCCTGCATGAAACATGTTCAAAACCCAAACAAAATATATATTGAGAGATATATATTGATTCTAATTTAGATATTATTCATTGGTACATTTAAAATTTTCTATAATATAAGTATCTTTTTGAGGAAAAACTAGTCTTCTGTTCTCCTTCCTATGGTATGTTTCCTTTTACCTCATTCCAACCATTTCAAAATTCCCATACATTCTATATTTGCTGAAATTTTCTGCAGTGTTTACAAATAGGAAAGCTATAGTGGATTTGTAATCAACAAAAATAAGAAGTCATTGACACATTAAATTGTAATCTCATACATATATTTTTAAAATAAGATTTGAGCACTTTAAAATGAACAGTCAAACACAGATGCTAGTTTAAAACATACATCTTCTTTAATATATCTGATTTTTTTTGAGAAATGACACTTTAATTTGCAAATTATTTTGATACTTCAGAATTTAGATTTAGAAAGCTACACAAAAAGGATACTATAATTTAAAGAAGTTTAACTAATAATTTTAAATAATCCAAAATATTATTATTAATAGTTAGTTTCCTGTTATGCAACATGCACTATTTACTCCCTTACTATTATGAAATAGAAAATTTTGCAAGAACTAGTCAGTGTAAATTTAATCAGTTCATGTGTCAAAATACTGATGGCTAAGCACTATCAAAGCCTTATTCAAGTTTTCTGTAATTGAACCTTATTAGTCAGGCAAATGGCTCTGCTAAATATTCTCTTTATTTATATCTCTTAAATTCAACTGCAAAACAAGACAAGAATGATGAATACACACTAAAAAAAAAGCAGCAGTTTTGATCACCCTCACTAATATGTCTTTTATAGAGCTAAAAGCCTATAGACTCTAAGCCTATGCCTTTTGACACCAGGCTGTCTTGCTGTGGAAAGCTAGTTTTATTTATATTTGTTTATTTGTTACTGTTCTACTACTTCCCAAAGTGGCTTTTGTATTGAATGCACTAAATCATGTTGCATGATTGCCAAACGAATCTTACAGTAATTTCCATCACATCAGATCTCTTCTATTTCTATTTACCATTCTCTTATTTCTTCTTTGTTCTTTTTTTTTTCTTTGAATGAGTCATTCTTTTTCATGCCTACCTGCACCTTGCCAAGATATAGCCAGTGTTTAGCAGTACAGACAGGTCAATGCAAAGCCAATAAACATAGGTAGGGAAAAAAGTACATCAAGAAAAGACTTGCTCACAGCATAATGAGAAGACAGCATTTCTATTCATTATTTAGTTCCATTACATTTTTAGGATTTGTTCTGAAGATGGTGATCCTATTTTTTTTGAGAAAAGACAAACACCTCAGAAGATAAAGAGCTGAACTTCTGTTTTGTTCTGTGTTCCTCATCTGTTTCTCAAAACTAGTAGTTTGTAAAGTGGTTCCTCCTGGAATTAAACATTTGTGTTCTACAGATTTTTGCAACCCTATTAATGTGTGTTATTATTCTGAATTTCTTCAATGAAAACAAATATTTTGTTTGAAAATATAAAGTCAAAGCCGAAGTAACAAGTCACATCTTTCACTTAAACTAAACATAATTAGAAGAGCATATTATCTTAAATATATCCAAAAAACTTATCAGAAAGCTGTTGAAACAAAAAAATTACTATCTTTATTACACTTTACTTTACATACTAAATGGGTTATTTACCTTTCCAGACTTTGAAAGATACAATAAACCATTGTTACACCTTGTGTCAATGATCTTACAGAGCACAGCAGATTTTGAAAAACCTTCAAATTTTGTATTGGTCTACAGAGCAACTTAATACTACTCCAGCATTAAAGCAACACTAAATAGAAGACAGAGGGGAAAAAAACAAAAAAGAAATAACAAACAAAAAAGAAACAAAACCAAACATATAAAACAAAACCAAAAAAAACCCGGAACAAACACCAAACAAAAACCAAACTAGGTTCAGCTTGGAGATGAGGAGACTGAGTCTGAGAAGAGACTACCTCATTGCAGTTACAACTTCCTCATGAGGGGAAGAGGAGGGGCAGACACTGATCTCTTCTCTGTGGTGACCAGTGACAGGACCCGAGGCAATGGCCTGAAGTTCTGTCAGAGGAGGTTTAGGTTGGATATTAGGAAAAGGTTGTTTACCCACAGGGTGGCTGGGCACTGGAACAGGCTCCCCAAGGAGAGGGTCACAGCACCAAGCTTGACAGAGTTCAAGAAGCATTTGGATGATACTCTCAGACAGGTGATGTGACTCTTGGGGATGGTCCTGTCCTGGACTTGATGATCGCTGTGAGTCCCTTCCAACTCAGCATATTCTATTCTATGATTTTGTGAGGATAAAAAAAAAAGAAAAAACCCCCAAAAAATAAAGTATCACAAAAACCCCCAACCCCAAACAAACAACCCAAATCAAACAAACAAACAAAACCAAAAAAGTAAATATTAATAAAAGAGAAAAAAGCTAAGCCTTTTATATAGAATAGAATAGAATAGAATAGAATAGAATAGAATAGAATAGAATAGAATAGAATAGAATAGAATAGAATAGAATAGAATAGAATAGAATAGAATAGAATATTTAGGTTGGAAGGGGCCTAAAATGATCATCCAGTTCTGAAAAATTCAGAGCTGATCAAAAGTTAAAGCATGTTGTTTAGGGACATTGTCCAAATGTCTCTCAAACACTGACAGGCCTGGTGCAATGACCACCTCTAAGAAGCGTGTTTCAGGGTTTGACCACCCTAGAGGTAAAAAAATGATTCCTGATGTCAAGTAGAAACTTCCCCTGATGAATCTTTGAGCCATTCCCACACATCCCATTGTTGAATCCCAGGCAGAATAGATTAGCACCTCCATCACCACTTCCCCTCGTCAGGAAGCTGTAGAGAATAATGGGATCTGTATTCCATAGCTAGTTTTTTATTTTAATAAATATATCCAAGCATATGCTTGTAAAATCATTTTCATAGAGATACAGAAAGGAAGAAGGAGAAGTGTTTTACATGTAGTTTTACACGGGCTGAGTAGTCTGCATAAAGGTTTCTCTTTCCTTTCTGTTGCTTGTTTTTTGCCACTAGCATTCTTGGCAGTACTCCTAAGAAGTAATGAGTAGAAGAGGAAATCTGGGAGGTTCTGTTTAAACATAAGGAAACATGTTTTTACTGTGATACTGACAGACTACCTAGAAAGGCTGCAGAGTCTCTATCCTCAGAAGTATTCATAAGCTGCCTGAAAATGGACCCAGACAGTCTGCTCTATATGGCCCTGCTTGAGCAATAGAGTTTGACAGAGTGACATCCAGAGGTCCTTTTGAACACCAACAATTCTGTAGTTCTTTGAAGTCCACAGGAACAGAACTCTGGGACCTGTAGGCCAAATATTTTCCTTTTGAGAGCAGCATCCCAGTGGAAAGATTCTCCTTTATTTATTGACTCTGTAAAAAGATAGGGCTGTAAAGGATGTTATGGATCCTGGGGTTTGAATTCCTGTCTGCTGTAGCCAAATACATCATACAGCAATATCCGTAAGTACATCAATTCTCAATAAACCCTCTATATTTTTACAAGTTGCTCCAATTTTTATCTATCTAAAGGGTCAAAAATACTAATCTGATTTCAGCCAAGATATTTTATTAAATCCCATAACTTATTCATAAATTTGGGCCATTCAGCTTCTCCTCTTGGTGAATTTTATCCAGTCTGTACACACAAGGCATAGCTATAGCCATCTGCTTAGCTGCATATTTGGATTTGCTTAGAAACAGTGGGAAGTACTTGGGCAGTTGCAAGCATAATAAAAAGCTTTCAAACTCATTACTGAACTGACCAGTGGCAAACTGCCAGCATATTTCCAGTAAGAAAGACCTGGCTGAAATAGTTTTCCTTCCTTGTTAATATTTCTTTCTCAATGAATTTATAAAAATAATGTTGTACTAATGTGGTGTAGCGAAGTTAAAACACACCTCCTCAGGTTTCATCCTTCTGATTACAAGCAAGTAGAAATACCCCTATTCTTTCACATTTAGTAGGTCAGTGTCACTGTCTCATGCCTCATGACTATCTACACTGAAAGTTACCAATCTTTCTGCTGCCAGTCTGACATCAGCAGGCAATATAAAACTCCAGGTTCACATTTCTACAAGGAATACTTTTTCTACAGTAAAACAGGCAGACAAATCGAGTGCGCGCAGAGGAATTTGAAGGTACTTTTGTTAGCGTGTATGCAGACTAAGGAGTAAATGTATTTACTTGGAGCAGTACTATTTTTACTAAGCCTCACAACTAGAAATTAATAATGGCTGGCATCTTAGAAATTTGGGAAGTGTGGCATGTGCTGTTTGATGATAAATGGAGAGAGAGATATCCTCTGAAGTGAGCAATGTCAGTGGCCCATATACAATGAGCTTTCTTAGGGCCAGATGGAGAGAAATGGTAATGTAATGACCTTCTCCCTATAGATTCAAACACCTGCAATCCAGCAGGCAATGTTGCTAATGTACTGCTGGCCATATAATTGCCGAACAGGTGTCTTCCAGGCAAAGAATGCAGCAGGAAGAAGGTTCCAGGGCAACTACACTATGAACATTTCAGCCTGTTCCCTGAATGAGATTAGATTACAGAAAATGTTGTTTATACATATATGCATCTATGAGGATTTATATATATATGTGTGTGTACCTTTTAGTTTTCAGTTTTGTAATTGGAAGTAGTGCAGGTACAGAAGATGGAATCTGGAAAGAAAAAAAAAAAGAAATACAGATCATTACCTACCCCATCCAAAATACAATGTAATGAAGCCTGGTTATTAAAATAATATAAAGCAGATGGTGAACTCTTTCCCTGTTTTTAGCAAAACCAGGGATTATGCTTTTTTTAGTGTGGTCTTTTGTTGCCTTTTT